>OU342741.1:255365527-255693100 GCA_910589775.1 Avena eriantha
TCTTTCACTAACAACAACTGGAGTCATTTCATGTGTGTTCTCTTCACAATCCACACATGGATCCACTAGTGTCATTGCATGTGTGTTCTTTTTTAGTAACAACAACCTGTGTCATTGCATGTGTGCTCTCTTGAGAGACCACACATGTATCCACTAGTGTCATTGCATGTGTGTTCTTTTCACAAACCACATATGGATCCACCAGTGTCATTGAAATGTGTGTTCTCTACAGAGACCACACATGGATCCACCAGTGTCATTGCATGTGTGTTCTTTTTAGTAACAACAACCAGTCATTTTGCATGTGTGTTCTTTTCACATACCACCTATGGATCCACCAGTGTCATTGCATGTGTGTTCTTTTCACAATCCACCCATGGATCCACCAGTGTCATTGCATGTGTGTTATTTTTAGTAACAACAACCAGAGTCATTTTGCATTTGTGTTCTTTTCACATACCACCTATGGATCCACCAGTGTCATTGCATGTGTGTTCTTTTCGCTAACAACAACCAGAGTCATTTTGCATGCGTGTTCTTTTCACATACCACCTATGGATCCACCAGTGTCATTGAAATGTGTGTTCTCAAAGAGACCACACATGGATCCACCGGTGTCATTGCATGTATGTTCTTTTCACTAACAACAACTGGAGTCATTGCATGTATGTTCTCTTTACAATCCACACATGGATCCACCAGTGTCATTGCATGTGTGTTCTTTTTAGTAACAACAACCAGTTTCATTGCATGTGTTCTCTCTTCAGAGACCACACATGGATCCACCAGTGTCATTGCATGTGTGTTCTTTTCACATACCACATATGGATCCACTAGTGTCTTTGAAATGTGTGTTCTCTACAGAGACCACATATGGATCCACCAGTGTCATTGCATGTGTGTTCTTTTCAGTAACAACAACCAGTCATTTTGCATGTGTGTTGTTTTCACATACCACCTATGGATCCACCAGTGTCATTGCATGTGTGTTCTCTTCACTATCCACACATGGATCCACCAGTGTCATTGCATGTGTGTTCTTTTTAGTAACAACAACCAGTGTCATTGCATGTGTGTTCTCTTCATCTACATCCCATTTCCACATCTTCACATTCCTCTTCCTCATCAGTCCCATAGTTAGGCTCAAAGTTCGAATCAACCAAATATTCCCTACTCTCCATCCTATCAGGGTCAGCAGCCACGTCTGGATATGCTTTCTCATCATAATCCACACCGCCACACGTTTCAGTGACTTCATGCTTGCTTGACAAAGCATCATGCTCAAGAAAAAACTGTACAGACGTCCTACGGTTACCAACCCATATCCTTGGCATCACCACGGGACTATAAACGCTAATTGGGGTATGCAGATAAGGAATCACAGTTCTTACCTTTCAATGTGGACGGACGGCACCTTCTCGAGGCTCCATACCTCCAAAGCTCTACACCCCGCTACCTCTCCCCCCGTTTCGTTGTCCTCTGTGCTCTCCAGACTTGAAAGAGATTCCATGCTCACGAGCCGCGCAGGACCCATATCCGTGCTCTCAAGCCTCGCAGGATCCATCTCCGAGAAGGATCTGGATCACTAGCGTCGTTGGGCCCCTAACCTAACGGCTGACTCTCGGTTTTCATTTCCATACGCGCCTGGGCGGTGGGCGGCGGCAAGGATACAGGGCAGGGAGGGGAGGGGAGGGGAGGGGACGTGAGGGGATGGCAGGGAGGGGAGGGCGGGAGGACGATGGCCCAAGGGGACGACGAGAGCGGTGCACGACTGAGCGGAGTGGTGGCGGCAGGAGCAGAGGAGAGGAGCACAGCGGAGATGGTTGCGATAAAGCATGGAAAATTGCACAATAATGTGTTGGTGAGCGGCACCAGCCCTCGAACCTGGGACGTGCGCCATCGTAGGTGGAGGAGGCGGGCCCGCCTGTCAGAAAACATGCCACCTGTCAACGCACTATGCACGGGGAGCAGTTCATGGAATTTTTAGCAGGTCCCACATGTCAGTTTGTTTGATCAAAACTTGCATGAAGTGCATGGCTGGTCCACGCGCTAGTTCCGAAAAAAAGCACGTTGATCCAAACTTGATTTGACAGTTCCGCTTCTTCTCCCCCGTCTCATCGTCTCCTCGCAGTGGCAGTTCCGCTTCGTCTCCCTCGTCTATTATCCTCTTCTTCTTCTCCTCGCAGTGGTAGTTCTTCTTTCTTCCTCGATCAAAACATTCCCGCACGTAAGCCATGGCCACTAGCCGGATGAAGAGGAACTAGGACGATCTCCCGGCCGACCCACTTCGTAAGATCGCCGACTATTTGCTGGAGAAAGAGGAGTACATCAACACCTATGCTGCTTCTCGGGAAGTCTGCACCGATTGGCACCGCACTTTAAAGGTGCCAGAATTCCATCTCAACAACTGGATCATGATAGATAACACACTTCCAGACGTTGGCGACTTCAGCTTCCTCAACCTCGCCACTGGTCGTTGCTTCAGGACAAATCTAATGGACGTCCATCGCAGGTTCACATTCACATCCGATATTTATTGGTATTTTCCATTGTAAACATCTTAGTGCTAACTGATGCCCTCTTCTTCCAAAATATTCTACTTCGTCGGTGTTTCTCGTGGCATCATCGTGCTTGCTCAAAAGGTGGAGCCGTACCAAATTCGGCTCCTGAACCCAATCACTCATAAGTCTAACACTGAGTTTCAAGCACACATACCATTTGATCTTCTGGAATCTGTCATCGTGACGAAGTCCCTGACGATGGTGTTCGTTTCCACTGATTATCCACATCATATTGCATGGGCAGATAAGAGCACCCCAACGGGGCAAATCAATGGATCATTTGGAGAAGGATTGTATTCGCCACCTCCTGATACGCTTCTGGTCTGCATGACGGCATTCCGAGGGGAAGTATATGCATTACTTGAGAATGGAGACATCTTATCGACAAACATCCAGTTAGAGCAGCGCGCGAGCACTGTCACGATGGCCAAAATAATTTCAGCCCCAGTCTTTGAAGAGGTACGTGGAACCTACAATTTTTACCTTGTGGAGTCAGATGGTGATCTGCTTCTTGTGTTTAACGGGGATTTCGCCAAAGGGCAACCGGTGTTGTACCGGGTGGACACGGAGAACCGCTCTGTCGAGGCCATTGGCAACATTGGAAGTCGTACCCTCTTTGTTGGTTACAATCGGTTTATCTCCATTGACACCAGGTTACACCCCACAGTCAAACCCGGTTGCATATACTACAGGAATTACATTAGACTGTACGATCATGAGGTTCAAGTTTAGGAAGAGGAACCAACAATTGTAATGTATGGCTTAAGTCTGGAACATAGACCGAGGCCTTACCCTCTTTACGAGATACTGGCAGCATACTGCAGACGGAGAGAGTTCTGTGAACATGTGTTGCAGCACGCGGGAGCCGACGACGACGAAATATATAGGGGAGAATGGATCATATATTCATCCTAGGTTATTTGCTAGCATTTTCAGGTCTATTTTTCGAAGTAGAAATTTGTACTATATTTATATTATTTCGATGATCAGAATGCGTATTACCTTTCAGACAAAAGTGTAATGTATTTAAATTTAGTACTTCCAGAATTCAAAGTATTTATTTTTAGTAGCTTCTTTCAGAATTCTCTGTGTTCGACACGGGCATCAGCTCAGCGCCAGAATTCAGGTCCCACATGGAAAATTGCACAATAATGTGTTGGTGGGCGGCACCACCCCTCGAACCTAGGATGCGCGCGGTTGAAGGTGGACGGGGCGGGCCCGCCAGTCAGAAAACATGCCACGTCGGCATCCGCTGTTTCTGATGCCCTTCAAAAAAATAAAACACGCCACGTCGTTATCCCCTGTTTCTGATGGTGTTGCTACACTCGACGGTACATGGTGGAATATAAATAATATCGTATAAACATAAGGGCACAGTCGTCAACATTTCTAAAATGAAACCCGGTCCCCTCTCCTATCTGTCCTGGTACATTGCCCGATGAGGTGGATAGCCACGGCCGATCTTTTTAATACGTTCGCACTCTTATGCTGAGAAGGGAAATAAAGATTGAGCTGTTAATGCAACGAGTGTCGAATTATTACCCTCTAAGGAAATGGGAAATGGTTATTTTCACGCGTGCCCATAGTCCAAACCTACTGTTAGTCTTTCACTCCCCTTCTCCGACTAACCACAGTTCACCTTGCGCAGCTCCTCTGCGCCGCACCAACTAGGGTAACATGGCCCCGCCTAAGCCGCCGCCGCCGCCGTGACAGCCGCTGAAACTGGGGTATTTAGCCCCTCTAAGGCAGGCCATGAAGCTCTACTTCAAGGCCGGTCTCCCATTGCCCTGCCAGGCGGATGATTTCCCCAAATCTGCCGAATCGGCCGTGGCGGCGACTGCGCCGTCGTCGGCGCCAGATGTGGCAAGCAGGGCCAAGAGAGCGATCTGGAGAAATCACGCGGCGGCATTACGACATGCTCTAGGCAATGGGAACAAGGTACGTATCAAATTGTTCATGAGAGCATGCCGCCGCCGAGGGTACACACCCTCGAACAGGGCTTACTTCTCTCTCATTAGAGGTTATTCTTAGCACAAAAAACAAATAAAAAGGATAAGGAGAGGTAATTACTGAAGTAATAACTTCCAAGATTCAACTAAAACTTTTGGGTTATCTCCCAATAAGTACTTTTCTTTAACGCATTTAAGTTAGGCATAAGAAGCAAGAAAAAGGATCAAGTGTTCTCAAATGAAGAAGCATTAAGACCAAATTTCTTTTTAATAGGAGAGGCAAAAGGAATCTTCTCTCTCTTCTTAGGGAAGTGTTCTATACCTTTCTTGAGTGGGAGTTAATATTTGATGGTGCCTTCTTTCATATCAATAATGGCACCAACAGTTCTAAGAAAAGGCCTTCCCAAAGTAACAGGACAAGAAGCATTGCATTCAACATCCAAAACATAGAAATCAACGGGGACATAGGCATTGTTAACCATAATAAGAAAATCATTAATACTCCCCATGAGTTTCTTTTTAGCATTATCCTCAACTGGGACATTTAAATAACAATCTTCCAATGGTGGCAAATCAAGCATTTCATAAATCTTTCTAGGCATAATAGAAACACTACTATCAAGATCACATAAAGCTTTGAGATCAAAATCATTCACTTTCATATTAATTATGGTTTCCCAACCATCTTCTAACTTCATAGGAATAGAAGCTTTATGTTTCATCTTTTCTTTTCTAATTTTTATGAGAGCATCAGTAATGTGTTCTGTAAAGGCCATATTCATAGCACTAGCATTAGGACTTTTAGCAAGCTTTTTTTTATGGGGTAACCCTGTGGGTGGCTCGATCTTCACGGATCTCGTGGTCAAAACGATGAGAAAGTGAGGGGAAAGGGAGAAGGTAGCGGAAGCGGACGCACACCTCGCGAAGAACACGATGAACACACGCAAACCACACATGATACAAGGTCGATTGCTCCCACTGGTATGCACCGGTCCGATAGAATCCTTGCAAGGAAAGATCGGTCAACGTGCTCCCTCGATCCCACGGGGAGAGGGAAGAACACCTTGGAGAGGGTCTTGACGTCTTGGCAAAGGGACACCGATGCCAAGGCCTTGTACAACGAGGGAGGAGCGATGCAAACTCCAACAAGGTGGTGACGTTAGTCGATCCCCTTTGGTAGAAGGGGATGAGGCAAAACTAGAGATTCCACAAAGGGGGTTTTATTTAGTCTATCATCTATGCCTAAGGGATACATGAGGGGTGGGGGTTCTATTTATAGGCCAGCCACTAGAATGGGGGTAGTTTAGGAAAAAGGGTAAGGAAAGGGAATATTGTCGGGCATCAAACCCAGATCCGTGTGCAGAGGGGTCCGGCTGAAAGGCGATAAGTCCGGTGGCGCCGGATCTGGCGCCACGATTTCCGGCGGCCGCTGATATTTCCGGTCAGCGCCGGTTCGGTGTTCTGCATGCGGGTCCGGCTGGACTTCCAGTCCGCCGGTCTGGTCGCCGGTTTGGTCGGCATGGATTTCGGTGCGCTGGTTCTGGCGCCGGATGTTCCAGCGGTGGATCCAGCGGCACCGGTTTGGCTCTGCCTCTTCCGTCTCCTCTTCCAAGCCTCCATCTTGTCAGGCTTCTTACTCCGGGCATCCTCCCTTGCCTCCGTACTCGTCGGTATGGACCTATCATGAATATGTGATGGAGTATGAAGTAGTATACCATTCAATAGGGAAGGAACTGGGCTCGCATAGAGGAACGGATTCACCTTTGGAGTCCATGATGACTTGGCATAAGTTGGAGACCATGATGTGGTAACGACCGTAGGTCAGGCTACATCATCTCCCCCCATTCAAAAAGAGTTGTCCTCGACTCTACACGCTCATCACAAAGTAGAAGATGTCAAGAGACCTTCTTGTTCCTGGGGTTCACCATATAGTCGTTCTCGGGAAGATTGAGTTGACAACACTTCAATGTTCCTTCACCTTCCATGAAGCCTGCAAAGCTCACAAAAGCAAAGCAACACTCAAAGCGTAGCCAATTCATAAATATTATATCATGAGTCCTCAAGTAGAGTGAAGTCACCTTATGATGTAGAGATAGCTCGTTGAGGAGCAGGCATATGTAACTCTCTACGGTTCGTCTTGTCAACTTATTGTCCATAGAGGTTGACGCGGAAGCAATTGTACCTTCACACAACAAAGACCAAGCAACATATGTTTGTGTGTGATAGAGGAGCATGTCATTTGTGGCATGTCCATTCTTATTCACAACACTATTAGCACAACTCAAGTATACCAAACGGGATGCATATGCAAGGTCAAAGTGCATGGAACTCGTTTGAACATCATCCAAATGTGGGAACTCAAAAAGTCCATAAAACATCTTAGTGTGGCACTCAAAGCAATCAACATCTTTGATGCAAGAATAGGAGAATTCGGCAAAAACACATGCGGAAGAATATCCAAAGCAACATCATTATGTGTGCAAACCAACCATTGGAAAGAACAATTGTTCAATATGATGGATGCCATACACAAATCATCAAAAGCCAAAATCATGGGGGTATGAGTATCACAAGCGAAAGAAAAAAACAACATGTTTGCAAACAAACCATATGATAGAGCAAGTGGTCCTTATGTTTGTTGCAACAATACGAGAGACTTGGAAGCTCTCATGACAATACATGCTCATAATGGCATTATGGTTGCACACAAAACACAGAAAAGATAAATTGTTCAACATATTTGTGGCAACACACAAAGCATCAATATCCAATAGCAACGAGACATGATTGTCACGAGGTGAAAGACTACCATCAACATGCTTGCAACCAAACCATAGGAAAGAGCAATTTGTGAACATGAAAGATCCAAAGCATGCAAAAGGTATCAGATCTAGGTTCAATCTTGAACTCACTTGGGGATGCTCTCTAGAGCTCTTTTTGTCAACTCGTTCTCAACCGAGGTTGACATTCTTGTGCGGGTATCTACGCACATCAAACACAAAAGGAAGAACGTGTGTGCATGGTAGAGAAACACATCATCCATCATGAAGTATCTCTTCTTGTGAACATCACCATGAGTGTCAATCAAGTATGAAATAGATGCATGGTGAGTATGCAAGTTGGGAACATGCTTATCATGGCAATCATCAAAATGCCCAAAATTTGAGAAAGCTATGGGGGCCGCCTCAATAATAACCATATTAGAATTATTGTTGCAAGCAAAACAAGTGAAAGATCAATTATTCAACTTATTGCAAGCAACGGGAGAGATTGTAAAACATTCATGACAAAGCATGGTTTGAGGGTACCATTGGTAACATCATTGCAAGCAAAACATTGGAAAGAGCAATTGTTCAACGAGGTGCAAGAAATGATATCATCAACATAATGTTTAGAGCATGGCATGTCTATGGCAACATCATCACAATCAAATAATTTCACATGCTCAACATTATGCAAAGGCAAAGTATCACATGGAAATATCAATGAAGCATATGTGATATCACAAACATTATCCATAGCATGCCAATCATCATAAGTCATCATGTCCACTAGTGGGATCATGGCATCATCAACACCCTTATTTTTACCTTGATCATACCTCTCATATGAAGTGGGTGTTGTGGTAGTATTGGCCTCCATGTGGTTGACTTCTTCATACAATATGGGGATGGCCTTAGCTTCATCCACCATGTACATCTTCTCGGTTAGAGCATCAGCATGTCCAAGCTTGGCGCTTCTTTATCCATGGAACCTAGCACATCATGAGATAACACACTAGAGGTAGAGGGTAAGTTGTTAGAAATCAAAGTGGTCTCACATGACCTATCAACTACCATTCTCAACTCACTAGGTGTACCGCTCATGCCCTCCAAGTGGAAGCACTCAATCTCACGTATGCTGGAGTCACTCATCTCACTCTTGTTTTCACTCAAGTGGGCTAAGTGGCTCTCATACTCACATGGGATTGGTACCACATCATCACTCAAGCATATGGGGGTAGGCTTGGCTCTCAACTCCATGCGCCTCCTTCGGTGAAGGGAAAATCCCATGCTCACCATTCTTGACCTTTTCATCGCCATCTTGCACCTTGGCTTGTGTAGTCCTCTTGACATACTCGTCCAACTTGGCGAAGTAGAGGTCTTCATCTTCCTCATCCATGAAGGTGCATGCGTCATCTAGGACGTCAAGTTTGGGCGTTGAAGCTTGATGGTGTGGATGAGAGCTTGCTCTTGGTGCCATTTTGGTGGTGGCACGAGTAGTTGAAGGTGCCTTATGATGGTGTCAACGAAGGTCATTGGCGTCCCTTGCCAAAGGTTTATGTAGATGATGCACTTGGTCATCCACATGACGCTCGCGACAATTCTCTTTGTCCTTAGCACTCTTCTCTTTATTGTGGTGCCTTCTTGAGCTTGGTTGAGCATTATGGATGGTTCTCAACATGTATTCTCCGTCTTCATGGCAAAGATGCCTTGAACAATGTCTTGTATCCTCTTGATGTTGGCGATGATCTCTAGAGGATGTATGTCGATGAAGATTCTTGCTTCGTGGCGCCTCTTTTGGAAGATGATGTTTGGGCGCCACTCTTCTCGTAGGAGGTGGAACTTGTTGCCTTGGAGGTTGTTGCACTTGATGCCTTCGAGGTTGTGGTGCTTGGCGCCTTGGATATGGTGGTGCTTGGTGCCTTGGAGATGGTGGCGCTTCACAGCTTGGAGGTGATGGCGCTCGTCGCCTTGGAGATGGTGGCGCATGACGCCATGTAGGTGTCCACGCTTGACACCTTGGAGGTGGATCATCGAAGTAGGTGGTGCCCTTTGGTGTGGCACACTTGGCCTTGAAGGTCATGGTTTCTTGATGATGCGTCTCCGCTAGCTTGGTGTAGTAGTCCTCCATCTCCAAGCGGTGGAGGTATTCTTCATGGCTCATGGAAGAGCCCTCTAAGTGGGTGAAGCTCGCCATGTCCTCCATGCTTGGTGAGGCGTCGTCGTTGTAGCACTCGAAGTCGTCCATGCTTGGGGAGTCGTTGTTGATGTAGAACTCCATATCACCCAAGCATGTGGAGCCATTGTCGGTGTAGTGATCCATGCATGAGGAGCCATTGTCGATGTAGATCCCCAATACCTCCATGCTTGAGGAGCCATAGTTGATGACGTGCTCCAAGTCTTCCATGCATGTTGAATCATCATAGGTGCAATGCTCCGGGTCCTCAAAGCATGCAGGGCCATTGTCGGTGTAGTGATCCATCATGTCCTATATACTTGTCGAGTCATAGTCGTGATGGATCATCGTGGATTCTACATATATAACATCCTCGGTTCTGGAGTCCCTCGACATGATTCACAAGACCAAGTGGTGTATACGAAAGTGGTAGGGGGTTAGGGATGCAACATCAAACCTTACTTTACCTTGGAAGATAGTATCGTGCAAGTGGCAACACTTGAGAGCAATCAAAACCAAGCAAATTGAAGTTCACGTGGGACACCAAAACCAACTAACCACTAAAAAACACACACACACACAAAGCTTATGGTGGATAGGTATGGAAGGTGGCATGTCCAAGAACAATCCAAAATCAAGTTATTGTAATGGCAAGTAAAGAACCATGATGATCACAAAGCAAACAAGTCAATCCACAAGATAGGTAATATGTACAAGGAAACACACACGGTGGGATAAATGGGACTTGTGCGACAGAGAAAGTGAGCTAAGAACCAAATGATTACCTAGCGAAGACTATAAGGTCGTGTCGCACAAGTGCAAGGGGAGACGCTAGTTCGATTGCAATAAAATTGGTGGGCTACAAGATATGCACAATAAGTACCACCTATTTGATGTTCATCGAGCTTGCCCTTCCTATTATATGAGGCACTTGTTTCTTTCTTTCTTTTTGTTCTTTTCTTTTTCTATTTTTTTCTCTTTTTCTTTATTTTTCACTTGCCTCTTCCTTGTGCCAACAACTATACAGGATAACTATATGAGATAGCGCGCTCACAACTTTTGCTTGGAATTCTACAAGGTATCAAATCTGCATAGCCCAAGCAATCATAGGAGGAACTAGTCTCAATAGGTGTTTGTTGAACACAAAGATAGTGTAGCTCACAAAGGGATGCAAGTGGGGAGAAGTCGCGGAATGTATTTACCTTTCCTCGCCGATCTTCACCCTTTATTGGTGGATTCTGCCTTGCTCATGAAATTGGATGCATTAGATAGCATGAACCACGGATATGATGATGTACAACTCCTTCTCCTATTCAAAATGAGCTAAAGAACACCAAAATCTGAGTTCGTATGCAAAAGTTATGCTCAAAACGGTGCAGGGCTGAAACTGTTGGTGGCCAAATCGGCGGGACCGGACCTAGAGCCGGAAATTCCGGCGGCAGGGCCGGTCTGCCGGAATTCTCACCGAAAATTCTGATTTCAACTACGGCCTGTCGGAGCTGGCGCCGGAACGCGTTCGGAACACGAAAATCCACGATTTCTACAGAAAAACTCAAGGAAAACTTCAGATCTGAGGGGTAAATAATGGAATTAGGCCATGTGAATGCAGGGGAAGGTAGATCAACAAGTTTAGCAAGTAATCCACGGATCAAAACCTACCAAAACGCACTCAAATCACAGATCGATGCAAAACACGAATTGGGGCTATTTTTGGTGGAAATTTTTGAATTTATGGGGAAAAGACCAAATTGATGAGGAATCCGTGGCAACCAAAAGCTGTTGATACCAGATGTTATGGTGTAACCCCGTGGGTGGCCCGATCTTCACGGATCTCGTGGTCAAATCTATGGGAAAGAGAGGGGAAAGTGAGAAGGTAGCGGAAGCGGACGCACACCTCGCGAAGAACATGATGAACACACGCAAAACACACATGATACAAGGCTGATTGCTCCCGCTGGTGGCCACCGGTCCGATAGAATCCTCACAAGGAAAGATCAGTCAACATGCTCCCTCGATCCCACGTGGAGAGGGAAGAACACCTTGGAGAGGGTCTTGACATCTTGGCAAAGGGACACCGATACCAAGGCCTTGTACAACGAGGAAGGCGTGATGCAAACTCCAACGAGGTGGTGACGATAGTCGATCCCCTTTGGTAGAAGGGGATGAGGCAAAACTACTTTGACTACAAGATTATGCAGTCAATGTCTTCAAGTAAATATAAACTACATCATCTAGAATAACATTGTTGGTCAAATAAGGACTAATGTTTAAATAAGCAGTATGTTATTATGCATAAGAAATGCTATTTCTTATAAATCTTATTCCCCTGAATTCCTTTGATGGTCTAGTGATTGTTGAGTTGTGGTGATTTTCGTAGGATGGGTTGTCCTTTTAGTTTGGTTTCACACTTGTGTTTCTTATTAGAATTGTGATGACATAAGAAAGCTTACAACAAAATAATACATATTGTTGGTAGTTGGCCAAAACCTTTTCTTATAAAGGTTTGTTATTCAATTTTTGGGACTTAAAGAGATGGTTAAAGTTTACTTCTAATGTACTTTAAAAGAATAACTTTTGATGAAAAACATACGTAATGAATAAAAAGTATTCACACTTAGAACTATATACATTAGGGTTTATCCCACTCTTAGGCTTACTATGAAAGAAAACCATCAATACAAATGAATTCAACATATCTGAGACATGGAAATCTTTGATACAATATGACACTGTATTTTGTTCACATTATGGTCCATAAAGGTTATGTCAAAGTAGAATTACTCATATTTGAGTTGAGTTTTATTACCATTATATGTTAATGAAATATTTCACCACTATAGGACCTAGTCATTATCATTTATTAATATGGAAAAGTATTAACTCAACTATTTATGAATTTTATTTGGACTTTAAATGGTTTGATTAACTTTAAAAGAAAAGTAAGGAAGATGATTAATACTTTCAAAACAATACTTTTTGATGATTTTAAAATTTATAAAACCTTTTTAGAAAATTGCATTCAATTATTTTTAAAATGGTACTTTTAGAAAATATAATAAGATGGTTTAAAATGGTTTTACTAAATATGAATAATAATTGAGATTACTTATACAAACCAAGATTTAAGTGAACACTAGTAAATGTAAAAACAATTTATATAAGACTTTTATGAATTGATAATAAAAGAAAAAGGTTTAAATAAGTTTTATTAAATCATTACATTTTTATTTAATTGAAAAATGGAATATTATATTTTAATATGTATATATTATTTTTCTGATCATTTACGGTTTATTATATGTATTTTCTGATTTATAATGAAAAATATAGGAGTTCTATATGATTAATGTATTTTCTAGAACTTACTAAATAGAAAATACTTTTTCCACCATGATGGGACATAGTCCCAGTCACTGAATGGTGGGGCACTAAACACATCAATTTCCACATGGGTTGCTGACTAGGTCAAACCTACTAGTGGGGCTAGATGATGATGTTAGCGACGAGCAATACTACCGCGCATCAGCGGTGATCACCGACGATGATCCTATGTGAGCTAGCATGCACGATTGGATGTGTTTGAATGAGATGAGAAAGATGAACCAACTTGGAGTTGTGCTAGTCTCAAATTGTCATCGGAGCCTCGTCAACGACGAGCTTCCGTGATGGCACGTGTTGGTGCTATATGGTGACAGTGATATAGAGAAAACAAGACAAATAGAGGTGGACCATTCCGTCTGGCTGCTCAACAGGAGCACGACTGAGGTCTTGGCGAAGAGAGGAAAAGTCGGACGGCATGGCCATTATTGACGCGGTGTTGCCGAAGGTCGTAGATTGCAGCGACGATTGCGGGCATGAGACCATAATTCATTTTACCAGATGATCGAGGACGACGATATGGATCTCCCAAGCATCATGATGGAGGTCGGCAAGGCCTACCATGGTTGGGCTCGACGCAGTATGCAAAGCTAGGGTTTCATGTTTGGAGGATAATGGAAGAGAGAACAAGAGCGGGAGATATGGGGAAGGGAAGAGAGATGAGATCATGGCCGATCTTATCATCACGGTCGGGGGAGGCGACAAGCATCGCAACATGACGAGGAATCGACAGTGGAAGCGCGGCTACACATCAGCTAGACAGTGAGATTTAAGATGATGTGAAGCGTTAGGCCACTTCATGGGCTGGCGCAGTGGGCTTCCCTTTTTCCTTCTGTGTTTCTTTTTTTGTAATCTATTATTTGTTTTGTTTTCTCTTTTGTAATTTCAATTTTTTTTCGATTTCAGTCTTTTATTAATCTCCTTTAGATAATTCCTTCCCTGAATAGATTCATCTAGATTGAAGGGTATTTAAGGTCTCCACATAAACCTTTAGTCTATACTAATTATTTATTTATTTTAATTAATATATGGACTTTTGTATGTATGAATATTTTATAGTTTTTCTCATTCTTTCAAAAAGACTTTTATTATTTGAAATTTTGGGAATACCTTAATATTAGGAGTAAATAACAAAACTAGATTGTTTCAGCTCAAATTGTTATCCACATCGTCCCGATTCTTTTCGGCCGTGGGATGGATGCCAAGGAGGTCACATGCAATGGAGTCCTGCTATCCCATGAGGCGGGTCCTGTTGCAGCCAGGGTGAAAGATTCCATACTGTGGTTGGGTGTACCATGAGCCGTCGTACCCCACGTTGCTAGAAGGTGGGCCACGCAAATGACAGGGGCCCGCCGTTAGCGTGTGCCGGTTGAAACCATGCGCCGTCGCATTCCCTGCGCGATAGAGCTCCGCACCCACTTGGTGGTGGGACCCACCTAGCGACGTATTCACACCGTGAGCCCATGTAGGACATAGTTTGTCCTAGCCATGGGCCTGCTAAATGCCGGTGCGGCCCTCTAAGCTTATGATGGACATGGTTTATCGCAAACATGGGCCCGCTGAACGCCGACCTGGCGCTGTGAACCCATGTCAGCCTCGGTTTCTCGTGGATGTAGGTCTCGCCCGGAGCCGGCATCGTGTTGTAGAATTTATCCATGCATGGCTTCTCATGGTCACGGGCCCGCCGATAGCCGAAGTGGCGTCATGTACTATCATTGATCGCGGGTTCTCGCAGTCTAGGGACCCCCAAGAACTGACATGGTGCGCTACGCCTTGGCCGCCTAGAAAAATTTGGCAGCATAGATACTAACGTCTCAGTAGGTGAGCTATTATTCCTGCCTACTTTGTCGATGCCAGGTGGGCTAGCTCTGACGGTCTACGTGATAGATCCTATAGGCTGCGTGTTTCCTCGCAAGCTGAGAGCTCCCCGCTATCTACATTGGCGGATCTTGGCATTAGCAGACGATGATTGTACGACGTCTTGTAGATTTTCGTAGATCGTCCGACCACTTGCACCGCATACAATAAGCGTTGCTTGACCTACGTTTTTATCAGCTTACCTGTCTCTTCCTGCTCTTCTCTCTACATGATTTTGACGCGCTTGCTCTGCCGGCAAGTTCGAGCGGCCATCGAGTGTCTCTCCATCGGTTTTTCGCGCTTTGATCATTGGATGTCGGTGGTCTATTCCACCGCTAATCCTTCCCCTACTCGCTACCATGCTACCTCCTGTGATTCTACAGAGTTACTCTAGGATTGTCTTCTAACATTATTCTACTAGGGACTGTTTGTTTTCCTTCTATTTTGCCTATTCGTGCAAAAAAATCGTCTATTTTCTTGATGCGCTCTCGATTGTTGTTTTCTCTGTTTGCTTTCTACGTCCATCTGTCTTTCATAGGTATCTTTGTGTTTCAGTGTACTCTATTGTGCATGGTTCTCCTATCTTGCTTCTCGGCACGGTCAGTCTCTTACTGTAGCATCGTGTGTGTCTACGTCTCCTGTTTTACATCGTCTGAGGTTTCACCATTGTCTTTCCTCCTGTAGGTTTGCTAGGCACATTTCGCCGAATGTTGCATCGTCGCTGCCTTTGCCTACCACCGACCACTTTCCTCTCTTCTTGATCCATGTAAGTATTTTTTTTAATTGAACGTGTTACCTACTGATGAGGACATCCCTATAATTACACCTGCCCCAATGACTACTAAAGATGTTCCAACTATTGCAAGGAAGGATCAGTCCAATGAGATTAGAATTGGACCCATTACAAGAGCTCGTGCTAAGCTACTTGAACAACAGATGAATTTACACCTAAATGAATCTGGTGCTTTAATTGATGAGAACTTTATACTACCTAAGTCTACGCATTTATGTATGATCAGGTTCGTTGGAGAAACAAGCATGGCGCGAGGAGGAGAAGGGCTACAAGAGGAGCCCAGCATGATGATCGCCCGAGGATGCGTGAGGGAGGAGCGGGAGGATGGCGGAAGAGAAGATCATCAAAACGAAGGCGACCGAGAGTTAGAAGGCGACCAAGAAGGAAGGTTCAATTCGGACAAACAGAAGTTCTGAAATTGAAACGGACATGGTTTCCACATACCAACTCCGAATTTAGAAAATAAGTACTTGTAAGATAATTCCGAGATCTTTCCAACGGGTACTTGCACGTCTCCCGGTTCATTACGATCTATGCGGGGCAACCAAAACAAGTCGACAAATGTTTTATGTCAGTTTACAAATAGAGTCCTCTTAAGTTAGGAAAGTTAGAGATATGTTTGGTTTTGACCCCAACTCTATGTTGGACGTCTAGCAGCCTTTATATAGGCCTGTAAATCATGGTTTTTAGGGTTAGAACACGTTAAAATATTTTGGAGTTGTTTGTTTCATAGAACCTCTAGAATTACCCTGTGTTCGAATTCTACAACTATAATTGAGTGTGATATGTTGTTCCATTAGGAATTAGTAGATCGCATACTACCATTCGTGTTCACGGCTGCGTGCGCAGAGTGTGATGTTGTGAATATCCTACAAGGTTCGAGATCTGTTGCACTGGCATCAGGGTTCGACTGGGAGAGATCATAGCTACGCACTAGTTATCAATCATCTACCATTACCATCGACAAGAGCTTGCTGAGAAGATCGGGCCACCCCATATCATCTTGGTATCAGATTTCCTCGTTGCCTCGGTAGGCAATCCATCCATAGATGAGAGAGTGTTTTTCGTTCTATACAGAAAAAGCCCCACAAAAAGAGTTTCCATAGCCTAGATTACATCGTATTCGAGTAATAGTTGCTGGTCGTGTTCCTCCTTTAGTTTAGATCTAGATCTGTTCTTCGTAATTTTATCGCCTTTCTAGTTTTTGTTTTAGCCGAATCCACCATTGTTTCCGCCACAATCAAGTCAGATCCGATCTACTCTAAGATTCCTAGTCATCTACTCTTGGCCGAGTCGGAATTAAAAAAAAATCCTACCGACTCTGCCGCGGCACAGAAATGACACGTTTCTCTGCCGCAATTCCTGTTCTGCCACGACTCGGATTCGCTGCCGTGGCACGTTTTTGACGTATTTTTCTGCCGCGGCAGGATTTTCTGCCACGACACAATTTTGGTCTATTTTTTTGCCACGGCAGTAATTATTACAAAGTGTGATAAAATTTGCACTTTTCCTTAACCTTAGCCACAGCCAATCTATTACATAGGTGTAGGAACTTGCCCATTGAGACTAGTTTCCACTCCTACAGGCTGCTCTTAGGATTTTGGTGTTGTACTTTGTAATTGCCCGTGTGTGATCTATAAAATAATAATAAAAAGCAATATAGCAAAATAAAAAAGCAAAAAGAGCTATACAAAAGAAAAAGAGAAATTGAGCAAGAGGCCTAGTGATATCTTTGTGCACCGGTAGATTGAGAAATCTTGTGCCTATTTCCTTTGAGCTTTGCTAGTGTGTCTCGAGAGTAGTGCAACACCCTTCATAGTTTCATTGCCACGTTTTTTCTCCACGCGTGTGTTTCTTGGGTTTTTGTACGATCAGCACTAGGACTTGTCTGCGGTGTAGATAGGATACCATACCTATATCTCCACCATAAATAACCTGTGTGCCCTGTGATCATTCTCTATACCTTTGATATTCACTTCATCACATCAGTGCATCAGTCTTTGATTTCGTTTGGTAGAGCATCTCTATTTACTTTGGAATGGTAAGATCTCTTTTCTTATCAATTGTGAGTGAGTTGTGAGAGTTTCCACCATACCGATTTTGATTTTTGCACTAACCTACTAATCATGTCTTTGAGTGATGATGAAGTTGTGTCACAGAAAAAGCAGCTTGAGGAGCTTGTTACTTGGCGTGAGTCTGTTGATAGAAATATCACCGACATACAAGATGTTGTGGAGAATAATACTAGCGCCATCAATAATATTCAGGCCCATCTGACGGCAATGAATGTCAACTTTGCTACCTTGCAGTGTTCTATTGAGGCTATTCAAGCGACACTCCAGCCAGGACCTACACAACAACATGGCGATGCATTTGAGGACTTTGATGAGGGTAGTGCGGCCGATGCTTTCCCAGATCGTGGCAGGGGACGTGCCAATCCCCCTGCACCTACGGCTGCGCCTCTGTATGGCCGTGGGTATGCTCCTGTTGGACATGCTCAGCGTGTTTACAATCTAGCTGATGATAGTTTGGGCAAGCTCAAGTTCTCAATTCCTTCTTTCAATGGCTCGCTAGATCTTGAGGATTATATTACTTGGGAGTTGAAGATTGAGAAGCTCTGGCGTTTGTTTGATTACCCAGAAGACAAGAAGGTTAAGCTTGCAACATCAGAGTTTGATGGTTATGCTTTGCGTTGGTGGGAAGCTATTGTGGAGAATAGACGGAACAACAATGAACTTCCTGTGAGGGATTGGCATGAGATGAAGGCCATCATGGCCGATCGTTTTGTTCCCTCAAATTATTTGCTCTCCGTGTTTGAAAATCTGACACAGTTGAGGCAAGGCACAATAACAGTTGATGAGTACTACATGGAGATGGAGATGCTTATGCAGCGTGCTAATGTTCATGAATCACGAGAGTTGACAATGCAGCGTTTCTTCAACACTTTGAAGCTTCAAATCAAGAGTATTGTGCGTTATCACAAGTATGAGACAATGAACGAGCTAATGCACCATGCTAGAGAGGCCAAATCCTAGCTGGCTGAAGAGGCGAAGTCACGTGCTCATTTTCCATCTTCTAGTAGATTTTCGGCTAGATCTACACCTCCCACTGTCACGCCACTAGCTGCTGCTCCTTTTACACCATCGGCCAAGCCAACAAGTACACCTTCGTTTGGTTCTAATGCTCGGAAGCCCGCTGCTCCTGCTACTAGCTCGGGTTCCAACATGTTTACTGCGCGTACTCGTGATGTGGTGTGCCATACTTGTGGAGGTAGAGGTCACTACAAGAAGGATTGTCCAAACAGCAAGGTTATGTTTGTTAACGAACAAGGCGAAGTAGAGAGGGGAGATGAAGTTTCTAATGATGATGTTGATGATGGCGAGGATGGTGCTGATGCGTATCCTGAGCATGCACCAACTATTGTCGTATCTTCACGTATACTTAGTGTGCAACCGGTTGAGGAATCCCAACGTTGCAACTTATTCCAAACAAAAGCTCTAGTTGGACCTAACTAGGCTTGCAAGGTCATTATTGATTGAGGTAGCTATAGAAATCTTGCAAGTGAGGAACTATGTGCCAAGCTGAATTTGATGTATTTACCTCATCTGAAGCCATACTACATACAATGGTTGAGCAACAATGGTGAGATGAAGGTAAATCATATGGTATGTGTGAATTTTCAAATAGGGCCATACAAAGATTCTATTGATTTTGATGTGGTTCATATGATTGTTTGTCACCTACTATTGGGTCGGCCTTGGCTTTATGATCGCCATGTGCAACACAATGGCCGAGCCAATACATATCACTTGGAATTCAAAGCGAAGAAGATTATTATGCAGCCAATGACACCACAATATATTGTGAATGATTCTCGCCCGAAAATAGAGGTGAATTTGAAGGAAGATCCTACAGCTCGGCGAGATTGTGTGACAGCTGTTCCTGATGTAATCGAGCCTAAATTGAGTGATATAACGAAAAGTGAGAGAGTGCCTGGTTTATTGATATTAGCCACTAAGGAAGATATGAGAGAATTTCGTGAGGATCCTACAGCCATGCCACTTCTGCTCATGTATAAGGGCGAGGTATTGGTTTCTAACGACATGACCCCTGTTTCTCTTGGTGTCTCTTCTGTTTTGCAGGATATTGGGGATGTGTTTCTAGAAGATGTACCCGCGGGCTTACCTCCATTGCGTGGTATAGAACATCAAGTGGACCTAATTCCTGGCACCACACTTCCCAACTGTGCACCCTACAGGACTAATCCCGAAGAAACTAAGGAAATTCAGAAGCAAGTACAAGCGTTGCTGGATAAAGGGTACATTCGTGTTTCTCTTAGCCCTTGTGCTATTCCTGTTATTTTAATTCCTAAGAAAGATGGTACTTGGCGTATGTGTGTTGATTGTAGAGCGATTAATAACATCACTATTCAATATCGTCATCGTATTCCACGCTTAGAGGATATGCTTGATGAATTGAGTGGTGCTGCTGTTTTCTTTAAAATTGATTTGCATAGTGGGTATCATCAAATTAGGATGAAAGAAGGGGATGAGTGGAAAACTGCTTTCAAAGCTAAATTTGGTTTGTATGAGTGGTTAGTCATGCCATTTGGTCTTACTAATGCACCTAGTACTTTCATGTGTTTGATGAATCATGTTTTGAGAGAGTTTATTGGTTGTTTTGTGGTTGTTTAATTTGATGATATACTTATATACAGCCACACCAAATCTGAACATTGCACTCATATGCGACAAGTTTTTCAAGTGTTGCGTGATAATAAATTGTATGCTAATCTTGAGAAGTGCACATTTACAAAAGTTAAGGTCATATTCCTAGGATTTGTTGTATCTAAGAATGGGGTAGAGGTAGATCAATCTAAAATTGAATCAATTCAGAATTGGCCTACTCCCATGAATGTAAGTCAAGTACGTAGTTTCCGCGAATTAGCTGGTTTAGGCGCTTTGTGAAAGATTTTAGCACCATTGTTGCACCTTTGAATGACTTGACAAATAAAGGTGTTCCTTTTGTATGGTGCGCGGCCCAAGACATTGCATTTGATACATTAAAACGTTTGCTTACTTCTGCACCATTACTTGCTAGTGGTATAGGCATAGGTGGCGTTTTGATGCAAGTGGGTCGGCCTATAGCTTATTTTTTTGAGAAATTGACTGGTGCTCACTTGAATTATTCTATCTATGATAAAGAATTGTATGCACTTGTTAGAGTACTTGAAGTTTGGCAACATTATTTGTGGCCAAAGGAATTCATCATAAATTCTGATCATGAAGCATTGAAATAATTGAAATCTCAATCAAACTTATATCGAAGATTAGCTAAATGGGTTGAGTTCATTGAGTCTTTTCCTTACATCATTAATTATAAGAAGGGAAAAGAGAATGTTCTTGCTAATTCTCTATCTAGGAAGAACATGCTATTAACCAATCTTGATGTTAAAATTCCTGGATTAGAAGCTATTTGTGCACTTTATGCAACTGACCATGATTTTTCTGAACCATATCGTTTGTGTGCTCTTAGAAACGCATGGGATAAGTATCATATACATGATGGATATTTGTTTCGAGCTAACAAACTATGTATTCCAGAATCGTCATTGCGTTTGTTCTTAGTGCAGGAATCACATGCTGGTGGTTTGATGGGTCACTTTGGGCGTGAGAAGACGTTGCTCATGCTTGATGATCACTTTTATTGGCCCAAGATGAGGCGTGATGTGTACAGATTTGTGAGCCAATGCATTACTTGCCACAAGTCAAAATCCAAGCTGAAGCCTCACGGTTTGTATACACATCTCTCTTCACCTACTACTCCATGGGAAGACATTAGTATGGATTTTGTGCTAGGTCTACCTAAAACTCAGAGAGGTCATGATTCTATATTTGTGGTAGTGGATAGGTTCTCTAAGATGGCTCATTTTATTGCCTGCCACAAAAGCAACGATGCATCGCATGTTGCTAACCTGTTTTTCAGGGACATTGTGAGATTACATGGAGTACCTAAGACGATTGTTTCTGACCGTGATGTGAAGTGCATGAGATATTTTTGGAAGACCTTATGGGGGAAGCTAGGAACGAAGCTGCTGTTCAGTATTACATGTCATCCCCAATCAGATGGTCAAACAGAGGTGGTGAATTAAACATTGTCACAGCTGCTAAGGACCATGATTTAAAACAATATGTGGGAGTGGGAAGAGTGTTTGCCACATGTTGAGTTTGCTTACAACAGGGTTGTGCATTCAACTACTCAGCTTTGTCCTTTTGAGATGATGTATGGCTTCAAGGCATTGACGCCACTTGATATGTTGCCTCTGCCATTACATGAGAGAGTTGATATGGAGGCATCAAAAAGTGCTGATTATGTGAAGAAAATACATGAGAAGACTCGAGGGGCTATTGAGAAGAAAGGCAAGAACATTGTTGCTGCAAGGAATCCAGCAAGAAAAGAAGTGTTGTTCGAGCCTGGAGATATGGTTTGGGTGCATCTACGCAAGGACAAATTTCCACTACTTCGCAAGTCCAAGTTGAAGCCACGTGGTGCTGGTCCTTACAAAGTGCTAGCTAAAATTAATGATAATGCCTACTCAGTTGATATACCTATTAAAGAGTTTGGTGGTGCAAGCAATAGCTTCAACATTGCTGATTTGTCACCATATGCTGGAGAAGACCTTGGAGCATCGAGGTCGACGCCTTTTGAAGGGGGAGATGGGGACATCCCTACAGTTACACCTACCCCAATTGCTACTGAAGATGTTCCCATTGCAAAGAAGGATCAATCCAATGAGATAAGGATTGGACCAATCACAAGAGCTCGTGCTAAGCTACTAGAACAACAGGTGAGCTTGTTTCTTAATGAACCTGGTGTTTTAATTAATGAGAATTTTATACTACCTAAGTCTTTGAATTATTGTATGATCAGGTACTTAGGAGAAGAAGGCGTAGCATGGAGCGAGGAGTTGAAGGAACATGGCGTGTTGATCAATGAAGAATGCGTGAGGGAGGAGAGGGAGGAAGCGCAAGGATCTGTCCAAGCAAAAGATCAACAAGAGATGGACGTTCTCTGCCGCGGTAGAGAAAAGCCCCAATTCTCTGCCACGGCAGGCCGCCGTGGTAGAAAAGAGGAGTCCAGCTCTGCCACGGCAGGCTGTCGTGGCAGAGAAACTGCCTAAAACTCTGCCACGGCAGAGTCAGTTTGGCCGAGCCACTTTGTGGCCGGTTTGTATCTAGGTTGGGTGGAATCAACTCGGGTTCCCCCTTAGGCCGCCACCCCCTGAACTCATAAATAGATGGGGCGCCGTAGATTAGGGTTTTAGACCATGTTAAAATATTTTGGAGTTGTTTCTTTCATAGAACCTCTGGAATTACCCTGTGTTCTAATTCTACAACTATAATTGAGTGTGATCTGTTGTTCCATTGGGAATTAGTAGATTGCATACTATTGTTTGTGGCCACGGCTGCGTGCGCAAGAGTGTGGTGTTGTGAATATCCTACAAGGTTCGAGATATGTTGCACTGGCATCAGGGTTCAGCGGGAGAGATCATAGCTATGCACTAGTTATCAATCATCCACCATTACCATTGACAAGATCTTGCTGACAAGATCGGGCCACCCCATATAAAGAAGGGCAAGAACATTGCTACTGCAAGGAATCAAGCAAGGAAAGAAGTGTTGTTTGAGCCTGGAGATATGGTTTGGGTGAATCTGCACAAGGACAGATTTCCACTACTTCGCAAGTCCAAGTTGAAGCCACATGGTGTTGGTCCTTACAAAGTGTTAGCCAAAATTAATGATAATGCCTATTCAGTTGAGATACCTATTGAGGAGTTTGGTGGTGCTAGCAACAGCTTCAACGTTGCTGATTTGTCATCATATGCTGGAGAAGACCTTGGAGCGTCGAGGTCGACGCCTTTTGAAGGGGGGAGATGATGAAGACATCCCTACAATTACACCTACCCCAATGACTACTAAAGATGTTCCAACTATTGCAAGGAAGGATCAGTCCAATTAGATTAGATTTGGACCCATTACAAGAGCTCGTGCGAAGCTACTTGAACAACATGTGAATTTACTCCTAAATGAATCTGGTGCTTTAATTGATGAGAACTTTATACTACCTAAGTTTATGCATTTATGTATGATAAGGTTCGTTGGAGAAACTACCATGGCGCGAGGAGGAGAAGGGCTACAAGAGTAGCCCGGCATGATGATCGCCCGAGGATGTGCGAGGGAGGAGCAGGAGGAAGGCGCAGGAGAAGATCATCAAAACGAAAGCGACCGAGAGTTAGAAGGCGACCAAGAAGGAAGGTTCAATTCGGACAGACAGAAGTTCTGAAATTGAAACGGACATGGTTTCCACATACCAACTCCGAATTTAGAAAATAAGTACTTGTTGGAAAGATAATTCCGAGATCTTTCCAACAGGTACTTGCACGTCTCCCGGTTCAGTACGAGCTATGCGCGGCAACCAAAACAAGTCGATAGCGTTTTCTGTCAGTTTACAAAGAGAGTCCTTTTAAGTTAGGAAAGTTAGAGATATGTTTGGTTTTGACCCCAACTCTATGTTGGACGTCCAGCAGCCTTTATATAGGCCTGTAAATCATGGTTTTTAGGGTTATACCACGTTAAAATATTTTGAAGTTGTTTCTTTCATAGAACCTCTAGAATTACCCTGTGTTCGAATTCTATAACTATAATTGAGTATGATCTGTTGTTCCATTGGGAATTAGTAGATTGCATACTATCGTTCGTGGTCATGGCTGTGTGTACAAGAGTGTGGTGTTGTGAATATCCTACAAGGTTCGAGATCTGTTGCACTAGCATCAGGGTTCGAGTGGGAGAGATCATAGCTACGCACTAGTTATCAATCATACTCCATTACCATCGACAAGACCTTGCTAAGAAGATCGGACCACCTCATATCACCTATGCTCTATCTTGCTGCCGAGTTTGACTAACAGTTATTGTGTGGACACGTCTCTACCTATATATGTTATTTAAATAAACATAGGTGTATTTTTGTTATGTTGTCTCTGCGATTTGTTCGAAACTATGGGTGTGTTATTCGTTGTACTTTATGTAGGTGTATCCAAGGTATAATGTGTACGGACGGTGACTGAGCAGGCAACCTTTCTTTTAGGTATTTGCACCGTTCCACGCATTTTTATGGTATGTAGTATGGCTTTACGTTTTTCAAGCCATTTTCTTACGTGTTTGCGAGTACATATAATGGTGTCTCTATCACTATTTTTTTGCCTTGTAGATGCCTATGTTTAGTTTTATATTGGAGCTCCGGATTAGCGACACCGACTCTTCTGCGGTCGTAAGGGTGTTTCGCACATTCGATTGTCGAAGCGGGGTGTTCGATGGACCGATTGTTTGCATGGAAATCGTCTTGCTTGACTCGAAGGTAGTGCACTTCGCTGGATCTAATCATCATCATTTTGTTTCTAGCTTTCCACTGAGTATGGCTTTTTTAGGGTGATGAGATATATGCTGAGATCATAAAATAAGATGCTAGTGAGCTTAGGGCAAGCCTAAGTGAAGGCTATGTGTATGCGCTCCAGCGACTTATGGTCTCCAATGCTCCAGTTGTCTATCGTGCTGTCAAGTGGGCACTCATGGTTCATCTCATGCGGGATAGTGTCATCGACGAGGTAGTTGAGTATTCTGCTGAATTCCAGAAACTCACATGTGATCGCATGGCATTCACCGACCTTGGTGCTTTCGTCGAGGATGTGCCGCGCATTGTCGGTACGTATCTATTTATCTTTCTTTCGGTAAATGTTTTAAGAATTCCTTTTGTGTGATGATCTATTCTTATTCTCGTAGACGTCGTTGGTATTGTTATTAGTGTTTCCAGTCTCCGAGCGGTTTTTATCGGCGCATTGCGAGCGACGAAGCCTTCCGTCGTAACCACACAGGATGTCCTCCTTACAGACGATAGGTACATGAAAGAATCGTTTTTTACATGTTATTCCTTTTTGTTTTCTTAAGGTTAAAACCTATATACTTTGTAGAGGCACGAACTGATTGTAGTTCTTTGGGGTGACCGAGCAACCAAGTTCCTTGAAGACGAGGTGCGGTCGTCTGTCGTGCTAGGCTATTAACTGTCTTTTTTGTTGGCATGGTCGCCACTGGTCAATATGGAGGCGTTCTTAGCAGGATATATGTTTGCAAGTGGTAGAGCACATGACTCGGATGACCGTCATGCCATCTCCACGGTGTCAATATACGCAGTCTTTTGTCTCGCGTGTCGGTATTATGACCGTGTTCGCTGTTCGGTTCTGACTTCTCTTTTCATGACACAGCTATGTTGAACATTATTGGTTTCACACATGCGTTGTAGGAACCTTCATGTTTCGTAGAGCACATGACCTTGGCACAGCTTCATGCTATTGATCCATGTAGTCCATCGGTGAGTGCTCTCTTTATTTTCACCTATCCTTTTTATTTTTCTGATGCTCGGTTTATTTTTATATTATAATGAGCTATACAAGTGCAGTGTTACTATCACGAGTCTTCTTAACAAGTTGTTGGTGGTTCTCTTGGTGTGCGGTGTGTCGCCGCGCGTCTAAAATGAAGAGATGTACGAGATGCCGCAACGAACGTAGGAACTTCTCTTACGGCCTTCATGCTATTCACATGGACAGTTCGACTTAAGGCGATTCTTTCTCAAGGGGCGTGCCATTGAGTTTCTACTTAGACATGGTCATGGTTCTGAAGTGCCGGGTGAAGTGTTGGATATGGTCTATAATAAGTATACACGGAACGTTGAAAACTTAAGGCAATAGTATGGCAACGGGAAGAATGTCTTTAGTGTAGACGGTATGGACGTCTGCTCAAATAGTTGAACTATGAATGTGTGCCCGGTGAGTTGGACTCTACATATACGTGTATCTATTTTGCTATTAACGACTTATTTCATCTACGTTGAACATACAATTCTTTGTCTATTTTGTGCAGATGTGTGAAAGAACCACTCTATTGACCAACCTCTCAAACTCAGTATTTCGGAAGTGCTTATATGGTTAGAGCATGCATGCATGTGTTCGTAGGATTTAGTGTGTACAGATATGTGAGTGTATGTGTTATACTAGTTTTAGAAATAAAAAATGAGCATCGCGATGTGTATGCAAGTGTCATGCACCACGTCATTCAGTCAGCGTAGTTTTTCTTTCATGTTTTCTTTTCTTCAATGTGACTGAGACTTACGTTGTTTCGGTATTTGTGTAATATGTGTATGTTAAAGACGCTCATGTGTGCATGTTTTTCATGTTTTCTCAGGTGACCATGTCGATCAAGTGTTACTTTTAAGCATAAAACTAAAGATTGTGATGCGTTTCCTGGAGTTCTTTTAAAATTGGGAACCTATGGGTTTTTAGACATCTATAGTCTCATTAAGTAGCATCTGTACTCACCACGGCTTCGCCTATATGTTGTTGGACGATTTTTCAAAAGAATATTGCACTGGACGTTACTTGATTCTAGCCTTTCTCTTATACGTAGATGATACATCATGATTTATCATTAAGCATTCTGTCTACTGGCCGCGCCCCTAGGGGCGTAGGGAGAAGTCTAGTAGAATTTAAAGATAACTTGATTATTTACTACTATACTTCTCTGTGTGCCACCCGTGGTGCAGTCGGTATGTAGAATGCTTTATTATGATATGACCGTGCTACATCTATATACAAGAGAAAAAATATGTCCTCAAAATAGTACATAATAGTATGTTCTTGTCAAATCGTGATTCTCGTTGCGACTGGAAACCGTTCTCGAACCACTAAATCCTTTTAGAGTCTTCAGAACCACGTTGTGTACAGTTGAGTCGATGCCAAATCCTTGCATCACAATGTTGCTCTACATGCGTCATTGTTTACCGTGGATGATTCTTTATATCATTTTTTAATCTCAGATGACATAGTATCCACTAGAGGTGCGACAACAAAGGACAACGATTTTTTCTGTTTGTCAACCGTGCATTCTGAGGTACACGATCTGTGTTCGCGGTGGAGATAAGTTTAGACATCCAAAAATCGTATGTGCTTGCGTGGTTCTACTCATACTATAGGCATAGTTGTAACAAAAAACTACAAGATGGCAAGTTCAAACGGCAAGACATAAACACCATACAAACATATAAAGTGTCGCTTGTCAAAACATAAACACCGTGGATGTCACACACCCCTTAGTGGTTCGGCAGTGTGCACTAAGGTAACAGGACCTCAGCTCATGCACAAATCAAAGACATCACACACAATGTTTTATCCCAGGTTCAGGCCTCCCTTCGGCTAAAAACCCTACGCCGTACTTTGGTGGATTATCTAGTAGATGACATACAAAGAGATGAAAAATCTAGTCCCGGGGAGCCGCTTTCAGCTAGCTTCTACGCGGGCTTCCTCTCTATTTCACTCTCACACTCTCTCTATGAGAACTTCTGAGCAATTGGACTCTCTAACACTCCTCTCCTCAAGCCTTTCCTCTCACAGATGCTCTCTCCTTCTCTGTTGGTTCTACTAGATATAACTATTGTCCCTCTAAAGCCCTCTCTATCAGACTATATATGTCCTAAGAGCTCTCTCTCTCACCTTCCTCCTTCAATTGTAGGCAGGTCCCTCCTTTTATATCTCAAGGGGGTACCACAGGGGTCGGCGTGCATACGCCTTCCTATCGTTCCTGGGATCCACTGCGGTCGTGCCAAGTGGCTTTGTGGGAAAAGGCGGTGTTATTGACCACCCCTAGTCGTGGGTGTCGTCGTTGGCCACTGCTTGGCCACGGGACATGCGTTGAGGCAGTTGATGGCGAGGAGACATCACATTTCGTGTGCGTCACATTGGGACTGCAACGCCTGCACCCTCATTAATGCCTTGCGCAGACGCATGGATAGGGGCGACACTTTTCCCCCATGTTGTCCCACTCGCTGCAGTTGTCTCCATCTTTGTTGACTTGCGTTTCCGGGCCATGCCTGGCCAGAGAGGAGCTTATCCCTTGATGTTGTTGTGGTGGAGCGAGTTAGCATGCCCACCAATGTTGTTGGATTACTTCACGACCCAGTTCCTGGGCCAACTTCCCTAAAGGTTAAGCGTGCACACAAGTCATTGGGATCTTACTCAAGGACCTTCTTAAGCGTGAGAGGGAGGGAACGATCACGGGTGACGTCCGACTCCCTCTGCACCACGTAAGGCTGGATATGCTCTAGATTTGAAGACATAGTATAGAGAAGGTGACTCCTCTGTACCCTCCTTATGAGGGTGGCCTTCCCGGTATGTTGGTCCCTTCCCACGCACCGAGGCGCAATGTGAGGGTCCCCTATTTCCATTGCACCGACATAAAGTATTACACGGATATGGCACCGACTATGTGCCCCTCGGGGCACGGCTGTTAGGAAGAACGGTGGATGACATATCTGCACCACATTCTTCTAAGAGCTAAAGCAGGTAGGCATAATGCATGATGACATATGTCAAAAAGAAAGTGGATGTATCATCACAGAAACATATGTAGAGCGAAAACGTCAGCTATGGTAGACCCATGAACCGACATTCGTGCCATCAACATGAGACACAGCTGCCGAGCAGAACGTTCTTATCCATTCTATCTCCAAGATGAACTAGTTATAAATCTAGTATTATCCATTAAAACTAGAGCATTACTCTGTTTAAACATGAACACACACACCTCAACAAACACTAAAGATAAGATCAAAGAAGAACCCTATGAATAGGAAGAAGCATTGCTCAGCTCGAGATGAAGTTACGTAAAGTCAGAGAGGCATGCTTCCTAAGTAGCTGTAAAATAAAAAAAGGGTACAAAGATTAAAACACATGACACACGAGAAACATGTAAGAAATGGACCCATTCATTATTTTAGAACAATAGCTTTGCAATACACAGACATATTTTTGTACAATTCTCACCGCATTCGTTTATTTCATAGAACAAATTTACATTACACATGGTAAAATAAAAGTGCACATTTACAGACTGAATCTACTCGAAAATGGTTGATAAACATGCACATAAGTTTACAGACAAGGCTACAAAAAAATACAGTGGAGTGCTCTAAAGATCCTTGCCGATAAGCCCCTTCTGTTTCATGTTCTTCTCGTCGGTAAAAAACATCCGCGATGGCTGGCTGGACTTCCCACACACGGTGATTGTCGAGGTGCGGATAGCTGGGAACAACATAGGCTGGGCCATGAAATTATCACGAAGATGACCCTAAGCACAACTAAAACGAATCAGTAAGCAAGCATAAAGAAGCTAGTAGAGAAGAAATCATACGACGGAAAAGACGTGCGTCTTTCTCCAAAGACGCAAGCCTTGCCATCCTTATTTCATGGTTCTGAGAAGGTGAGAAGTAAATAGCATCAAAGAATACATCAGAAATCAAACGGAACGTAAACCTAAAGACGTTGATGACACATACCGTACTGCCATGCTCTTTGAAAGCGTGTTATGGCTTATGCTCCGCATACGACCAATAGCTGCAGAGTGCAAAAATGTTACCAGAGATGAACTATAGGTGAAAAATACGAATGCGAGTGTTGAAAAATATAAAAGCATGAATATAAAAGAATAGGCGGCTAGGTACTTACCGTGCGAGATGATACCATACCTCCTCCATATGAAATAGGAAAGACATGCATGATGCCCTATAGGACTCGTTTTCACAAAGAAGCGTACCTGATAAGCCTCGCCGTGTTGATCGCTTATGCCGGTTGCCACACGAAACGCCATGTGATGATCCACAACCACTACATCCGCCGACTCCTTGCGTTGAGCCAGATAAGATTGTCGATAAAATCTTCGGACACGACGAACGAGCCATGACCACACTCTCGATGGTGCAGAACGCACGCTGAAGATCACGACGATGATTTGGCCCTAACACCCGAAGCAGATGCGCCTACTTCAGTAAGCACCTATGAGAAACTACAAAAGAGAACAAGCGACGTTGGGTGAAGAAACTATGTCTATGAGAGAGATGCGATGTGTATGATAAGGGTAAGCAATAGGAACAATTTATAGAGGAGTGCCTCTCATGGCGTAGAATGCCGGTGGTGATGCAGCCCGTCCTACGGACACTACTACATCTACACCAACAAGTCCCCCAAGTGGACCCATGACTCATGTCCGAGCCAAACTCCTACAAGCTAAGGTGAACTCGCTCCTATCCTCGTGCCAATTTGATACCTCCTTAGATGGTCTGCTGCTTCATGCAACTACTCTATGCGTCATCAGGTACGAAGCTCCAACACATCACTAAGCACCCAAGGATGGAGAACAAGGAGCCTAGTGTGAAGCAGAAGTCTCTAGAGCTGCTCAAGCCAGAGTCTCCGGTCTGTGCACACCGGACTCTTTGGTCTGCCAAAGTCTCCGGTCTAAAGACCCCGGAGACTCCGGCCCACCTACAGCCTGACACCCAATTCGAGCTCGGGGACAATCTGTGTGCCCCTCTAGAGGTTGGTCCGGAGACTGACCGGAATCTCCAGCCTAGACCGGTGTCACCGGTCTACACACCGGAGTCTTCGGACCGACCGACGCTAGGCATGGAAAAGGCATGTGGGCCTTCGGCCCATGTACCCCTTAGTCTGTCCAGAACTTATCTATTATTCCTAAAGTACCCCTGACTGAGTGGCCGGCCTATATATAGTCCCCACCTCTATTGTAAACCCTAGGCATGATATTTGGAATTAGTGGAAACCCCTTGTGGATCTATCTAGTTCTTGCCTCATGCTCCTTTTCCAAAGGAGCACCAAATATCCCAAACCTCATTGGAGTTTGCATCGTGCCTCCGCGTTGTACAAGGCCTAGGCATCGGAGTCCCTTTGCATAGACGTCAAGATCTCACCGAGTATCCCACCTCGCCGTGCCGGCTCAAGAGAGAGTCCTTTGCCCATCACCGATCCTAGGGATTCCGCCAGACCGGTCACCACCAGCGTGAGCTATTATTGTGTATCGTGGTTTTGCGTGTGTGTGTTCATCGCGTTCTTCATGCGTGAGTCTATCATGTTCATCCTCCCATCCTCTCCCTACACTCCATCCTTGATTTGAGTGGGATTCGTGAAAGATCGGGCCGCCCTAGAGGTTTTCCCTCAACATATTGGTATCAAGAGCTTCGTTGCTCACGAATTCCCCCACATTTTTTTCTTCTATCCACCAAAAATTCGAAAATCCCCCAAAAAATAGCCCAAATTTGCCTTTGGATTGATCTCTTGATTTGGAGTGTTATTTTTGGTTTTGATATTACCAAACCTTGTCTTAGGAGTTCGTCCATCTTTATCCTGCGTTTTACTTGCCCAATTTGGCCAATTTTTTGCGGATTTTGAGGACCCAAGGCGTGGATTTCCGCTCAAGAACATGAGCAGTTCGTGATATGACTCCAGACCAGAGTCTCCGGCCTACACACCGGAGTCTCCTGCCTACACACCGGAGTCTCCGGCCTACACCGGAGTTTTTCTGGCCTGAGACCCCGGAGTCTCCGGCCCTGATGCCTGATTTTGACAAATTTGCCTCTAATCTTGCATAGGCTAATTTCCTCTTGTTTGTTTGTGCCTGTGTGCGTGTCGTCAACTAGAAGCAAGCTTCTGCATCAACAAACCCCGTGCTCATCGACACCACGGCCCACGAACATCCTCCCGCACCACCGAAGCCAAGTTCATCATCACCAATGAAGGTATAACTTGCGTCACCTTATTAACCCCTATCTTACTTTGTGTGTACCTATCCCATGAGAGTGGCTCATCTTGTGTTTTCTTGAGCATCGTGCACTTGTCCTTGGATAGTGAGAGTGTAAAAGCAATAGCAAGAGTGACTTGGTAGCATCAAGGGAGAGCAAAAAAAATACAAAATAAAGAAAAAGATACAAAGCAAAAGAAAAAGAAAAATAGTCTCCCATAGAAAAAGAGTCTCAAAGCTTGTAAGCAATAGAGAAAGAAGAGCGCCCAAGGCAAGTGCACAAATCCCTTGCTCATTTTTCTTGTTTGCAAACGAGCCATGGTCTCTCCATGCATTGGCACGACAACAAGCTTAGTCTTTGTTAGGACATTTTATTTGCTCATTTTCATAGTCAGGTCAATCCCAACAACCTCCACGTGTGTGTTTATAGTCGTAGGTTGCCATCACCCCTTTGAGTTGTTGACCTTCGCCTTTGACTTGAGTTTTGTTGGATTTTACCCACTTTTGACTATCTCTTTTCGTTTGGTTGGTTATTTGGCATTCCACAACCCTAACCCACCACCAACAAGCTTTTGAGAGTTAGTTATTTCTTTAGTGTGAGTTTTCTTTGCAATTCCACTTTGCACGCTTATAGCTCTCAATTGTGGTTTCTAGTTTGGTGTAATCCCCAAGGTGAGGTACAGGGCTAACACCACCATATTCCACTTCCATATACAATACTTGTGTGTTTTGCATGATGGATAGTCACGGTGAGTCTAGCCAACCACCTCCCCAAGAAGAAGAACATGGACCGTACATGACGCGCGCAAGTCACTTCATCATCCTCCAAGAGTTACGTGAACGTTGCCAAGACCTTGAGACGCGACAAGATGAACAATTTGGCGAGACGCAAGCCGAGTTCAAGAACATCGACAACCGCTTCGATGGCCTCGAACGACAAATGCACAGAATGCATCACAACTTTGGCCACCAAAATGAAGTGCTTCAACGCTCCGTCGCCAAAACAAATGATAATCTTCGATGCCTCATCAATGGAATTGCAAGACCGCGTTCACATGCATCAAGCTCTTCAAGCTCTTCGTGTCGTCATGTTCCTCCTCAACAAGATCTTCATCCAAGTGCTCCAAGACGCAATGATGCCCCCGTGGTTAAAGATGGAAGTTCTTCGAACTATGTACCTTCCCCACGACACACCGCTACGTCAAGATATGATGGTGATTTCTCTTCAAGGCCACGAGCAAGGCAAAAAGCACACCGTCATCACGCAAGGCCATTGGTGATCCAACAAGAGCAACCACAAGAAGAACCGCAAGTGCAATCGCAAGTCAACCACCATGGCCCGCAACACATACTTGACACAAAAAGGGATGACTCCAATTTGGAGAATCAAGCTCGCCATCGACGTGACGCTCTCCAAGATCCTCCTCCACATCCTCAACACCCTCATGAGTCCCAAGTGCGCCAACATCGGAAACAATCGCGCCAAGAGCAATAGAAAGCGCCTCAACAACAATATCAAGACCAAGATCCGCAACAACATCGCAAGAACCAAGTTCCAACGCATCAACCACAAGATCATCAACAAGATCACCAAGCTCGCCGCAATGACCGCAATGATGAAGACACTTTCACAATGCCCAATGTCGTGGAAATGGCCACGGCAGTCGCTGCCGCTGGCAGCGATTGATTGAATCGTGAGGAAGAGCTGGCAGCCATCTGCGGTGCGAGATGGGGGCGAATGCACATGGGTTTACCCAGGTTCGGCCCCCCGGAGGGTAAAGACCTACTCCTGCTAGATTAGATTATTGGAGAGCGAGTTACAGGGGTGGCGAGCTCGGCGTCTAAGCAGCGAGTCGCTTGAGGGGGTGTATGATGGAACGTGAGTCTCTAGGATACCCTAGGGGGGTTTATATATGAGGCACCTCGCTAGGGTTTACAAGATACAACCGAACAAGATAAGGATTCGGAGGTTTTGACCTAATCCGACTGGGCTTCTATTACGCTCCTGGGCCTCTAGTCTCTAGTCGTCGGGCCTCTCCTTCCGTCGTAGTCCAGTCGCCGTCCTTTAGGCGCACTCACAGGCCCTTCGGCTCAATCGGAACGTCCTGTTGGGCATACCCCCTTTGGCATATCCCCATCAGTAGTCCCCGAGGCCATCGTTGATGCAGGCGCAGGTGTCCCTTTGGTGATCGGAGTAGGCGAGCCCAATTTGGACGCCCAGTCGAGTTGGTGATGGACTCCATCAGAACCAAGGAGAATTTCCCCAGGTTTCCATTCGCCACCCCAATGAATGTTGCTACTGTCAAGTCGCTGCTTCGGCGAGTGGAAAAGACTGGCGGGTAGCGGGTGGAATGGAGGAGTTGGACTATCAATTCTAGTCAAACTATCCGTTGGAATTTCCAACGGTAACTTCAGCGCAATTACCGTGAGTAACAGCTATCCCGATTTTGGCGGGTGGCGTTCCCATATAAGGGGAGTAATGACTTAGTTCTGCAAATCCTTCCCACATTCTTCATTCTCCCATACGCATTCTCTCTGACTTCAATCTTCCTGCCTTCAACCTTCTGATTCGTCCTTTCCGCACCGTGCGATTCCATGTCCTACCCGATGGCGCCTCCCAAAGGCTCATGGGGAAATCCAAGTGCACCACAGCCCAGCTCAAGTTCTTTGAGGACGCCGGAGTCCTCCGCAAGGGGAACTGGCGGGTTCCCCCCCTCCTCCGAGACCGAGCCGAAGCTGCGATCTGGCGAATTCATCTGCTTTCCCATCCATCTTGAAAGGGGTCTGGGATTCCCCACCTCGCTCTCCTTCCTCCGCTTCGACGCGTATTACGCGATCAAGCCATCGGATCTCGGCCCGCACAGCATCGAGTAGCTGGCGATCTTTGTCGCCTTCTGCGAGTGCTATCTCGGCTACAGACCTTATTTCCTGCTGTGGTTGGAGCTCTTCCATGGCCGCATCGGGCGCGAGGCGTCTGGCGGCTTGATGTTGGCCGCAAGCGGCGTCACGTTCCAATTGAAGCCAAAGGCCAATTTCATCAAGCTCCTTCTGCCGAAAAAGGTCGCCAGCGAGTGGAAGAAGAGCTGGTTCTATGTAAAGGAATCCACTCCCTCCAGCGAGGTGGCACTTCCCGAGTTCGTCGCCGAGAGGAGCGAACCTCGTCGGTTGGCACCGAAGAAGCTCCCCGAAGACCAGCGGATGGCCATCGCGGAGATGATGGACCAGATCTAGAAGCTGAAGGACCAGGGGCTGATTTCAATCAACCTCTACAACTGCTGGCTCGGGCGGCATCTGGTTCCGCTGGCGGCTCAGCCGCATTGGATGTATGAATACAGCGGGAAGCACGACCCTTCCCGAACCAGCAAGCAATCATGGGAGGCCGAGGACTACAAGGCTGCCCTGGAGAAAATCACAGACGCAGAGTTCACCAGCGTGGTGGTCGGGCTCGCCCCGTACACTCCCGTGAAGAATGAAGCCCCCACAGTAAGTTTTCTTCCCAGCCGCTATTTCCGTACCTCAATTCTCAGTCGCTGCCTTTGGTGTTTACTCGTGGTGGGTTTTTCAGCTTTTTCAGGTGTTGGAGGGTTGGCTCCCTCCGCTCGATGAAGAGGTTCCCCAGGAACTGGAGGAAGACTCCGAGGGAGACTCTTCCGACAGCGTCGGGGAGGAGCAGGAGGTTCCTCCCCCGCGACTGTGCCTCACAAGACCCGTATGCAGAAACAGTGTGAGTTCGAGGCGAGCCGCAACCTGGACGAACACAACGGAGGCGACAAGGTGGCGCAGGAGCACACGTCCCGGCGTTCTGCTACGCCGTTGAAGCCCGCACGCAAGCCCAAGTCATCAGTGAAGAAGCCAGCGTCACCATCCAAATCAGTGGTGGTGTTCGAGTCGGATGATGACTTTGATGATGAAGATTCCCCCGAAGTCTTGCACAGAGCCCCAAAGGATGCGATCCCGACGAAGGGGTTGGAGGGCGAGGACACCGAGGTGGTGGTAGAGGTTCCCCTGGCAGCGATTGCGCCGACGGTCTCGGGGGTTCCAATCCAAGAAGTGGCTATGGCGGCGACGTCTAAGTCGCCGCAGCCGTCGAGAGCGGCCACGTCTTCGGAGTCGGAGATTCCGGCGACCTCGGCTTCATCGCCGAGGAAGCCCGCGGTGCCGTGGGCTTCAGATGTCTTCGAGAGGGGGCTCACTCGCAAGCTGGGTCCAGAATTGGACAAGCCCGCGCACATCAACACTGGGCTTCGCGTTCTTCTGGTCGCTAAGTGAGTATTGGTTCTTCATTCTGATTTGCCTCTTGTTTCTGTATTGTTGTTATATTGACTGTGGGAATTCTAGCAGGTCGGGAGCCAAGAAGATTGGCCGTCCGTCGGTGGTAAAGATTCCACCGGCCGCCACCACGGGAGAGGGCGATCTCCCCAAGAAGAGAAAAGCCGCCAGAGATGTAGCGACCACGGAAGGCGCGATGAAGCAGAAGGAGGGTGCGGACGATGCCACAGCCAAGGGTGGCACCACAGAGCCTGATGTTGCGGCAGTCACCGAAGAAGTGGTGGCGGCGCGATCGGAGCCGGTCTTGGCTGTGGCCGCACCGGAAGCGCCGGCCCCGACAACCAGTGCCCCCTCCAGAGCGTCGGCGACATTCCCGCGCTTCATGGCTAGGGGATTTCTAGGCGTGGCGGACACCCAGTCTCCACAGTGTCCGAAGATCATGGACATGGACATTGGGTCCCGTCGTGGGCGCACATCCTTCATGATCCCGTCGACTGATGTCGGAGAATTTCACAGGATGCTTGACGCCGCTATTCAGGTATGTCCAGTCCCCGAGTTCTTAGTCGCTGAATTTTAGCGGCTGGGAACTGAACTTCTTTCTCCTCTCAAGTCCCCGAATTCCTAGTCCCTGAATTTCAGTGGCTAGGAATTGAACTTTTTTCCTATTCTCCAGTCCCCGAGTTCCTGGTCGCTGAATTTCAGCGGCTAGGAACTGGGAGTTTGTTTTGATAAATGTTGAGGTGTGTTGTTTATTTGCAAGGTTTGCAAAGGGAATCGACCGATCGGCAGGCCGCGAGGGAGTGCTTGGAGCGTGATCTGCGCGAAGCGTAGGAGGCGAATCAGCAGCTTCAGGAAACTATTGGTGAGTATCTGCTTTTTTGTCCTTTCCTCTGTCAGGTACGAACAATTTGTGTATGGCACGCTGATGGCTTCTGTTTCAGATGGTTTCCCGGCTGCGATTTCCAAGGCCTGTGAAGGGTATGTTCCAGTCGCCGAGCTGGACGCGGCGAATGGACGAATCGCCTCCCTGACCCAAGACTTGGAGGAGGCGAAATCGCCTCAGTTTCTTCGGAGGAGCGAGCGAAGGCTGCTGTTGCTGCGGCTGAGGAGGAACGTAAAGCCACGGATTCCATCATTGTGGGGCTGCACAACAAGCAAGCAGCCTTGGAGAAGCATGTCACGGAGAGCTGCCGCAAACTCCTTGGTGAGTCTCCTCTTTGCCTGACTTGTTTGGCGAGTCCCTGATTGGGGAGGTCCGTAGTTTCACTGACGTCTGACTTGCAGCAGCGATAGGCCAAAGCGACCCGGTGGTTCAGACCTACAATGCTTTGCAGTGCGTGACTGCCGTGGTGAATGCAGCCACGGCTTCGGCGTTGTGCGTCCAAGCAATTCTTCAAGGCATGTCCCCCACCGAGGTTATTCCTGGGGGGCTTATAGAGGTGTGGCGCTATCTGGAGGAAGTGCCTGTCGTCGTGGAGTGGATGGCGCGCTCGGCGTTCAGGCGCGGGGCCACCACGGCGTTGAGCTTGGGTCTCGCCCACTTCCCCGGCGACTTCGACCTTGATGACGTGACAAGTGGCTACCCATCGGCGACCGGCACGGTGGAGATGTCTGAGGTAGGTGACTGCGAAGGCCGCCGCTTACGCTGATCTGGTCCTGGCTATGGGGGATCTGCTGCCATACCAGGAGACCGTGTTGGCGCCTGGCGACCCCAAGACGGAGCATCGTGATATCAAGTCGGAGCAGCCGTTCCGGTCAGCATTGTTGAAGTCGCCGATGATGTACCCGACAAACCCGTGGCAGCCTTTTTTTCGTGTCAAGGGGGGTGGCGCCGCTTCTTCGTCAGGACCTGTAGAATAAAAAATGTAGTTGTGTAGCTTGTGATGTATGCCAAGTGGCGACTGTTGTAATGTATTTTGTAATGTATGCCAAGGGGAGTCAATCGACTCGTATTACGACTAGGATTGTGTGGTGTGTTTATTTTTGGTTGAGCGAGCCCCCGAGCGCGTCCGCCCTTTAATGGGGTATAACTCGATTGTATACTTTTGTGTATTGCTTGGGTTGTGCACTGTTTTGTCTCTCGCGTCTTCTGAGTGGCGACTCCCTGAGCGCGAGTGGGACTGATTTGTAGGCGAGTCCCCGAGTGTGGTGCTCGACCATATTGGTCATGTTCCTGTTGTAGGTTGTGAATGCGTTGTTTGTAACGCGTCTCCTCCCCTGGCCCGAAGAGCCAGTCGCTTGGCGAGTCCAAGGCAGCTCTCTTACTTGGTGTGTTCCCGAGCCGCGTGGGGGTTCCCGTTTTGCGGAGTCCCTGTGTGTGGTACTTAACCGTTCGAGTCGGTTTGCACAAGTATGGGAGAGACAGGTCCCTGTGAGAAGCCTATACTGGTTGTCTTGGCTCGGTGGGCCAGTCGGGCTAGGCAACTCCAATGGTGGCTCTGGGTTGGCGTTTTTGTGGACGACCCAAGGCCCGAATATTTCCGGTGCCCTTGTACCACACTACTTAGCCGTGTCGGTCGCTCGACCAGAGGATGACTTCCGTGAGTAGCATATTGCAAGTATGTACGAGTGCGAGTGGGACAAGAATATGGCGAGTGGACACAATTTGTGCGATCCGAATGAATTTCATTATATATGCCAGCGGAGTACAATGCGAGGTTCTAAGTATAGAACTTTCTGAGGAGGTTTACATTCCATGGCCTCCCGACCTCGAGCTGGCCGTCACCCCGTATGTCGATGAGATAGTAGGCATCGTTGCCAAGGACTCGGCCTATGGCGAATGGCCCCTCCCATGGCAGGAGAGTTTGTGCATGCCTTTCTAGTCTTGGGCTAGTCATAGGACCAGGTCGCCTTCCTAGAAGGTGCAAGTTCGCACTCGGCGGCTGTGGTAGCGGCGGAGTCCTTGCTGGTATATGGTGGTGCGAGAGCGAGCCAGGTCGCGTGCCTTGTCGAGTTATCGATGTTGTCTTGGTGGGCGACCTCGTTGGTCGCCTCGACGTAGTTGGCGACTCGAGGTGAGTCGTGCTCTAGATCAGTTGGCATATGGCCTCGGCGCCGTACACCATGAAGAAGGGCGTGAACCCAGTGGAGCGATTGACGGAGGTGTGGATCCTCCATATCACAGAGGGGAGTTCGTCGACCTGGCATCCTGGGGTGTGCTCGAGGGGCACCTGGAGTCGTGGCTTGAGCCCGTGGAGGATGCTCTTGTTGGCGCGTTCTGCTTGGCCATTGGACTCTGGGTGGGCGACTGACGCGAGGTCGAGTCGTATGCCATGTTCTTCACAAAATTCTGCCATGGCCCCCTTGGCGAAGTTGGTGCCATTGTCTGTTATGATGTTGTGCGGGTAGCCATACTGGTAGATGAGCTCGCGTAAGAACTTGGTGGTTGTCTTGCCATCGCACTTTTTAATTGACTTGGACTCGACCCATTTAGTGAACTTGTCGACTGCGACCAGGAGGTGGGTGAAGCCAGACGGGGCCTTCTTGAACGGGCCTACCATGTCGATGCCCCATACGGCGAATGGCCATGTGATGGGATGATCTTGAGTGCCGAAGCCAGGGAGGTGCGTCTGGTGGGCGTACTACTAGCACCCAACGCATTGTTGGACGATGTTGGTGGCGTCGGCGTGTGCGGTGAGCCAGTAGAAACTGTGCCGCATGGCCTTGGCGACTAGCAACTTGGTGCCGGTGTGATGGCCGCAGTCGCCGGCGTGAATGTCCTGGAGGATCTTGTGGCCTTCTTCTGGCTGTACGCAGCGCTGGAACACGCTAGTCACGCTGCGTCTGTGGAGCTCGCCGTTGATGATGACGAAGGATTTGCAGCGGCGCACGATCATTCGCGCCTCCGTCTCGTTTCTTGGTAGGATTTTGTGCTCCAAGAAGGCGACGTATGGTGATGTCCAATCGCTAGGCTCCACAACCATGGCGACTAAGGCCGGTTCTGGTTGCAGTGGTATCTCGACGCCGATCTATTTTGGTGGGCTGACCGAAGGTTTGTGGATGATGTCGAGGAAGACGCCTACTGGTGGCGCTTGTCGGGTCGATCCAATGCGGGAAAGGGCATCTGCCTCCTTGTTTTTGCGCATGTCGGTCCACTCGACGGAGTAGCCATCAAAGTGTCCTCCCAACTGGTCGACCGCTTGGCGATACACGATCATTGTTGGGGAGACGGCATCGCACGTCCCGGCGACTTGGCCGACGACTAGGTCGGAGTCGCCATAGCACCGTAGGCGGTTGACGTTCATCTCCTTAGCAGCTCTCATGCCGTGGAGGAGGGCCTCGTATTCTGCCATGTTCTTGGTGCAGGGCTTGAAGTTGAGGTGGAGCATGTAGCGGAGCTTGTCTCCTTTGGGAGAGGTCACTATGACCCTAGCCCCTGCGCCGTCGGCGTTCATGGAGCCGTCAAAATGGAGCGACCAGTACTGGAGATACAAGAGCTTCTCTGGCTGTTGTGCTTCTTCCTAGTCTACAAGGAAATCAGCCAGGGCTTGTGACTTGATCGCTTTGTGGGGCTCGTATTTGATGTTGTGGACGCCGATTTCGACGGCCCACTTGGCGACTCGCCCGGTCGCCTCGCGATTGCGTATAATGTCTTGCAGGGGTGCTCCTAGAAGTAGTGTGGGACTCGCCGCTGTGCTTGGAATGCCGCGTACACCAGTTTTTGGTATTGCCGGTAGCGCTGTCGTGAGTCCGTCAGGACTTCGCTGATGTAGTAGACGGGGCGCTGTATGAGGCGCTCCTTGCCCTCCTCCGGTCGTTCGGCGACCATCACGGCGCTGACGACTCGAGTAGAAGCCACGACGTAGACGAGCATTGGCTCTTTGTCGAGTGGAGCAGCGAGTAGTGGAGCCGCGAGTAGCACTTCTTTGAGCACTTTGAGTGCGTCGTCGGCCTTCGCGTCCCATTGGAACATGGGGTTCTTGCGCATCAGGCGGTAGAGGGGCATTGCGTTCTCGCCTAGTCGGGGGATGAAGCGACTAAGGGCCGCGACTCACCCTACCAACTTCTGGACGTCGCATAGGCACTCGGGTTTCCCAAGTCACGGATTGTGTCGATCTTGGTGGGGTTGGCTTCGATGCCTCGCTTGGAGACTACATATCCCAGGAGCTGTCCGGTGGGGACGCCGAAGGTGCATTTTCCGGGGTTCAGCTTGATGTTGTACCACTGCACGTATGCGAAGGTTTCGGCTATGTCGGCGAACAGGTCGTCCTGGCAGGTGGATTTTACCACCACGTCGTCGATGTAGACGTGAATGTTGCGGCCAATTTGGCTCGCTAGGCACCGCTGCATGCATCTCTAGTATGTGGCGCCTGCGTTCTTGAGGCCGAATGTCATGGCCGTGTAGTAGAAGGCGCTGAATGGCGTCATGAACGCCGTCTTCTCCTCGTCCTCGACCGCCATCTTGATCTGGTTATAACCAGAGTAAGCTTCAAGGAAGCACAGCGACTCCGATCCCGCGGTCGAGTCAATGATCTGATCGATGCGCAGTAGGACGAACTCCTCCTTCGGGCAAGCGCTGTTGAGGTTGGTGTAGTCGATGCACATTCTCCATGTGTTGTTCTTTTTAGAACCAGGACTAGGTTTGCTAGCCACTTGGAGTATTTGATTGGCCGGATGAAGCCTGCGTCTAGTAGGCGCTGAACTTCTTCGGCGATTGCTTGATGGCGCTCTTTATTGAAGGGCCATAGCGACTGCTTTACTGGTCGCACTTCGGGGTCGGCGTTGAGTTTGTGCTCAGCGAGTTCCCTCAGGACTCCTAGCATGTCAGATGGCTTCCATGCGAAGATGTCGCGGTTCTCACGGAGGAACCCGATGAGCGCGCTTTCCTATGCGGGGCTCATGTGCGCCTTGATGGTGACCGTCTGGCTGGAGTCGCTTGGGACGAGCTCGATGGTGCGGGTGTGCGTGGTCGCCTCGAACGTGGAATTCGCGGCGGTTGGTTTCTTTAGGATGGTGGGGTCATCTTTGTTGATGTTGCCCGCGTATTTCGCGAGCTCCTCCACATGGTCAGTCTCTGCGGTGATGACGGCGTCGGCGAGCTCGGCGCCTTTGTCCTCGCATTCCACGGCCATGTCGGGGTCGCCGTGGATGGTGATGATGCCGCTTGGCCCAGGGAGCTTCATCATGTTGTAGGCGTAGTGCGGGGTCGCCATGAACTTTGCGAATGCCTGGCGACCCAGGACGCAGTGGTAGGGGCTGCGGAAGTTCACCAGCTCGAATACATTCCTCTCCGTGCGGTAGTTTGCAAGAGTGCCGAAGGTGACTGGCAGCGTCACTTTCCCGATCGGGTATGCCTTCCGACCGGGGACGATACCGTGGAAGGTCGTTAGGGTTGGCTCAATGGCTGCTTCTGGGAGCTGGAGCCTCTTGAACGTGTCCAGGTACAGGATGTTGATGGAACTCCCACCGTCCATTAGTGTCTTGGGTAGCCAGTAGTCGGCCACCTTGGGCCTGACTACCAGGGCGACTCGCCCTGGGTATTCGATTCTTGGCGCATGGTCTTGGTGACTCCAGGTGATGCTCTGCTCAGACCAGTTGAGGAAGCGAGGGATGTCGACCTGTGTCACCGCGTTGACGGTGACCGCGCGGGCGAGCACCTTCTTCTCGCGCTTGGTGTCGAGTCCGGTGAAGGTGTGTAGCGAGCCGACAGTGGTGCCGAAGCCGCCGCCGTTCCCGTTGTCCCGAGGTGGGTTGTTATTGGGGTCCTCCCTTGCTCGTCTCGCCTTCTCAATCTCTTTGAGAGAGTGGCAATCAGCGGTGGTGTGGGTGGCGGGTTTTCCCTCCCTGCTATGGTAGATGCAGGGCTGATTGAGCAGGGCAGTGGGGTCGAATTTCAGCCTTGCTATGTTGTTGGAGCGGTAGTTTCCAATGTTGCGGTAGTTTCCTCCGTCACGGTGGTAGTTCTTGGATTCACGCTGGCCGTAGCTGGCATTGGCGACGATGTCGACTCGCCCGTCCGTGCGGCGCTTGCCGGTGATGCGAGTATTGCTGTAGCGCATGTCGCGTAGGCAACGGCTGTCGTGGATGCTGGTGCGGCGTCTTCCTCCCGACTCGTCGTCGGAGTCTTGGTTGGGGTCCTCCTCCGCGTAGCGCTTGGCGATCTCGAGGAGGTCGGGGATGTTGTCGAGCGTCCGGTAGACCCTCTTGATCTTAGCGACCAGGGGTTCATACCGGCACGCGTTCTTGAAGGAATGTATCGCTGTGTCTGGGTGGATGCTGGAGGCGTTGATCCACAGTTCTTGTCATCTTTGGATCCAGCGACGAGTCGACTCGCGTTGTCCCTCTATGGTGGTGGCGCGGGTGTAGGAGCCCTCAAAGTGCCTGACGAAGGCGTCCCACATTTCTTCCCAGGAATCGATGCTGTCGGCGGGGAGCGTGTTGATCCATTGCTGGGTCGCACCCTCCATCATCAGGGGGAGGTAGCGAGCGGCGAGCAGGTCGGTGTGGCCTGTGATTCCCATTTCCTTGAGGTATGTGTCCAGCCAGATAGCGGGATCGTACGTTGGGTCATACTTTTCGATCTCCTTGGGGGCCTTGAAGTTGGCAGGGTATTTTTCCCCGCGGATCATGGGCCCGAAGCATTGCGGCCTGACTCAACTAAGCGAGCCTCTTGGTTCCGGGTTGCCGCAGTTGGTGAGGGTGTGGCTTAGGTCGTTGGGCTGGCACGACCGCCACGCCTCGTTGTTGATGATGTTCGTTCGGGCATCGAGGGGCTGCCCGTTGGCGGCGACCGTGTTATTCGCCGGTCGCGGCTCGTTGGTGGACAGCGTGGGGTTGGCGGCCCGTGGTTGGTTCGCCAGGGGCTGCGGTGGTGGGCAAATTAATGTGTTATCCATGGTGGGGTGGCCGCTTGATGCCGTCCTGCTTGCTGATGAGCGGGAGTACATCCGCCCCCGCGGGTCGACTCCCGTAGCTTGTTGCTCGACGGCCCTGATGAGTAGGGCCTTGGCGTACTGGATATGTAGCACGCCATCACCTTGGACGTCGAGGTTGGCGATCGCGGCGTCGGCCACGACGACATTTTCCATCGGGGTGGACTATAATGGTAGCCCGTTGGCGTCGTGGGCTTCAGGCAAGATGATGATCCGTGGTTGGTCCGGCGGGGGCACGCGGCCGATTGGTGATGGAGGGGCTCTGGTTGCCGGTGCACCGGGTGGTGGTCTCGCGGGGTTGCTTCCGCCTGGCGGCGTGTTCTCACAGTATTCACGCTCGGCGGCGCATGCGGGTCGCTTTCATCATTGAAGTTCAGGATGCGGCCCTGGACGTTGGAGTTCAGGCGGGTCCTGATGCGGCGCTGGTGATAGAGCGATAGCTCCCGCGTAGTTTCCCGCTCGAGGCAGTATTTCTCGCGCTTGGCGAGTTCGTTGCGTTGCGCCTCCGCGAGCCGCAGGCGGGCTTCCTCCACCTCTGTGGCCATCGCAGTCGGTGGGATCAGCGTGGCGAACGGATCTGGCGAGGCGACCGTGCTGCCTGCCATGTAGATCGCGTTGAAGCGATTGGATCTGGCGCGGAAGTCTTCGGGTGATTCCGAGCTGGAGTCGGAGTCGAAGATCCCGAGGATGGAGGGGTCCTCGAAATCCTCCGGGTTGGAGACTCGCGTGATGGAGTCCTCTCATGATGCGGCGGTGATAGATCCGTCGACCGAGGCAGGGGTCGCGGAGTCGGCGTCGTCGTTTAGGGCATCGTCGTTGGTGGCGGCGTTGGTCTCAGCCGCGTCGCTGGCGGCCGAGTCGTACTCGGTGATGAGGCTCCTAATGGAGCGGACCTGCTCCTTTGAGAGCAGATCACGGTGTGGCGGCGATCCGCCGACGATCACCGTTGCAACTGGGTCGACCGCGCCGGTGAAGCCGACGAAGAGGTTGATGGAGCCGATCGGCATCACCGCACCGTGAGTGACCGGGCGTGACGCTGGGATGTAGCTGCTGGGCAGGATCTGTAAGATCCCGCCGATGGCGATCATGCGACCGGTGGCGAGTAGGGTCTCGCCGCAAAACTCAGGCCAGTCCCGCTATGCCCCACGGTGGGCGGCACTATCATGGAAATGGCAACGGTAGTCGCCACCGCTAGCAGAGATTGATTGAATCGTGAGAAAGAGTTGGCGGCCATCTGCAGTGCGAGATGGGGGCAGATGCACATGGGTTTACCCAGGTTTGGCCCCTCGGAGGGTAAAGACCTAGTCATGCTAGATTAGATTATTGGAGAGCGAGTTACAGGGGTGGCGAGCTCGGTGTCTAAGCAGCGAGTCGCTTGAGGGGGTGTATGATGGAACGTGAGTCTCTAGGATACCCTAGGGAGGTTTATATATGAGGCACCTCACTAGGGTTTACAAGCTACAACCGAACAAGATAAGGATTCAGAGGTTTTGACCTAATCCGACCGGGCTTCTGTTACGCTCCTGGGCCTCCAGTCTCCAGTGGCCGGGCCTCTCCTTCCATCGTAGTCCATTCGCCGTCATTCAGGCGCACTCACAGGCCCTTCGGCCCAATCGGAACGTCCTGCTGGGCATACCCCCTTTGGCATATCCCCATCACCCAAGTTTACCGGATCCAATGACCCCGAAGAATACCTCTCATGGGCACTCAAAGTTGACAAGATCTTCCGCATGCATAATTATAGCAACGAGAAGATGGTCGCCATGGCTTAGCTTGAGTTTGATGATTATGCCAACCTTTGGTGGGAACAAGTTCAAGTTGCTCGTGACACAAGACAAGAACCGCCAATCACAACTTGGCATGACATGAAGGCTCACATGAGATCCCGGTTCGTCCCTGCGCACTACAGGCGTGACCTCTTCAACAACCTTCAATCGCTAAGTCAAGGGACAAAGACCATGGAAGAGTACTTCAAGGAAATGGAACTCAACTTGATCCACGCCAACATTGAAGAGCACACGGAGCAAACTATGGCACGCTTCCTTATTGGGCTAAACCACCCAATCAAGCGCATCGTCGAGTTCCAAACATACAACAACATGGTTGAGCTTGTGCATATCGCAACAAAGGCTGAACGTCAAGTGCAAGAGGACATCAAGTACAACAATCCCAAGACAAATTTCACCTACAAGAAAGCTTCAACCGCTACGTCAACAACCTTCAATGGAAGCTCCTCAAGTACCCCCAAGCCTTCCTTCAAGCCCACACTTGCTCAAGGAAAACTGCCCCCAAGTGGCAAACAAGCAAAGAGTGATATACCTTTCAATGGTAAATGCTACAAGTGTGGAGGCAAAGGACATAAGTTGTCCGAATATGGAAACAAGAAGGTATTGTTCATCCATGACAATGGCGATGAAGAGTACTTGAGTGAAGATGAATTTGATGCCCGAGTCAAGGAAGCAATGGCAAGACAACGACTGGAAGATGACCAAGAACTCCTCATGTGTTAACATGACGCAAGTCAATCGCTTGTTGTCACGAGGATATTGACCACTCAAGCACAAGAGCATGAAGACCAACGCTTAAATATCTTCCAAACACGAGCCGGCATCAATGGAAAATCTATCAAAGTGATCATCGACGGAGGGAGTTGCCACAACCTTGCTAGCACCGAGTTGTGTGAGAAGCTCAACCTCACCCTCCATCCGCACAAGCACCCCTACCACGTGCAATGGCTAAGTGACCATGGGTCCATGAAGATCAACCATACTGTATCAGTCTCCTTCACCATTGGTCCTTACAAAGACACAGTAGAGTACGATGTGGTTCCTATGACAGTTTTCCACATGCTTCTTGGTCGACCATGGCAATTTGACAAGGATGCTCTACATGATGGTCGCACCAATGTGTACACCTTCCAATGGCTCAACAAAACATGTGTTTTGCAACCAATGACTCCTAGCCAAATAATTGCGGACAATGCAAAGGCTTTAGCGAGGGCGCAAAGCAAAACACCTACTTGTGAGAAGAGCGGAGAGAGAGAGAACCACCTCATAGTGAGTGAGAGCCACAAGCCAAACTCGACTAGAACAACTAAGAGTGTTCTCCTTGCCACCAAAAGTGAGATGAGAGATGTTCGGAACAACCCATGCATATTGCACTATGTCCTCCTTTGGAAGGGACTAGCACAAGGAACTAACGAATTAACCAATGTTCCTACATCTTTGATGATTGTCTTGCAGGAATTCAAGGATGTGTTCCCCGAAGAGCTTCCACATGGCCTACCTCATCTTCGCGGCATCGAACATCGCATTGACCTCATCCCCGGTGCACCACTTCCCAATCGCGCCGCTTATCGCACAAACCCAGAGGAGACAAAGGAGATTGATCGTCAAATCAACCAACTCGTCTCCAAAGGTTTGATCCAAGTTAGCACTAGTCCAAGTGTCGTACCCATGATTCTTGTTCCAAAGATGGATGATACATTACGGTTATGCATGGACTGTCGTCCAATCAATGGTATCACCGTGCGTTATCGACATCCCATACCACGTCTCGATGACATGCTTGATGAGTTGTGTGGAGCCACTATCTTTCCGAAAATTGATCTTCATAGTGGTTACCATTAAATACGCATGGCTGAAGGTGATGAGTGGAAAACTGCCTTCAACACCAAACTTGCTCTCTATGAATGGTTGGTTATGCCATTTGGTTCATCTAATGCCCCATCCACCTTCATGCGCCTCATGAATCATATTTTGCGTTCTCTCATTGGCAAGAGTGGTGTTGTCTATTTCGATGATATACTTATTTATAGCAAGTCGCTTGAGGACCATATTAAACATGTTAAGGAAGTTTTGCAAATCATTCGACATGAAAAGCTTTATGCTAATCTTCCCATGTGTACTTTTGCCAAAGACAAGTTGATTTTTCTTGGATTTGTTGTTTCTTTGAAGGGAATTGAAGTTGATATTTCCAAGGTAAAGGACATACGAGATTGGCCCATCCCAACAAATGTGAGTGAACTCCGAAGTTTTCATGGGTTGGCCAGTTTCTATCGATGCTTTGTGAAAGACTTTTCAACCATTGCTTGTCCTCTCAATGAGTTGGCGAAAAAGATTGTCACCTTCGTGTGGGGCAAGGAACAACAAAAATCTTTTGATGAACTTAAAAAGAGGCTCACCGAAGCACCTCTTCTTGCATTACCGGATTTCACTAAAACTTTTGAGATAGAGTGTGATGCTAGTGGTATTGGCATTGGAGGAGTCCTTATGCAAAACGAATGTCCTATAGCCTACCATAGCGAGAAACTTGATGGTGCTCGCCTTAATTATCCGATTTATGACAAAGAGCTTTTTGCCTTTAGTTCGTGTCCTTCAAGTTTGGCAGCACTACCTATGGCCCAAAGAATTTATCATACATTCAGACCATGAGCTGTTGAAATATCTCAAAGGACAAGCCAACTTGAGTAAGAGACACACTAAGTGGGTTGAGTTCATGGAGTCTTTTCCGTACATTGTCAAGTATAAGAAGGGCAAAGATAATGTAGTTGCGGACGCTTTGTCTCACAAGCACACAAGCCTTCTTACGAGACTTAAAATCAACATGTTGGGTCTTGAGGAAATAAACACTTTTGTATGCTTCCAACCCGTTCTTTGAAACAATTTTCGCAAAGTGCTCCATTGAAAAAGGAGTTGATGATTTCTATTTGCATAAGGGCTTCCTCTTTAAACAAAACAAGCTTTGCATTCCGAATTCATCCCTCCAACTCTTGCTTCTCCAAGAATCTCATGGTGGAGGCCTTATGGGTCACTTTGGCCATTACAAGACATTGGACATGCTCTCCACTCACTACTTTTGGCCCAAGATGAAGTGCGACGTGGAGCGCTACGTTCAACGATGCACGACATGTGTTCAAGCTAAGTCGCAAGATAATCCTTATGGTATTTATATGCCATTTCCTATTCCTCATACACCTTGGTCCGACATTAGTATGGATTTCGTATTAGGATTGCCTAGACCTAAGCATGGTCATGACTCTATATTTGTTGTCGTGGATCACTTTTCCAAAATGGCACACTTCATACCGTGCCATAAGACCGACGATGCTTCACATGTTGCAAATCTGTTTTTCAGGGAAATCGTCCATCTTCAGGGTGTGCCAAGAACAATCATCTCTGAACGCACGTCAAATTCATGAGCTACTTATGGAAGAAACTCATGGCCAAGTTCGGCATCAAGGTCCTCTTTCCATCCGCGTCACATCCTCAAACCGATGGCCAAACCGAAGTGGTCAACCGAAGCCTCAGAACTCTTCTACGTGTATTGATCAAGAAGAACTTGAAGGATTGGGAGGAATGCATTCCACATGCCGACTTCGCCTACAACCGTGCCAAGCACTCAACAACCAAGATGAGTCCATTCATGATCGTCTATGGTTTCGAGCCCCTCACCGCGCTTGACATCCTACCACTACCGCTCCATGAGCGCACCAACATGGACATTGAGAAGCGCGCACAAGCTCTGAAGAAGCTTCATGAAGAAACAAGAGCTACTATCGAGCAACAAGTACTTCGCCAAGCTTCAAGGTTAAACAAGGACAAGAAGGAGATGATCTTTGAAGAAGGTGATCTTGTGTGGATACAGCTAAACAAAGACTGCTTCCCCAAGGAACACAACTCCAAGCTAAAGTCAAGAGGAGATGGTCCCTTCAAGGTCTTCAAAAGAATCAACAACAACGCCTACATCATCGACATACCAACCTCCAAGTACCTTGCAAGCAATACATTCAATGTCAAGGATCTTTAACCCTACCATGGAGATATTCAAGATGATAACCATGAAGAGTCGAGGACGACTCTTTCCCAAGGGAGGGAGCTGTTACAGCCCGTCCTACGGACGCTACTACATCTACACCAACAAGTCCCCCAAGTGGACCCATGACTCGTGCCCGAGCCAAACTCCTACAAGCTAAGGTGAACTCGCTCCTCTCCTCGTGCCAATTTGATACCTCCTTGGATGGTGTGCTGCTTCATGCAACTACTCTATCTATCATCGGGTAGGAAGCTCCAACACATCACCAAGCACCCAAGGATGGAGAACAAGGAGCAGAGCGTGAAGCAGAAGTCGCTGGAGCTTCTCAGGCCGGAGTCTCTGGTTTGCGCAGACCGGAGTCTCAGGTCTGCGCACACCGGAGTCTCAGGTCTGAAGACCCCGGAGACTTCGGCCCACCTCCGGCCTGACACCCGATTTGAGCTCAGGGACAATCTGTGTGCCCTTCCGGAGGTTGGTCCGGAGACTGACCGGAATCTCTGGCCAGACCACCAGGCATGGAAAAGGCCTTTGGGCCTTCGGCCCATGTACCCCTTAGTCTGTCCAAAACTTGTCAATTATTCCAAAAGTACCCCTAACTGAGTGGCCGGCCTATATATAGTCCCCCACCTCTATTGTAAACCCTAGGCATGATATTTGGAATTAGTGGAATCCCCTTATGGATCTATCTAGTTCTTGCCTCATGCTCCTTTGACAAAGGAGCACCAAATATCCTAAACCTCGTTGGAGTTTGCATCGTGCCTCCGTGTTGGACAAGGCCTAGGCATCGTAGTCCCTTTGCCTAGACGTCAAGATCTCACCGAGTCTCCCTCCTCCCCGTGCCAATTCGAGAGAGAGTCCTCTGCCCGTCGCTGATCCTAGGGATTGCGCCGGACCGGTCACCGCCGGTGTGAGCTATTGGTGTGTATCGTGGTTTTGCGTGTGTGTGTTCACTACCTTTGTGCGTGAGTCGGTCATGTTCATCCTCCCCTCCTCTCCCCGTACTCCATCCTTGATTTGAGTTTGATTCGTGAAAGATCGGACAACCCTAGAGGTTTACCCTCAATAGGTGGGGTTAATGGATAAGAGAGAAGACGTAAGAGCGTTTGTAGCATGGGGCCTATGCCACCCTAAGCGTCGCGTTGAAGCATGCCATCCATTGTTTTTAGCTCGTATGGCCATCGTATGTGAGAAGGTATCTCGTGCGGCAACGAGGACCTCGCCGCGAGAACCCGCGGACGGCTAGCGCTAATATTGCAAGCTCGAACTTCGTCCACACGAATGTTTGAATGGCAAGAGATAACGCTGAGAAGTCTACTATATTCTGTACGAAAAGTACGGACTTGTTGGGAATAAGCCCTAGAGGCAATCATGTATGATGTTATTCCCAATGTATTCATAGAGTTATTTTCCTTGTATGAACTACTAATATGTATCATTGAATATGTGATTCGACTATGGAACTATATATTCGTGTTGTTCATACTAGTTGTCCTTGGTCATTGAGGTTGTCCTGGACACACAACTTAGACTAATGTGAAAGTCGGTTAATGACTCGGTTCCACTTGTCATGGGCATGGAGATGCTATTCCGACTTACACGGATTCGGCTAAAGAATTTAGTGTATCAGACTGACCCACAGTTGAGATGCAATGAGCATGTTGTCATTTGCAGTTTCAAGCAATGGAATCTTTTGATCTGAGGTGATTGCATGATCCGAGTTGTGGATCACCAACTTAGGTTCTATCAAACGATGTTCCATAAATGGGCAGTTATAAAGGTAGGGTTCGGGTTGGTTGTGAAGTAAGCTGCATGACGTGGATTATCAAGATGGGATTTGCCCCTCCGTAATGGAGAGATATTCTCTAGGCCCTCTCGTGTGATATAATTCGGAAGCATAGCTATGCACGACTTGGTTAAGAGTTAACCAAGGAGTCGGACTAAGTGTTAGTCCAGTGAATCGTATATCATGGAACGAAAAGAGAGAGTTGAGCCATTAAAGGGATGACATCAACTCACATATCGCTTGACAAGATATATCATGAGGCAAAGGGACTTGGATGAAAGTCACATTGAGAAAGGTTTGTCTTCTCACTTTACAGCGCTTGGAAGTTGGCACGTCTTGCTAGAGACCGCTACCAGCTATCGAATCGGAGTGGTGACTTGTGTCGTGTCCAGGTGTACATGAACCTACAGGGTCACACACTTAAAGGAAAGGAGCCCATGTGGATTTGGTCCATGTGGAGATTGGGATACGGCCCATATGGGCCTCAAGCGTTGAGCCCAGCTAGGAGTGTATATAAGTGGAGTGACAAGGGGTAGTCCCTGACCTAGCCATCAAATTCTCCACTTCCATTTCGGGCTAGACAGGATCTAGCAGTCCTCTGCCTAGAGCTCCTTCTTGTACGTGTGGACACCGGTAGAGGCGTTGCACATGCGGCACTGGAGACAGGGAGGTCCATGGGGATCTGGACGTACTGTACGGGGAATCGTTCGGCACGGCATCAACTGACGCGCTTCATCAATAATCCGCACCTGCGCGTCTAGTGGGAAATCTCGTGGCCTATCACTTGAGCTAGATCTTGGGTGTACCGCATAGGGTAAAAGTTTTCATTTATCTCTGCGTGGCCCAACAGGATTTACCGCGAGAAGTTGTAGCCATCTACAACTCACGATGCTAGCACGTCCCTCCGATGAGAGAACCCACATCCGCCCTAGGCTTCTGATGGCAACCGCGCTGCCAGCTCGGCTTGCGCTGAGACAAAACGCATTAGGCATGGTGCCATGTCGGCTCTCGACAGGCCCACGTCCGCGAGAAACAGTGGCCGTCATGGGCTAACGGTACCATGTTGGCTCTTGGCGGCCCCATGACCGTGAGAAACCGCGGACAACGTGGGCTCACGGCGCCACGTCGTATCTCAACGCCCCCCACCCGTTGGGTACGTAGTGTTGTCACCCCTAAGACGCCTCTCACCGCACACATTCCAACGCGCTTATGTTGACGGTGGGCCCATGTCGCATGCACGTCCCACCGTCTAGCGATGCAGGTTACGATGACACACAGTACACTCATCCATGGAATGGAATCTTTCGCCCTGGCCCGTAGTGGGGCCCGTCTCACGGGATATTAGGGCTCTGTTACGACGTCGCCATATGTCCTCTCCGGCGTCCATCCCATGTCCAAAAAGAATCGGGACGACATGGATAGCAGTTTGAGCAGAAACAATCTAGCACTATTATTTACTCCTGATTCATTAAAAATAGTTTTATAATAACTATTACTTTATATGATAGATGTGACATACATAACTTATATTAATTCTATTTAATGGGGATTTTGGTTCCAAATATTTATTTTAGACTCTAGAGGATTTCCTAAACTCATATACACTTTGTAGTTCTTGCTACAGTGTTAGGGTTAAAAATATTGAGTTTTAATTTGAGATTATGGAGAATGTTTAATTAGAGATGATGATAGATAATATTGTCTTGTGACATGAGTCCTAAGGATTTGGAATGTGGATAGTTCTCATATGCTATTAGGGTTTAGTGTCGAGTAAATGAATTAGGGGTTTATTGTTGTAATGACTTAGACAAGATTCCTTTGTCATTGTTTAATATTGTATTTGTCTAGCTTTCTAATTATGGAATACTTTTCCTATATAAGCTATTCATCCAAACACTACACTTGCAATCAAGAAACACCACTTCCTTGATAAACCAAACCTCAAAATTCACCATAACCATAATCATGTTATAACATGATTATATCACTTAACAACTACTCATACTCCATCATTTTCTTCCTGGATCATCTATTGATCTTATGAGTTTGACATCATAACTCTTTATATTCTCTTAATATAGATACTTCTATATCTGACCTACTTTTGATGAATCCATATCCATTAAGGTGTTAAACTTACTTCCTTTATAAACTACTTTCTAAACTTCACTTATGAATCTCAGAAGCTTGTCACTGACACTTTTCATATTCTTCTTCCAGATATACTTACTTATCTTCAGCTACCTATGATCACCCTGATCTACTAAAATAGTGGCTTTTAACTTCTATCACCAACTCATTTAATATTCATCATCATTATTCATACAAGGGGTTGTATGACTACAATCCACATTAGATCTCAAGTGTTTACTAATCACTGTGAGAAGAATGATATTACTCTTACAATCTAATGTGGATCTGCTATAAGCTTGGTCAAAATATCATGACTTTAGATAATGCAAGTAACTCATATTCCATACTTCATCTTACAACAATTTGACTTCTTATGATTAACCTACAATAGCTCCTCTCTACTATGGTTTAATCCATTTTAATCTACAAATGCTGACTTTGGATTATCAGGAGTAAATAATAGTTCTATATTGTTTCGGCCCAAACTACTATCCACGTCGTCCCAATTCTTTTAGGTCATAGGATGGGGCTGAAAACGACACAGAGCGACGTCACAACGAAGGACTGCTATCCCATGAGGAGGGTCCCATTGTGGGCTAGGGAGAAAGATTCCATACCATGGACAGGTGTACCGGGCGTTGCCCTGCCTCATGTCGCTGGGCGATGAACGCACGAGCGCCATGGCCCGCCATCAACATACAAGGGTTGTACCGTGCTAGGTGAGAGGCGTTCCTAGCGCGACACGCCTCCACACCCGCTGGGTTGCGGGCCCCGCCGAGAGCCGGCATGGTGGTGTGAGCCCATGACGGGTGCGGTTTCTTGTGGTCGTGTGGTCCGCCTAAACAATATGTGGCATCATAGACCATATATGGCCGCGTATTCTCGTATACGTGGGCCTATATAGATCGTGCATTCTTCTATGGGACCTCTCTATACGCGGTTTACCGCGTCGGAGAGCCGAGATGGAAGCATAGGTCGCATGAGAAGTGATGGTCGTGTGTGGTTTCTCACAGCGGAGAACCGAGCCGACAACCTAGGATTTATGCGTATACATTTTCTCGTGTCGCCATCATGTTATGGAGCATGTCCATATCCGAGATGGCTATGCTATATGTAGCTAGCAATAGTTTATCACCGACAAAAGCACACATGGCGGCGTATATTCTAGATGGTAGTGGATTCTCGCGAGCGACACGAGCGGGAAGCGTAACCTATCGCCATCCACGGGTTGTCAGGTTCTGTGGGGCCCTCCGTCATATGAATTGGAAGTATAGATGCTAGACATTCTGGGTGGGTCCCATTGGCGCTAGAAAACGTCTCTCACAGGAGGCTACCACGTGCATGCGCAGATGGACCTTGTATAAAATGGTTTTGGCATATTTGTTTACACGCATCAGGTTAGCTAGTTTTTCTCTTCCCCGGACCCCAGCCAGTTCTACACATCACCGCAATGTTTCGGTTCACTCCTGTCATCGGCCGCACACGACACTTGCATGGCTCTATCCTACGGTGGCGCTCTAGCCGTCGATGGGAGGGACACATAACAAGCGTCGGTGTGTGTATTGATTCTTTGCTTCTCCCGATCATCCTCTCGCTTACATTCATCTTGGTATGTTTTTTCGTTTCTTTCCCCTTTCATTTTATTCTGTCAGCATTTAGGTTTACTGATGAATTTCTTCTTTAAGAATCAGCAGCTCATCGGTGTCTCTTCGAAACAGTCTTCTCCGCTGGTGATGGCATGCGGTAGCTAGAACTCACGTTCTCTCATGTGTCTACCCTTCTGACACCTAGTATGTTTCATTTCTTTTACTATGTTTTGGTTTCGGTCTTTTTGTTCGCGTGTTCGTTTCCTAATGATTTTCCTTTTTTGGCAGCTCATCGACTTGTGGGATCCTTTCCTTCGGCACGACTTGGTAAGTTATTTTGTTCCCATTGGTCTTCTGCTTCTTTCCTTTTTCTTGATTGTTACGCTTTAGATTGCCTGCACTAATTTTTCTTTTTGATTCTATTTTGAAGTCTGGACGTCTAGGGCTCGCGAGACCATGTAGTTCGGGGATTCTCTCCGTCCTTTGTGTTCTTCAACAATGTACGGTATGCGTCCTTTTTATCGGTCTTCATTTAGTTTTTGGATGCATTTTTTCTCACTATGTTTAGGTTGATGTTTTCTTTACTATTTCTGTTGTTTTTTCTAGGTTTCAAAGCCTAGGTCACGAGACTATGCGGTTCGAGGATGTTCTTTGTCCTTCATATTCCTTCGCGATAATTTCTTAAAGGTACGTCCCCTTTTCATTGGTTTTCATTTGTTTTCCTTGCTTTTCCTTTCCCTCTGCACATTTCCCTTGACATGTTCTACGTCATTTGTGCACATTTCACTATTTCCTACGTATTTGCATGACACTTATCGAGAGGATCGTCAGGGTATGCTTCACGTGGTTTCTACCGGAACATCCTCGGATCTAACGAGGATGATCCTAATGGTAACTCTTGGTGAGCACTCTACACAGCAGTGCCTAAACTGCTCTTCTACGTCTACATCGTATGCAACTTTGTTCATGTTGCCGGCATTGATGCCGAGAAAGAAGCAGGCGTGCGGGTTAGGGCAAGTATGGGGACACTTGTGCGAATAGTAGAAAGGTCTCCATACGAAGTTTCCTCCTTGCGATGCCTACGACCTCTCGCTCTTCCTTGCAATGGAGCCTACACTCACTGTAGAGAAGCGCAGACGAGTGCTATGAGATACCTTTTTGGTATCTTGCATAAAGGGACATACGACCTAGAACCTAGATAGATAACTTTCCAGTATTCTATTAAGTGTAATGATAGTTTGTGTTCACCTTTACTTAGTGTACGTGGACTTGCAAGTGTTATCGAGTGGCTTGCAGCGATATGACCTACGAGGGCTCTCCATGTGCGTGTTGTCCATGAAAGTGCGTTCGTACATGTTCTTACTTACGTGTGTACATGTTCACTTTTTTCTTGCGCCTCCTTTAGCCTATGATACCTATGATCCTCAATTTAGATTATTGTATTTAAGCCACTAGGGAGGCATGGCAAACTGTCTTCAGGCATACCAAAGGAGATATCAATAGCGAGGCGGAAAATCATCCAGGTCGATACTGATTTGTGCGGCCTCCCATGGGTGAAGACGGAATATGGATCACATAGCTTCTCAAGGTAGAAAACGAAGCTCTTGGAGACTAAAGTGTGATGCCTAAGATTTTATTTACCCAAAACTCCAAAAAGACAAGAAAATAGTTGATGTGCTAGAAAATCCGGACAATGTTTCAGAAGGATAGAAGATGGCGCCCCATGTTGATTCTCCTCCCATAGTTGTAGAGAACAACGTCGATAAGAAGGAATCTGGAGCCATCAGTCCTAAGAAGCGTGGAAGGCGACTCAAGATCGGTCATTATGGTGAAGACGAGACCGCAAACAAGTTCGTGAAAGTACACTAGGATATTGTCAAGAGCGACAATGTGTTAAGGGTTCTATACATTCTGCTAGTGAGGCTTTCAGTGTTCAAGGTGGTCTTGTCGGAGATTTGTCCCACGAAGGAACTAGGGTCCAATGATCCCTTGGTTCGAGAGGGGGTTAAACACGCGACTCCAACGAAACCCGGCGACAGCAACAGCGGCGGAGCAAGCACACGACAAAGAGGTGACACTATGGTTTTTTTTATCCAGGTTCGGGGCCCTCGTGAGGAGGTAAAGCCCCTAGTCCTGCTTGGTTGTATTGTCTGCGTGCTTAGCAGGGGTACAATGGAGGATGAAAGTCTAGGGTTTTAAATCTGCAGGATCCATCCCCCCTAAGGTAGGAGAAGGGATGATATAAGGCGGCGCCAGGCCTCTTCCCCCTGGTTATTGGTGGGAAGGGCTACCACATTCCTGCCCAATGGACACTGGTCTGCTTTGTCTTCATGTGGCCGCCAGCTAGCTGCTGTGTCAGGATGGTGGTTGGTCGTCCTTCTGCTTTGCGTCATCACTCTAGTCTTCTTGGACTGAAACGGCTGTGTCAGGCACTGCCTCTGCCCTACATCACCCTCCTACTCCTTTGTGATTTGCTTTCCTGGGGTGGACCGGTCATCGCTTGGACCGACCGTTGGTGCGTAGTCTTGCTGGGCACACTTGGGACCGGTGACACTCCCCTCCTGAGGCCTTGTTGGGAGGCTCCTGTATCGCATCGAGACCGGCTCGGGCACCTGCTGAGGCTCTGGGCTTTGTCTCCCCTTTCTAGGCTCGCCCTCCTCATGAGTCCTCGAGAGGGTGCATTCGGTGGGCCTGGTGACTCGACGAGACAGGGTACCCTTAGTGTCGATACTCTGACAGTAGCCCCTGGTCGCTTGGCTTGCACGCAACTAACGAAGGGGCAAGGAAGTCAAGGGACCAACTGGCGCCGGGCCGACGGGCGGTCGTGTCATGACACGAAGATGCCGACCGCGGTTTCCACGTGCCTTCGTAGGACGTGGCGCACATCCGATGTGGGAACCGCCGCTTCTTCTTAGTCTTGGGGGTTGTGTCGCCCGTAAAAACCCAAACCGGAGGGGATTAGCCAACTCTCGTCTTCCCTCACCGCCATTCCGCTAGTGCTTCTGCTTCGACGCCACTCTGTCCACCCCTGTAGCAACCAAGATGGCACTCAAGAGAGAGCGTGCCACCTCCCCCAAGTTGAGCTTCCCTCAGTCGATTGTGGGGTCCTTGCCGCCGACAGTGATCCTCAATGAGGAGGGGCTAGAGAAGGTTCACAAGCTGATGGCATGTGACTCGAATGAGTGGGGTGCCTCGTGAGTGTGGTGTGCTAGCATTGGAGGAAGTGGTGGCGCACCACCGTGGCCCCAGTATTCACTCACTCCGTCGCTGCCGGCATCGTTCCGCCTTTCTTTACCTTCCTTATTGCCTTCTTGGATCACTGCTGCATCCACCTCCTCCACCTTCATCCACAAAGCATGACCCTATTGGCCGCTTTCATGTTCTGGTGTGAGGTCTTCGTCGGGGTGATGCGGTCCTTGCATTGTTTTGGCACTTCTACAGCCTCCGCGTCCTTACAACGTGGGATGGCCTCGGCGGCGTTGGATTCTCTGCCGAGGAGGAGGGAGATTTCCTGCCAATCTCCGTCCTCTGCATGGCATCGGAGTTCTGCCGCAACTAGGTCCTGGTGGACGCTAGCTGGGCCTAGTCTCATCTCCGTGCTCCGCGGGAGAGGTAGTGGAGAATCTAGGCTGGGCCTGTGAGGCGGCCGCCTGTATGGGTCCCAGGCCGCTTGCGAGGCGCATGGAGAACTTGAGGGACCAGGGCTTGACTGGTGAGATGGTGGTGAGTGAATTCCTGCGGCAGCAGATCGCTCCCCTCCAGGAGCACAAGAGGTCTGTCTGGACCATGCTGCCTAGCTGGGACATGATCAAAATCTCTGAGGGGCCTTGTGCTGAGGACACGGTGGCAGTCCTCATGCTACTGCTCCTTGGCACAGAGACGATGGCAGGGCTTCCCCTTGGCACGTGTCCTCTGTACTCGAGGGGCGACGTGTGCACCATTTGCGCGGGTCTCCCCACCTTCGACGCCAGGGGGTGTGCCCCTTGGTCAAGTTGGATGACGAGGATGTGGAGCCAAGTAATGCCCCTGAACCCTCCCAGCTTGTACGACACGGGAGGTTGATCAATGCCGTGTCGTTTTTGGAGGAGGACACCGGGGCCTCCCCTATGCTGGGGCTGGTGTCCCTGCTAGCGGAGCTGTTTGTGGGGAGCACGCTGAGCCTAGAGAGACATCTGCTCCTACCCCGACGTGGGTAACTGGGAAACACCCCAAGTCAGGCGACGGTGGCACCTTTCTCCGCTAGGCGCGAGGAGGGCTAGCTGGTCCTTGGTGGGAGCAGAAGTTGGGAGGTGAGTCAGCCTCGCGAGGCCCCTCCTTTTCCTCCTTCCCCCTTTTCATTTCATCACCCACCGTGTCGATGCAGGTATGAGAGGAAGAGAATGACGAAGGCGGAAAAGCCCGACTCTGGAGGTGCTGCAGGGCGTGTCGTGGGCAGCTCCGCCCCCTTCCGGACCAGGGAGCACTCCGAGGGATCCTTCTCGCCTTCCTAGGTGAGGGGTGAGATGAGGGATTGTTCCGCTGACGAGGGTCAGCTTGACTCTAAGGTGACCAGGGGGTGATGGTGCTCCACTGCTCGAAGACCCCATTTGATGCAGCCCGTCCTACGGACGCTCCTACATCTACACCACCAAGTCCCCCAAGTGGACCAATGACCCGTGCCCGAGCCAAGATCCTTCAACATAAGGTGAACTCAGTCCTTGTCTTATGTGATTTCGATACATCCTTGGATGGCTTGCTACTTCATTCCAATACTCTATGCATCCTTAGGTATGAACCACATGAAGAAACACCAATAGAAGGAGCCAAGTCACCCCAAGACGAAGTCCCAGGTTAAATCGGCGCCAGGCTCGGCGAACCAGAAATCTCGTCGGAAATCCTGGCGCCCCAACCGGTGGACCAGACCACCGACCGGAACATCCGGCGAAACAGACCGGTGCCGACCGAAACGCGCCTCTGCTTGCGGTTCCGGTCGCCGACCAGAATTACCGGCACAGAACGGAATTTCCGGCATCCAGTCCGGCGCGACCGGACTTATTGCCGGAACGCCCAGTCTCAAGGTCAACATGGGTTTGATGCCCAAGAATATTCCTATTTCGCCCAGTTTTTACCTTTTTATGCCTAAAGTACCCCCGAACTAGTGGCCGGCCTATATATAGTCCCCCACACCCATTGTAAACGCCAGGCATGATATTTGGAATTAGTGGAAACCCCTTGTGGATCTATCTAGTTCTTGGCTCATGCTCCTTTGACAAAGGAGCACCAAATATCCCAAACCTCATTGGAGTTTGCATCGTGCCTCCACGTTGTACAAGGCCTAGGCATCAGAGTTCCTTTTCCTAGACGTCAAGATCTCACTGAGTCTCCCATCTCGCCGTGCCGGTTCGAGAGAGAGATCCCCGCCCAACGCTGATCCTAGGGATTGCGCCAAACCGGTAGCCACCGGCGTGAGCAATTGGCTTCTATCGTGTCTTCGTGGTGTGTGTGTGTTCATTGTGTTCTTCATGTCTGAGTTCGCGGATTCAGTCTCTCCCTCATCCCACACCTCCTCCGCCTCGATTTCAAGGGATTTGTGAAAGATCGGGCCATCCCCGAAGTTGCCCCGCAACATATTGGTATCAAGAGCTTCGTTGCTCACGAATTCCCCCACAAAATTTTCTTCTATACACCAAAAATTTGAAAATCCCCAAAAAAAGAGCCCCAAATTGCCTTCGGATCGATCTCTGGATTTGGGGCATTTTTCATGGTTTTATTCCACAGATATGTTGCTTTGGGTACTGATCTACCTTCCTAGAACATTTTCCCAGCCCAATTTGGACAAATTTCCGAAAATTTTGACCGATTTGACTTTTGGAGTTCGTCACGAACTCAAACCGGCACCAGGCTCGGCGGACCGGCCCAGCCACCGGAAATTTCGGTGACAGTTCCGGTAAACTAGAATCGCGACCAGAATTTCCGGCGCTAGATCTGGCGCCACCGGTTTGGCCACCGAAATCTCTGTTCCGCCCATTTTTGTCCGTTTTTCCTCTCGCGTTATTCGTGTTTCGTGTGCGTGTCACCAAACTAACTTCAAGATTCCACAACAATATTCACATCCCGCGCTCATCAACACCACGACACCGAACATCATCCCCAACACCGGTAGCAAGTCATCAATACCAAAGGTATAACTTGCTCCACCTTGTTAACCCTTCTTCCTTGTGTGTATCTATCCTATGAGAGCAACTCATTTTGTGTTTGCCTAAGCATTGTGCACTTGTCCTTGGAAAGTGGGAGTGTAAGAGCAAATACAAGAGTTAACATAGTAGTATAGAAAGGGAGAAAAAGAATTAAAAAAGAGAAAAAGTAAAATCAAAAGAAAAATAGAAAGATACATAGTCTCCCAATACAAAGAGTCTCAAGCTTGTAAGCAAAAGGAGAAAAAGAGCGTGACCGAGGCAAGTGCACAAATCAGTTACTTATTTCTCTTTTGGCGAATGAGTTGTGGTCTCTCCTTGAGTTGGCACGACACCAAGCGTAGTCTTCGTTAGGACCTTTTGTGCTCATTTTCATAGTCGTGCTAACCACATCCGTCTCCACGTGTGTGTATCCTAGTGTTTTGTAGATCGACTCCTATTTGCTTTTGATCTTTGGTTCTCTACCACATTTGACAATAACATTTTTTTCTTTGGATCGTTTGGCATGGTTTTCCACAAGCCTAACCTTCCACCCACAACTCTTGAGAGTTTTAGCTTCCCTTCTTCAGTGTGAGTTTTTCTTTGCATTTTCACTTTGCAAGCTAATCGCTCTCACTTGTGGTTTCTAGTTCGGTGCAATCCCCAAGGTGAGGAACAAGCCTAACACCACCATATTCCACTTCCATATACAATCCTTGTGTGTTTTGCATAATGGATAGGCCGGTGAGTCGAGCTAACCACCTCCCCAAGAAGAAGAACAAGGACCATACATGATGCGCGCAAGTCACTTCATCGTCCGACAAGAGTTCCGTGGATGTTGCCAAACCCTTGAGACGTGACAAGATGAACAATTTGGTGAGACGCAAGACGAGTTAAAGAACATCGACAATCGCTTCGATGGCCTCTAACGACAAATGCATGTAATGCATCACAACTTTGGCCATCAAAATGAAGCACTCCAACGCTCCGTCGCCGAAACAAATGACAATCTTTGATGCCTCATCGACGGAATGGCAAGACCATGTTCATGTGCATAAAGCTCTTCAAGTTCTTCGCGTCGTCATGCTCCTCTTCAACAAGATCTACATCCAAGTGCGCCAAGCCGCAATGGCGCCCCCGTGGTTGAAGATGGAAGTTCTTCGCACTATGTACCTTACCCACGGCATGCTGCAACATCAAGCTATGATGGTGATTTCTCTTCAAGGCCATGAGCAAGGCAAGAAGCACACCGTGATCACACAAGGGCACTAGTTATCCAACAAGAGCAACCACAAGAAAAACCACAAGTGCAACTGCAAGTCTACCACCATCGACCAGGACACATACTTGACACAGCAAGTGATGACTCCAATTTGGAGAATCAAGCTCGTCATCGATGTGAAGCTCTCCAAGATCCTCCTCGTCGTCAGCATCATCATGAACATCAACAACGACACCATGGTCATCACGAGGCACCTCCTCCACCACACCAAAACATGGAGCATCAAGTGGTCCAAGTTGAGAGATGCCCACCACGTTAAGAGGCTCAACACCATGATCTTCGTCGTGAGGCCCATGTGACTAATCATCATCACCAGCCAAGAAACGAGCCTCCTCTTCGTCATTAACCGCGTCATGAGGCTCCACATCCTCAACACCCTCATGAGGCCCAACCGCCTCAACTACGTCAACAACCGCGCCAAGAGCAAGAGCAAGCTCCATAACAACAACATCAAGAGCAAGCTCTGCAACAAGGTCACGAGAACCAAGTTCCACCACCTCAACAACAAGATCATCAACAAGGTCACCAAGCGCGTCGCAATGACCACAACGATGAAGAAACTTTCGGCAAGCTCAAGTTCACAATGCCCAAGTTCATCGGATCCAATGACCCCGAAGAATACCTCTCATGGCCACTCAAAAGTCATCTAGATCTTCCGCATGCACAATTATAGCAACGAGAAGATGGTCACCATGGATTCGCTTGAGTTTTATGATTACGCCAACCTTTAGTGGGAGAAAGTTCAAGTTGCTTGTGATGCAAGACAAGAGCCGCCAATCACAACTTGGCATGTCATGAAGGCTCATATGAGATCCCACTTTGTCCCCGCGCATTACACGTGCGACCTCTTCAACAACCTTCAATCACTTCATCAAGGGATAAATACCATGGAAGAGTACTTCAAGGAAATGGAACTCAACTTGATTTGCACCAACATTGACGAGCGCATGGAGCAAATTATGGCATGCTTCCTTATTGGGTTGAACCACCCAATCAAGAGCATCGTCGAGTTCCAAACATACAACACCATGGTTAAGCATGTGCACATCGCAACAAAGGCTGAACGTCAAGGGCAAGAGGACATCAACTACAACAAGCCCAAGACGTATTTCACCTACAAGCAAGCTTCAACCGCTATGCCAACAACCTTCAATGGAAGCTCCTCAAGTACCTCCAAGCCTTCCTTCAAGCCCACACTTCCTCAAGGAAAATGATACATTGCAAATGTATCTATAATTTTTGATGTTCCATGCTTGGTTTTATCCACTTTCTTGTGTTTTGTCCAAACTTTGGAGTACTTTTCATATGATTTCTTGGACTAACCTATTAACAAGAGCCACAGTGCTAGCTGCCTGTTTTCTGCTGTTTTTGGTTCCAGGAAAGTCAGAAAATGAATATTCTCGGAATTGGACGGGACAAAAGCCAAAGTGCCTATTTTTCCGGGAGTCATTAGATGCCAGAATACGAGACGGAGAGGGGCCAGAGGCCGGCCACACCACCTGGCCGCGCGGCCAGGGTTGGCCCGCACCAGGGGGTGGTGTGGTGGCCCCTAGCACCCCCTCGGCCTCCCCTTCCAGCTATAAGATGCCCTCGGGACGAAAACCCTAAGTACCCGATCAAAAATCCACGAAAGAGTCTGTAGCCGCCGTCATCTCTATCCCTAGATCGAGAGGGATCTGAAGCTCTTCCCGGCACCTTGCCGGAGAGGGGAATTCACCCTGGAGGCCTTCTTCATCACCATGCAAGCCTCTGGTGTGATGCGTGATTAGTTCATCCTTGGACTACGGATCCATGTAGTAGCTAGATGGCTGGTTCTCCTCCTTTGTGCTTTCATGTCTAGATCTTGTGAGCTCTGTTCATGATCAAGATCATCTATTTGTAATTCTGCATGTTGTGTTTGCGGGGATCCGATAGATATTGAGATGCTATTTTGGATTTATTATTGATTCTATCCAGTCTTTGTTATTTCTGATCTTGCATGCTTTCCGTTGTTAGTAGCTATCTTGGCCAAGTAGATGCTAGCAACTCCAAGAGTTAGTATTTATGCTCGATAGTGGGTTCATGCCTCTGGTAATCTGGGGAAGTGACAAAAATCTCTAAGGTACTAGATGTGCTGTTGCTACTAGGGAGAAAACAACAATCATTTGTTCATAGAACAATTGTATTGTTTACTTTACACGCAATTTGTAAAGCAATAATCTGTTGCTTACAACTTAATACTAGTGGGGGTTCGGATGATAACCTGAAGGTGAATTATTATTCATAGATGCAGTTGGATGGAGGTCTATGTATAATGTTGTAATGCCCAATCAAGTTCCAAAGGAGTCAATATGATTAGTATATGCATGTATTGCTTTCTCGATGTTTGTCAATTGCCCCACTGTAATTTGTTCACCCGGCATGTTATCTATCTAAGGAGAGCCACCTCTAGTGAACTATGGATCCCGGTCCTTTTCTTTACATACAATCTACAAACTGTTTACAGCTTTCTGTTTACTTTCTGCAAACTATTACTGCTTTCCATTTGATACGTTTAATTCTTTGTTTTCCGCAAAACACGGTGAGATTGACAGCCTCATCGCAAGTTGGGGACAAAGTTCTGTGGTTGTGTTGTGCAGGTCTCCACGTTGCTACTAGCACCGGTAGTGCGCCCTGTCGAGGCTCAGATAGCAACACCTTTGGGTGTTTCCTTGCTCCTACTGGTTCGATTAAACCTTGGTTTCATACTGAGGGAAACTTGCTGCTGTGCTCATCATACCTTCCTCTTGGGGTTCTCAACGAGCTCTACATCAACACCGTACCAGCATCTTTCTGGCGCCATACATAGAGCCATCAAGAATTTTTCTAGTGCCGTTGCTGGGGAGTCAAGCAAATCTTCACAAGGGGAGTCCCTCATAACCAATCTCTTTACTTTATTATTTTTGATTTGCTTAGTTTATTTTTGCTTTGTTTGCTTGTTTCTTTATCAAAAACACACAAAAATTAGTTCCTACTATAGTTGGTATTTTTGTTGGTCTGTTATTGTCTTGCTTTATCATGCTTACTATCAATGGTTGGTATTTTTGAAACTGAATCTTATTGGCAAGGTTGGTTCACGGAAGAACAAAAATATTATTATAAGGAACACCGTTTATCACAAAAAGGGAAACACTTATGGGAAAAAATTGATAAATTGTATACCATTGCTATAAACGTGTGCTCTACCTATAATGTTACTTATTGCTTTGATAAATCTTGTTGCTGTAGGAGGTATAAACACCTCCCTTTTCAATGTGAGTATAATGATAATGTTACCATATCTTCTTATGTTAAAGGGAATTATGACTTTTATGATGTGGAATAAATTGAAGAATTTATTGCTTGGAAGGGTGCATTTGAACTAGCTTATTTGCTTGAAAATACTGATGATGCACCTTATAAATATGAGGTTTATGATATACTTCAATTTTTCTTTGATAATTACAAGGAAGAAAATGGCTATGTTCTTAAATATCTTAATAGATGCTCTCCACCAGCGGAAGAAACTAATGCCTTGCCGGAACCTATGGAAGAAGAAATTGCTGAAACTGGAAGCTCATTGGATGAAAAAGAGGAGGAGAGTGATGATCAAGAGGAGGAAGAATGGATCAACCCATTCCTACCTTCTAATGAGAGTAACTCTTTACCCCTTACATTATTTGATTATCCCCCATGCTTACCAAAGGAGGATGAATGTTATGTTCCTGTGGATTCTTTTGAAAATGTTTATAATAAAGCTCTAGTTCTTGTAGATAATGAAAAGCATGTTTTATGTGATAGTTATATTGTTGAGTTTATTCATAAGGCTACTGAAAATTATTATGAGAGAGGAAAATATGGTTGTAAAAGTTTTCATGGCAAACACCTCTCTATTTGCTGAAAGTTTTGAAGTTACTCTCGTTTTATCTTCCTATGCATGTCGCTTTGTTCTTTGTGAATTTATTTGCATATAAGATTCTTATGCATAGGAAGTGGGTTAGACTTAAATGCGTTTTGAATTTTCTTCTTGATGCTCTCTTTCACTTTAATTCATATTTCTTATGTGAGCATCTTGTCAAACTATCATGCCTAACTTAAAGGCGTTAAAGAAAAGTACTTATTGGGAGATAACCCAAAAGGTTTAGATGAGTTTTGGAAGTTATTACCTCTGTAATAACCTCTCCTTATCCTTTTTATTTGCTTTTTGTGCCAAGAGTAACCTCTAATGACAGGGAAGTAATGATTGGGAAAGATGCTGTCCCGAAACAGATTTCTGTGCTTCACCGTAAAAATTCGTGTAAAATTTCTGAACGTTTTATTTGACGCGTGAATTTTTGTGCTTCTACCCCAGGTTGTTATCTAACTTTCGTTAGTTCAACACTTTTTGATTTGAGCAACAGAAGTGTTTCGAAAAAATTCGTCTTTACCTGCTGGTCTGTTTTGACAGATTTCTGCCATTTTCAGTATTTGCTTCTTGTTGGTTCCTTTTTGAGTTCTTTTGAGGAATTGAGCTTTTTGAGGGAAGTGCTACAGTATCTAGTATTCTAATGGAAGTTTATTTGGTGTTAGAACTGAACCTTAAGACTTATTTATCTTGAGTGCACTAATGTTGCTAATAAAGATTATGTGAAGTTTTGTATGAAGGAAAAATTCAGGTGTATGGAAGGAATGAGTAATGAGATGAAGGATGGACTAAAGCTCAAACTTGGGGATGCCACGCGTGTCACCCCAAGAATTATCCAAGAAGTACAAGCGTCAAAGCTTGGGGATGCCTTTTCTTCATCAATAAAAATCCCAGGTTTCTTCCAAACGCTTCATTTTTATTGTTTCATGCACAGTTGTGTTGTTCTTGGAGCGTCTTCTTTTTCGTTTTCGTTTTCATTTTTCGTTTGCTTTGGTTTGCTTAGTTTTCTGAATAAATGGTTGGACCCCCTCTTTCATACATTGGTTTGCAAATAGTTTGGTTTGGTTTGGAAAAGAGTAGGAAAGTTCATACTTATGTGGTAAAAAGAGCTTGTTTTTGATTGTGGCCTATGCTTTGTCATGCCATGCTTGATATTGTTTTAGATTTATGCTTAGTACTCTTTTCTGTAGCATGACTTGTTATAAACAATTGATATTGCTTAATGTGCCTTGGATGAATCATGCGTTGTTTTAGCATATTAAAGCATAGTATAGTAGTATTCTCCTTTGATGCTTTATTTGGGTTGACTTGACGCATGCTCACACCATGTTATGACTATCTCAAGTCACCATAGCCTTTATGATCCTTTAGTTTTAAACTTGTAGTATCACTTTATGCTTTGATCAATGATGTTTTGTCGCTCTGCATGATTATGGCCATTATTGCTCTCTTAGTTTGTCGCTCCCAGTCTTTTGCTAGCATCCACAACCAAGCATGAGTTCCACTCATGCATCCAACTCCCTAAACCAAGTTATTCCAAAGAGTCCATCATACCTACCTACTAGCTTATGCTATTCTAATATTCATGCTTTTTTTTACCTTCCAAATTAAACTTGTTATGAGAAAACTAGTGATTAAAGCTCTCACAAACTTGATGGCACAATTTACTTTTCTTGCCCTTAATAAACTTGAACCATTGTGTCGTCTATGTTGTATATGCTTGCACTTATTTGTTGGGGATTAGCAGAACCATGCTTTCATGGGGAACGCTTTCAACATTGCACTTGGTACTTATACCTAGTTGATATCATGCTCTTTTGTATATGGATGTCGTCGGTGTGAAATGAAAGGGGAGCTTGTAAGTCCATGGAGTTATGTATATGTGTTAGAGAAAAGCCTGGGCTGTTGGTCTAATCCATGCTGACATGGTGGAAACCTGCAGCGTAACCATAATGAGCTGTCTATGAAGCATTCTTCTTATAAAAAAAGAGTCCTATATTGAGAAAAAATAGAAAAAGGAAAAAAGATTATGAAAAGAGGAAAGAGAGAAAAAAAAGCACCATATTCCCATGGTAAATAAGAAGATTGCTGAGATGCTCATTGTCTTCTCATTTTGATATGGGGATGCTTCTGTATCATCGGGCAAGGGGTACCCCGTTGGCGGTTCTCTATGATACACATGTACTTACAATGACAAGAACTTACCGGTGACTAAACTTGAGTATCATGAGGAGCGGCCCTCGTATACAAGGGACATGAGATTTCTGACTTATACTTCGTCAAGCATATGCACCATAGTTTGTTCACTTTAACTTTAATCACTTCAAGATGCTTATGATAGGGGCAATGAGAGTTGAAAGCTATAAGTACCATAATTTTTGGAAGCTCTTTATGAGACTTGAATCCCTGCTTCCTTTTATAACGGCCTTTCTTCCACCATTATATTGAGTCTCCACCTTCTATATTTATGCACCTACTTTGAGAAGCATAGTGGCCATTCTTAGTTCTATGTGCATTGTCCCAAGAGTAGTTGATTGATGCATACCTTGATATTACTTGTTTTAAACTATTTGTATCTAGGCACTCTTATGAACTTTCAAGGTGTCCTATGCATTTATATTTGTTACTCTATGACTAAAGAACTCTACTTGTTTTCTTTAGTCTATCATCTATGCCTCTGGGATACATTAGGAGGTGGGGGCTCTATTTATAGGCCAGTCACAAGTTCAGGGGTAATTTGGGCATAAAACTAGGGCTTGGTGCGGAATAGAGGGGAACATGGGCCAAGGGCCTAGATGTTGGCACGCAGGCCCATCACCTAGGCCGGACACTCCGGGTCAGTTTAGGCCAGACAGTCCGGGGTGGCCGGACACTTCGGGTAGTGCCGGGGTAGAGTCCGATGTAGCACACAGAATATCCGTGCCACGACGGGGATGGGGTAGGACGGACACTCCGGCTGAGTCGCGTCAGACAGTCTGGCTCCGCCGGACACTCCGGCCGGATTCAGGCGGACTCTCCGGGGCGATGACAGCAGAGACTCTTGTTCTGGAGCTGGCTACTCCTAGTCCATCTTCTTGGTTGACTTGGGGACGATCTTGGGGACTTGGCGTTGTGGACGTAGTAGCATCCGCAGAACGGGCCGCATCATAAACCCTAAGTACCCGATCAAAAATCCACGAAAGAGTCTGTAGCCGCCGTCATCTCCATCCCTAGATCGGGAGGGATCTGAAGCTCTCCTCGGAACCCTGCCGGAGAGAGGAATTCACCCTGGAGGCCTTCTTCATCACCATGCAAGCCTCCGGTGTGATGCGTGAGTAGTTCATCCTTGGACTACGGATCCATGTAGTAGCTAGATGGATGGTTCTCCTCCTTTGTGCTTTCATGTTTAGATCTTGTGAGCTCCGTTCATGATCAAAATCATCTATTTGTAATTCTGAATGTTGTGTTTGCGGGGATCCGATGGATATTGAGATGCTATTTCAGATTCATTATTGATTCTATCATGTCTTTGTTATTTGAGATCTTGCATGCTTTCCGTTGTTAGTTGCTATCTTGGCCAAGTAGATGCTAGCAACTCCAAGAGTTAGTATTTATGCTCGATAGTGGGTTCATGCCTCTGGTAATCTGGGGAAGTGACAGAAATCTCTAAGGTACTAGATGTGTTGTTGCTACCAGGGAGAAAACAACAATCCTTTGTTCATAAAACAATCGTACTGTTTACTTTACACGCAGTTCCAAAAGAAATAATCTGTTGCTTGCAACTTAATACTGGAGGGGGTTTGGATTATAACCTGAAGGTGGATTATTAGTCATAGATGCAGTTGGATGGCGGTCTATGTATAATGTTGTAATGCCCAATCAAGTTCCAAAGGAGTCAAAATGATTAGTATATGCATGTATTGCTTTCTCAATGTTTTTCAATTGCCCCGCTGTAATTTGTTCACCCAGCATGTTATCTATCTAAGGAGAGCCACCTCTAGTGAACTATGGCTCCCGATCCTTTTCTTTACATACAATCTATAAACTGTTTACTGCTTTGTGTTTACTTTCTGCAAACTATTACTGCTTTCCATTCAATACGTTTAATCCTTTGTTTTCCGCAAAACACGGTGAGATTGACAACCTCATCGCAAGTTGGTTGTGGCACCCCGCAAAAACCACTACCAGAAAATCGCTGTGTTTTTGTGCATTGCATCATCATGACCGCATGATCATGTCATCATGCCACATTGCATTTGAGCATCGTCATCATCATGCATATTATTTGCCTAAAACTATTTTCAAAAAAGCCTGGTTTTGTTTTCTAAACGCCCCGTCTTTATTTCAAATTAAATCCGGATCTCCGGATTATTTTGTTTCGTCTAAAAACGGATTCTAAAAGCCTTGTTGATAATGAATAAAATTATTTATATTATTTTAGGGGGCAGCCGAATCGGGCCGATCCGACCCAGCCGACCACCCCAAGTAAAACAAAAATCAGAACAAATCCTAGTCCAAACCCAACCCATCTCCCCACCTACCCTAATCCCTCTCTCTATCTCTCTCTCTCTCTCTCTCTCTCTCTCCCTGGCCCCACCTGGCCACCTGCCGCCACCCCGTCCAATCCCAGCCCGCAGGCAGCCAACCAACTCCCTCCTCCCGCCTCTTTCCCGCCCAGCCTTCCCAGCCCCGCCGCCACCTGGGCGCAACTCCCTCCTAGCCGCCACCTCACCTGAGCCACTCCTGGCTCGCCACCTCATCCCCTGGCCCCACTCCCTCTCAACCTGCCCAACTCCCTCCCGCACACAACACACGCACGCCAGCCCACTCCCGCTCTCCCACCTACCGCGATGCAGGCCCTACCCCAGCACCATGCACGCCCGTCCTTCCTCTGCCTCGCTCGCGCGCAGAGCCGCCTCCCGCGAGCACCCTCCCTGCAAGCTCCGGCCGCCGCTAGACCAACCTCGCCCGCCGCCGCGACTTGGCCTCCCTCTCCGCCCGGAGCTCCAACCGGCCCCGACCCTACGACCGGCGGACCTCCTCTCCGCTCGACCCGAACCAACCGCCGCTGTCCCCGCCGCCTCTCCTCGGGTCCCGCACCGCCCGAGCGCCGCCGCCACCGGAGCCCTCGTCTCCTCGGCCCCTCGCCGGACCTCGCGCAGCCATCGTCCTCGCCATCTCCCACTGGAGCTCGCCGTCTTCCTTGCAGTCTCCACACCCCGTCGCCGTCCTCCCTGCGTGAGGCCCGCCGCCCGCAGCTCGTGCCCTCCTCCGCGGCTGCCTCTGCCGCGTCACCGCCTCGCGGTCGGGCCCCCTCCTGCGGCCCCGACCTTCCTCTGCACGTCCACGCTGGGGCCCAAGCTCCTCTCCGTCTCAGGCCCTTCGCCAGCAACCACCGGCCTCCACCCCGGGCCGCATCAATCTCTGTTGTTGCGATGTGCCCTGCCCGCGGTCGCGTCCTCTGCTGAGGCGCCGCTGGCCGCGCTCTCTGCTCCGACCAAGTCCCCGCTCGCCCTGGCCTCTACGCGATAGGCATCTCCGCAGGTCGTGTCTACCCCTTTGTCCCGTCCCACCCATGCAAGCTCGTCAGGGGTCGCCAAGACTTTGTGGATCATGTTCCTTTCGACCGTTGTGTGACCGAGAGCTACTGCCAGAGATCAACCGACGCGAGATCGACAACGCCTTGTCCAGACTTGGTCGCATCAACATGTTTCCTCGGCACGCACGACATTTGGACAAGGATCGCCAAGAGTAACTCCGATTAACCACCGGTGCCGAACCCAAGACCGACACCGACATCGAAGACTTCTACAAGGATGCCAAGTCTTCATCCCGAGCCCGAAGCCGAGAACCCGAACAAGATCTTCCGAGAACCAACAGCGTGGGCGAGCGGTACCCCTAGGACTCTGACATAGTGCGACAAGTACTTCTACCCGAGCATAAGACCGGTCGGAAACGCCAAGACCTTCCGGCGCCGAGACCCGAGTCCGCCACCGACAATCGAAGCCGAGAAAAACCCAAGAGATCTCCTTCAAGGACACCAAGTTCTTCGCCGCGGAACACCATGATCTTCGACACAGACGCCGAAGACCGATCGTGGAGTTCAAAGACCGAACCCTGGCGCGCCAAGTTCTTCCACCCCGAGGACCGATCCATCGGAACGACAAGACCTCCTTCCTGCACCGATGACCGAGGACTCGATGACCGCCAAGATCGCCACCTGAACGACTAGCACTTCGCCACGGAACAACGAGTTCTCCATCGAGGACGTCAAGCATGTCGACATGGAACCGAAGGACGACAAGTACTTCAACCCGGATGCCAAGCCCGACCTGATACGCGGACCCGACAAGATCTTCGCGACGACAAGATCGACACCGACCAGGGCGAGTCCGATGAGCCGCCGACGCCAAACCAAGATCTGCGACGACCTCCGAAGACCGATCCCATCGAACCGAACCCCCCGATCTCGTCGAACCCTGAGACCAAACCCCGAACCCTCGGAACCCAAGATCTTCCAAACCCAGATGTGTGCCCCTAAACCTCTGTTTTTATAATATGACATATACCTATCGCATATTAAATTGTTCATGCATGCATACATGTCTGGGGTTTGGGGGCATTATGCCGATTCACCTCATAATTAAATATGGAGTCTATATGCGGGATACCTTTGTCTTATTCCGGACTCCATTTAAATTGGCGTAGCGAACTGATGCCATGTTTCGCCTTGTTAATACAACATTTAAATTGCGGGGTAGTTAAAAAACTTGAACCTTATAATTAATTGTCGGGACCCCGGTTCCGCTTAATATTAACTAATTGCACTACATCTTTGCCATGTCATGCATCATATCATAATCATGCCAGATCTTCTGTCGCAGTATTAAATATTGCATCCGGAGTTTCTTCTAGTGTTTGCTTCTCCGCGGATTAGGCCGATGAGTGGATGAGAGTACCGACAAGTTCTCCGGATAATGAATCTTCGGCGGTGTTTTCCAGGCGAGCATGTCTCCCCCTTCTATCTATTTTGCATTTATAGTATTTATTTCCTCTTGTTGATCTATTGCTATCCGTGTTGCGATGCTTTAGTTTCCGCGCACCAGTTATATCCCGTGCAGCCCCTATATTGCCATGGACACCTCCTAATACATGTTGTTTGGTAGATAGTTGGCCTTGCGAGTCGTAGTTGCTTGCTCAGGTGCGATCTCGTGTTGTCGAGTACCACAGTTGTTGGAATGCTGGTAGATGTTAATGGTGGAGATGATCATGTCTTTAATTACAACTATTAAATTGCTGGGATAACTAATGAAAGAGGCACCGGTGGGCAATATATGCTATTTGGTTTTTCATGTCCACTTGTGTCCAGTAGGCCCCGAGTACTTGATACTTGTTCTTTGACTATTCGCACTATCCACATATGGGAGACTCTATGAATCCCCCTTAGCGGGATCTTGATTCATTTCTTATTTCTTGCGGCCACAAGTAGTTTGGGGCTTTATTACTATCATGTACTTATGCCATGCTTACTGCTTTATTTACGATTGTGCGTGGAGCACCTATACTGTTTTGGAACATGGAATGTTTTCGCCGTATCGACAAGCCCAGTCACACTTTCGGGTTCCCGATCATTTACAGCCATTGTCACAAACCCTGGGTCCGTCTCGGAGCCGGCCAACTTCGTTGCGGGTAGCTTAGTGGGGTGGCCCCCTAAAATATTTTATGAATCCTGTGATTGCTTTGTCGTGAAAGCCTCGTTGGGTTTTGATTTGGTTTTTCCGAGGTTGATCGTGTGTGTGTTGCTATTTGTGCACCCCTGCAGGGTAAATCTTTCTGAAAGCCGTGTCCGCGGTTATGGACTACTTGGAGCACAGTATCTCGATCATAGACAAGCATAACTAAAGTAGTGCTATAAATTTGACTTAATATGTGACTAGTAACCAGCTTCACTATAATGGAATGGATAATAAAAGTGCCAAAAACTTGTGGAACTGGGGTTATCGTGTCCTGTTATACCTGCCTAGTAAGTATCGCAACTCCAATGGAATTAGATAAAAGTGCAACAACTGCTGGGTTTGGGATGCCACGTGCTAATTGTATCTGACTAGTAAGTACTGCAACTACCACTGAACGGTTAACTAAAACTGCCCACTACTTATACTATCAGGATGACTCATGCTATCTATATCTGACTAATAAGTGTTGCAACTATAATGGAATGAATAAAACTGCCAACTGTGTGAGTTCCTTGGTCCGACTTCCTCGTTTAGTCTCGAGGGGGAAATACCAGGATGGGTATGTTTGGTGTTAGTATCAGGTAGGATCCGAATGGGTCTTTCTTACCCCTATCTAATAGCCGCCAGTGATACCGAGTCTCTATAGGTTGTTTAATGCCGCTGCGCTGCCGCTTCAGTCCACCATACCTGTGTAGGCGAGGACCGCCGAATTCTAGCCTCGCCGTGTACTGGCCTCAGTACGGATGCTCCTCTTTTTCCTTTGCCCTTTGTCGGCACCCCTTTTGTTTTAGCAGGTTTGAGATCGACGTCGTTAGCAGGGTTACCCTTCCGGCTTGGCCTGGGCAGGGTTATGGACGCCATTGGTTATTTGTCAGGGCTCTTAGCCCCATTTGCATCTTGTCCGTAGTCGGACGCTCTATCGTTTTCAAGGTGATTTGGATCTTTGTATTGTATATCTGTATTCTTGACTCATGGAGTCGTTGTTGTATATATCTGTTCTGTGGGTCCCATCGAGGACTGTTGTGTAATGGTATTACTTCGTTTTCCACCCGCACGAAAGTGCCTGGTGGGCGTCCTTGAATCGTTTCTATGCGGGTTTGGCGGAAAGGGCTAAAACTTGCATAGGGCCGATTCGAGGGTGTTACATTGGGGACAAAGTTCTATGGTTGTGTTGTGCAGGTCTCCACATTGCTACTAGCACCGGTAGTGCGCCCTGCCAAGGCTCATCTAGCAACACCTTTGGGGTGTTTCCTTGCTCCTACTGGTTTGATTAAACCTTGGTTTCATACTGAGGGAAACTTCTTGTTGTTCTCATCATACCTTCCTTTTGGGGTTCCCAACGAGCTCTACATCAACACCGCACCAGCATCTTTCTGGCGCCATACACAGAGCCATTAGAAAACTACCCCCAATAGTGGCAAACAAGCAAAGATTAATACACCTTTCAATGGTGAATGCTACAAGTGTGGAGGCAAAGGACACAAGTCGGCCAAATGTGGAAACAAGAAGGTATTGTTCATCCATGATAATGGCGACGAAGAGTACTTGAGTGAAGATGAATTTGATACCCGAGTCAAGGAAGAAATGGCAAGGCAACGACTAGAAGATGACCAAGAACCCCTCATGTGTGAACATGACACAAGTCCATCGCTTGTCGTCACAAGGATCTTGACCACTGAAGCACAAGAGCATGAAGACCAACGCTCCAATATCTTCAAAACACGAGCTGGCATCAATGGCAAATATATCAAGGTGATCATTGACGGGGGGAGTTGCCACAACCTTGCTAGCACTAAGTTGTGTGAGAAGCTCAACCTCAACCTCCATCCGCACAAGCACCCCTACCACGTGCAATGGCTAAGTGAATAAGGGTCCATGAAGATCAAGCATACAGTATCGGTCTCCTTCGCCATTGGTCCTTACAAAGACACGGTGGAGTGCGATGTGGTTCCTATGATAGTTTGCCACATGCTTCTTGGTCGACCATGGCAATTTGACAAGGCCGCTCTGCATGATGGTCACACCAATATATACACCGTCAAATGGCTCAACAAAACATGTGTTTTGCAACCAATGACTCCTAGCCAATGACTTGCGGAAAATACAAAGGCTTTAGCGAGGGCGCAAAGCACAACACCTACTTGTGAGAAGAATGGTGAGAGAGAACCACCTCATAGTGAGTGAGAGCCACAAGCCAAACTCGAGTGAAAAAACTAAGAGTGTTCTCCTTGCCACCAAAACTGAGATGAGAGAAGTGCAGAAGAACCCATCCATCTTGCACTATGTCCTCATTTGCAAGGGCCTAGCGCAAGGAACTAATGAATTAACCAATGTTCCTCCATATTTGATGATTGTCTTGCAGGAATTCAAGGATCTATTCCCCGAAGAGCTCCCACATGGACTACCCCCCCTTTGTGGAATTGAGCATCGCATTGACCTCATCCCTGGCGCACCCCTTCCCAATCGCGCCACCTACCGCACGAACCCGGAGGAGACGAAGGAGATCGAACGTAAAATCAACCAACTCGTCTCCAAAGGTTTGATCCAAGTTCCAAGTGCCGTACCCGTGATTCTTTCCCCAAAAACAGATGATACGTTATGTTTAGGCATGGACTGCCGTCCAATCAATGTTATCACCGTGCGTTATCGACATCCTATACCATGTCTCGACGACATGCTTGATGAGTTATGTGGAATCACTATTTTTTCGAAAATTGATCTTCGTAGTGGTTACCATCAAATATGCATGGTGGAAGGTGATGAGTGGAAAACCGCCTTCAAGACCAAACTGGGTCTCTATGAATGGTTGTTCATGCCCTTTGGCTTATCTAATGCCCCATCCACCTTCATGCGCCTTATGAATCATATTTTGTGTTCTCTCATTGGAAAAAGTGTTGTTGTATATTTCGATGATATACTTGTGTATAGCAAGTCACCTGAGGACCATATTACACATGTCAAGGAAGGTTTGCAAATACTTCGACATGAAAAGCTTTATGCTAATATTCCCAAGTGCACTTTTGCTAAATACAAGTTGATTTTTCTTGGATTTGTCGTTTCTTCGAAAGGAATTGAAGTTGATGTTTCCAAGGTCAAGGACATACGATATTGGCCCATCCCAACAAATGTGAGTGAACTCCGAAGTTTTCATGGGTTGGCCGGTTCTATCGTTGCTTTGTGAAAGACTTTTCAACCATTGCTTATCCTCTCAACGAGTTGACGAAAAAGAATGTCACCTTCGTATGGGGCAAAGCTCAACAAAAAGCTTTTGATGAACTTAAAAAGAGGCTCACCGAATCACCTCTTCTTGCGTTATCGGATTTCACAAAAACTTTTGAGATAGAGTGTGATGCTAGTGGTATTGGCATTGGTTGAGTCCTTATGCAAAACGGACGTCCTATAGCCTACCACAGCAAGAAACTTGATGGTGCTCGCCTTAACTATCCGATTTATGACCAAGCACTTTTTGCCTTAGTTCATGTTCTTCAAGTTTGGCAACACTACCTATGGCCCAAAGAATTTATCATACATTCCGACCATGAGTTGTTAAAATATCTCAAAGGCCAAGCCGACTTGAGTAAGAGACACGCTAAGTGGGTTGAGTTCATGGAGTCTTTTCTGAACATTGTCAAGTATAAGAAGGGCAAAGATAATGTAGTTGCGGATGCTTTGTCTCACAAACACACAAGCCTTCTTACGATACTTGAAATCAACGTGTTGGGCCTTGAGGAAATAAAATCGTTGTATGCTTCCGACCCGTTCTTTGAACCAATTTTTACAAAGTGCTCCATTGACAAAGGAGTTGATGATTTATATTTGCATATGGGCTTTCTCTTTAAACAAAACAAGCTTTGCATTCTGAAATCGTCGCTCCAACTTTTGCTTCTCCAAGAATCTCATGGTGGAGGCCTCATGGGTCACTTTGGTCGTAACAAGACTTTGGACATGCTATCCACTCACTACTTCTGGCCCAAGATGAAGCGCGACGTGGAGGGCTACGTTCAACGATGCATGACATGTGTTCAAGATAAGTCACAAGCTAACCCTTATGGTCTTTATATGCCATTGCCTATTCCTCATACCCCTTGGTTCGACATTAGCATGGATTTTGTGTTAGGATTTCGTAGATCTAAGCATGGTCATGACTCTATATTTGTTCTCGTGGATCACTTTTCCAAAATGGCACACTTCATACCATGTCGTAAGACCGACGATGCTTCTCATGTTGCAAATCTGTTTTTCAGGGAAATCGTCCGTCTTCATGGTGTGCCAAAAACAATCGTCTCTGACCGCGTGGTAAAATTCATGAGCTACTTATGGAAGACACTCATGGCCAAGCTAGGCGTCAAGCTCCTCTTTTCATCTGCGTCGCATCCGCAAACCGATGGACAAACCGAGGTTGTCAACTGAAGCCTCGGATCTCTTCTACATGTGTTGATCTAGAAGAACTTGAAGGATTGGGAGGAATGCATTCCACACGCCGAGTTCGCCTACAACCGTGCCAAGAACTCAACAACCAAGATGAGTCCATTCATGATCGTCTATGGTTTCGAGCCCCTCACCGCGCTCGACATCCTACCACTTCCTCTCCATGAGCGCAAAAACATGGACGTCGAGAAGCGCGCACAAGCTATGAAGAAGCTCCATGAGGAAACTCAAGCTACTATCGAGCAACAAGTCCTTCACCAAGCTTCAAGGTTAAACAAGGACAAGAAGGAGATGATCTTTGAAGAAGGTGATCTCGTGTGGATACACCTAAGCAAAGATCGCTTCACCAAGGAACGCGACTCCAAGCTTAAGACAAGAGGAGATGGTCCCTTCAAAGTCCTCAAGAGAATCAACAATAATGCCTACATCATCGACATACCGGCGCCCAAGTACGTTGCAAGCAATACGTTCAACGTCAAAGATCTCTCACCCTACCATGGAGATGTTCAAGATGACAACCATGAAGCGTCGAGGACGACTCTTTCCCAAGGGGGGAGCTGATGCAGCCTGTCCTACAGACGCTCCTACATCTACACCACCAAGTCCCCCAAGTGGGCCGATGACCCGTGCCCGAGCCAAGCTCCTTCAACATAAGGTGAACTCACTCCTTGTCTCATGTGATTTCGATACATCCTTGGATGGCTTGCTACTTCATTCCAATACTCTATGCATCCTCAGGTATGAACCACATGAAGAAACGCCAATAGAAGGAGCCAAGTCACCCTAAGACGAAGTCCCAGGTTAAATCAGCGTCAGGCTCGGCGAACTAGAAATCTCGCCAGAAATCCTGGCGCCCCAACTGGCGGACCGGACCACTAACCGGAACTTCTGGTGAAACAGACCGGTGCCGACCGAAACGCGCCTCTGCCTGCGGTTCCGGTCGCCGACCGGAATTACCGGCGCAGACCGGAATTTCCGGCATCCAGTCCGATGCGACCAGACTTATTGCCGGAACGCCTAGTCTCAAGGTCAACATGGGTTTGATGCCCGAGAATATTCCTATTTCACCCAGTTTTTACCTTTTTATGCCTAAAGTGCCCCTGAACTAGTGGCTGGCCTATATATAGTCCCCCACACCCATGGTAAATGCTAGGCATGATATTTGGAATTAGTGGAAACCCCTTGTGGATCTATCTAGTTCTTGCCTCAAAGGAGCACCAAATATCCCAAACCTCGTTGGAGTTTGCATCGTGCCTCCACGTTATACAAGGCCTAGGCATCAGAGTTCCTTTGCCTAGACGTCAAGATCTCACCGAGTCTCCCATCTCGCCGTGCCGGTTCGAGAGAGAGATCCCTGCCCGACGCCGATCGTAGGAATTGCGCCAGACCGGTAGCCGCTAGCGTGAGCAATTGGCTTGTATCGTGTCTTCATGGTGTGTGTGTGTTCATCGTGTTCTTCGTGTGTGAGTTCGTGGATTCGCTCTCTCCCTCATCCCCACACCTCCTCCGCCTTGATTTCAAGGGATTCGTGAAAGATCGGGCCATCCCCAACCCCGCAACACCGTGGGCAGGTGTCGACCCCATCATCAATCCATGGTGACCAGGGGAACCCGGCGGGGATGCCCCCGAGCCCCCAAGGATGCAAGACCAAGCTTGTTGACCTTGCTGCCGACCTGGGGTGCCTCCCTCGATAGGTCGGGGCACCTGCATGGCGTTGTGGCAGCCGCTCATGCTGGGCTCGATCAGTTCCTCGTTGATATCACTACGGAGGAGCATCACCTGGCTGGGGCATGGTGTCGTCTTCACCAGGAGAAGGTCGCTCTCGACCAGGCCCGGGAGCAGTGGGGAGCCTGCATCAGGGCAAGGAGCTCCGGAGGCGATCGGGCCCTTGTGGAGGTGCCTCGGGAAGCCGCGATGACTTCCGCGTCGCCCGGGGGCAGGGTCCCGCCCTTTGGAGGGGAGGGGGCCTCCTCTCGGAAGCTGGCCCATGCCTCCTACGACCTTTCATGCGCGAATGCGCACTCGCCTTCTCTGAGCGGGAGGTCAAAGAAGATCACTACAGGGACGCCCAGAGGGAGCGGGACGTGGCCCTCCGTGTGGAGGAAGTCCGGCTTCGCGAGCACAAGGCTCAGCTAGAAAGGAGACGCTTGGAGGCACTGGAGGCCCAGCTGGGGACATCGCACCAGAATCTTGAGGAGCACACGGCCGACATCGACCGCCGTAGCACGAATACCAACGAGCGCATCCGCTGCTGCTACGCCAAGGTTGTCGAGGAGTGGGAGAAAATGAAGAAAGACAATGAGGCAGTACTCTCGTAACTCCATCAGGCCCTACAAGAGGAATGACAAGGGAAGGCCAAGACTAAGGAGGCGCGCTTCCTGGAGAAGAAGGATAAGCTAGAAGGCTCCCTTCACAGGGTGGAGGAACGTCTGGCCTAGGCTCTCGCTGATCTGGATACCTTGAAGGAGCTGCAAACTGCCCACAAAGAGCTCTAGAATCACTGGGACCTTTGCGAACAACTCGAGCGGGACCTCGCAATGCTGGAGAGGGAGCAGTGCAAGATATACCGGGCGCTTCCCAAGGGCGCGGACACCATTCTCTAGGACTTGGGGGTGACCGACTTCTTCACCGGGCCTCTTGCTGATGCCACCACGGATGGTGCCTTCCTATCACTCTTTGACCGAATCACGGTGGCACTGGAGGGAGAGCCAAGCTCTAACACGGGTATCATCTAGACATGCGCCAGAATATGATGCGGGTCATGGCGACCCATGTCTTGTCCGCCCTCTACTAGCTTGACCATAATTTCCCTTGGAGGGCGCTCTTGCTGAAGGTGACGTACCCCAAGGGGACTTTGCTAAGAGAGATCACTCGCTTCTAGTAGCTTGTGGAGGAGTGCGTCGACAACTTTCTCCAGATATTCAAGCAGACTAAGGAGGGCGAGGCTCCTGAGGCCCAAAGTGGTGAATACATCGGCTCCCTGAGTGGCTTGTCCAGCACCGTGGGGAGTGGCGAGCCATCTCCTAAAGATAGTGCCTCGGAGTCGTTGGCATGAGAGGCCCCCTTTTAACTGTAATCCGCTTAGTGGACTCTGGCGGGATAGCCGTGTTTTGGACCTGATATGTCCTCTGTAGCCTTCTGGAATATGTTTGCCTGTGCTTATGTCGAGAGCTCTGTCTCTCCTTTTGGTCCCTCGGGGAGGTGGCCGTGGGGAGGATGTACTCGCCGCGGAGGGCCCTGTAGTGAACTTACATGGCGAGCCAAGGGCGTCGCGAGCTGTAGGTGAGGTAACTTACCACTACCATCGAGCAACAAGTTCAGATCTTAACACATTAAGCCTTGTAGTTTCCCGGCTGCCAGAGGGGTCAGTGCCTCACGAGCCACGTTGTGAACCTCTCGAGAAGAACGCTGTCCAGCTAGTATGGGGATTTTCAATCTTTTAAGGGCCCTGGAACCATGGGTGAGGTGACTCATAGCTGAGGGACGAGCTGTGAGTTCAGAGCTCAACACTTTAGGTCCTAGAGAGCTCGGGTCACGAAGGGGCAGTGCCTCACAATTCGTTGCAGCGATGGACATACAATTTTTATTTTTAGTCAGGAACCATGGGTGAGGTGACTTGTGGCCGAGGGTTGGGCCATAAGTTTAGAGCTCAACACTTTAGGCCCTGGGGAGCTCAGGCCATGGAGGGGCAGTGCCTCACGAGCCATCATCACGATGTCTTTTTGGCCAGGAACCGTGGGTGAGGTAACTTGCAGCGGAGAAACATGCCGTAAGTTTAGAGCTTGATACTTTAGGTCCTGGTGGTTTTGGCCGCCGGAGGGAAGTGCCTCACGAGCCGACAAGAACTATGGGTGAGGTATCTTGCGGCGAGGAATGGGTCGTAAGTTTAGAGCTCGGTGCTTTAGGTCCTAGAGATTGGGCTGCTGGAGGGAAGTGCGTCACGAGCCGATAGGAACTGTGGGTGAGGTAACTTTGGGCCGAGGAATGGGCCGCAAGTTCAGAGCTTGACGCTTTGGTCCTAGAGATTTGGCCCACTGGAGGGAATTGCCTCACGAGCCACCCATTAAGCCTCTCAAGGAGAGTACCATGGGACCCGTGATAGATAGTGACCTCCTCGAGGAGGGGATCATGGGCACCGCACGATCTAGCAGTCCCGTCCGAGAACGAATGCCTCTTGGTCAGGTCACGTTTCCAGCGCTGACTCGTTTTGTTTACACACCATACGAGGACCTCAAGCACCAGGAACCGTGGGTGAGGTGACTCATCCTCGGAGCTAGTCCATAAGCTCAGAGCTCGACACTTTAGGCCCCCGGCATCGACGGGAGCGATCAGGCAATAGGCACCCTCCCAGCCCTTGCTCGTATGGTGGACACACAAGATCGGGGCAATCACGTGCAAAAAAAGAAACATCTAGAATAATGAATGAATTTGCTAGAAAGCAGACAGAAATCATTGATAACCGCAACTGTTTCCCATCCCAAAGACCCTGCCCCTGAGGGGGCCGAAAAAGTATCACCCAGCAGAAAAGAGCGAGAGCTGAGAGTCACCTTGAGAAGGGTGCACCCGGTAGCGGTGCGCGTCTAACGAGGATATGGGGATGCCTCTGGCCCCATGGGTTTCCTCTGAGGGGCCGAGTCCCCGGCACTGTCGCCATGCCCTTCCCCAACCCCCGGGCCCTTCCCCGAAGTTACAGGTCTAGGGACCTAGGGCATCGAGGCCTGCTGTGCTTGTTGCTCTGTTCGCGCCTCTTCTTGCTGTCATACTCCTCCCTTACTTCCCTGAGCTTCACGCACTCGTTTGTGTCATGGCCCTGCCTCTAGTGGAAAGCGCAGTACAAGTGAGAGCCGTTCGAGCTGCCTGCTTCCTTCCACGGTGGGCACCGCTTACCAACCCTCCCCCGGCGCCTGTTGGGATTGTCTCCTCCTTCATGGCCGGGTTCACCTACCCGATATCGCCGTGGGCGAACAGATCCCCACCTTCCACTTTGGCGCAGCGGTCGGCCACCGCAAAGAGCTTAGCCACGGTGGATAGGTTCTCTCTGTGGGCACCAATACTGTTAATCACTTGAGCATCGGCGACGCCTTCAGCAAAGGCCACGATAAGTTCTGCATCAGTAGCCCCGCTGACCCTGACCAGGCTTTAGTCGAAATGCTATAGGTACTTGCGCACGGTCTCTCCAGGCCTTTGACGTGTAACACCCTCAAATCGGCCCTATGCAGATTTTAGTGGTTCCCGGCAAACCCGCATAGAAACGATTCAAAGATGTCCACCAGGCACTTGCGTGCAGGTGGAAAACAAAGTAATACCATTACACATTAGTCCCTAATGGAACCCACAGAACATATATATACAATAGGGACTCCATGAGTCAAGAATACATATATACAGTACAAAGATCCAAATCACCTCAAAAACGATACACATCCGAGTACGGATAAGATGCAAATTGGGCTAAGAGCCATGAAGAATAACCAATAGCATCCATAACACTGCCCAGGCCAAGCCGGAAGGGTAACCCTGCTAACGACGTCGATCTCAAACCTGCTAAAACAAAAGGGGTGCCGACAAAGGTCAAAGGAAAAAAGAGAGCGGTCAATACTGAGGCTAGTGCACAGCGAGTCTAGAATTCGATGGCTCTCGCCTACATAGGTATGGTGGACTGAAGCGGCAGCGAAGCATACACTAAACCACCTATGGAGACTCGATACAACTATCGGCTATTAGAGAAGGAAAAGAAAGACCTATTCGGAACCCACCTGATTCTAACACCAAACATACCCATCCTGGTATTTCCCCCTCGAGACTAAGCGAGGAAGTACTTCCAAGGAAACTCACACGGTTGGCAGTTTTATTCATTTTGTCCCTGGTGGTTATCCAACTTACTAGCCATATCAGATATAAGTCAAATTATAACAGTAAACTTTAGTTGTAGTTGTCTATGATCGAGAAACTTTGCTCCAAGTCATCCATAACCACAGACATGACTTTTCGAAAAGATTTAACCCTACAGGAGTGCACCAAAGTTTTCCACACGCACTTCAACCCTTTTTGCCAGATCAATTAACATACTTGCATTGATATGTCGGCGGGGCCTCGGACACGACGCTTTCCTAGACCAAAAGCAAGTATATGGGGGCACCCAAAAGAGCTACTCGTACGAGGTATAACTAATCCTCGTATAGACCCTGAGGTTGCATGCACTTGTCATGCGAGCAGAGGCCATAGACAATATATTCCCGTGACAGAGTGTCGCGAGCCTACGCAACAGTAATAAATGGTCATCGAGAAATAGGTAATAAAACATGGCTTATATGGCATAGATATAGTAGGTAACATATAAATCACGAACTAGTTTTGTGGCCCCTAGTACTATACTTTGAGATTAGGTAATAAGCCGATAGGGGTTCCCATTTACCCTACATGTGGTTAGCGTGCTCAGTCTCGGAACAGGTGTCAAGAACTCGGGTCCTAGGTGGACACTAGTAGGCAGGTAAGAACCAAATAACATCTATTACCCACCGATGCCTCTACATTGTATCTATTTCCAGCATTTTAATTGACAAGTTATAAGTAAACCCATGATCATCTCCACCATTAATGATATGCCAACCTCCCAACCACTATGGAACAACAATGACGTGAAGCAGTACCTGAGCAAGCAAATACGACTCGCAGGGCCAATTGTCTATCAAACAACACGAAATAGGATGTGTCCATGGCAATATAGAGGCTACAAGGAATATAAATGGTGCACGGATACTAAAGCATCACAACACAGATAGCAATAGATCAATAGGAGGAGATAAAAACTATAAATGAAAAATAGGTAGAAAGGGGGATAATGCTCGCCTGAGAAACACAACTGAAGGTTCATCCAAAGATAGGGTCGACACTAGAATCAACTCAACGGTATAATCCGTGAAGAAGCAAAGCACTAAAAGAAACACCGGATACACTATTTAATACTACGACAGAAGATCCGGCATGATTATGATATGATGCATGGCATGGCAAAGATGCGGTGCAATTAAGAAATATTAAACGGAACCATGGTCCCGACAATTAATTATAGGGTTCAGGTTGTTTAGATACCCCGCAATTTAAATGTTGTATTAACAAGGCAAAACATGGTACTGGTTCACTACACAAATTTAAATAGTCACTATAAGACTAGAATAGCCTGCATATGGTCTCCATATTTAATTTAGGTGAATCGAAAAGTACCCCAAACCACAAAATATGTATGCAACATGTACAGTTGATATCAACAAGTATATGTTATATATTATAAAATAGGGGTCTTGGAAAAGGGATCAGATATCGAATCGACGATCTTGGGGATCGGAGGGGGGTTCGAGGATCTCCGGATTGGTCTTCGGGGTTTAGTCTTTGGACTCCGGGATTGACAGTTTATAATATATCTCCGGATTGGTCTTCGGGGTTTATAAGAAGTTTATAATATATCTGATCCATCGACAAGAGCTTGCTGAGAAGATCGGGCCACCCCATATCATCTTGGTATCAGAGCAAGAACATTTATAACTAGTTGTTGATGGTAATGGTGGATGCTTGATAACTAGTGCGTAGCTATGATCTCTCCCGTTCGAACCCTGATGCCAGTGCAACAGATCTCGAACCTTGTAGGATATTCACAAAACCACACTCTTGCGCACGCAGCCGTGACCACGACCGGTAGTATGCAATCAACTAATTCCTAATTGATCAACATATCACACTCAATTATAGTTGTAGAATTCAAACACATGGTAATTCTAGAGGTTCTATGAAAGAAACAACTCCAAAATATTTTAATATGGTCTTACTCTAAAAACCATGATTTACAGGCCTATATAAAGGCTTCTGGACGTCCAACATAGAATTCAGGTCAAAACCAAACATATCTCTAACTTTCCTAACTTAAAATGACTCTATTTATAAACTGACAGAAAACGTCTATCGACTTGTTTTGGTTGCCGCGCACAGCTCATAATGAACCGGGAGACGTGCAAGTACCCGTTGGAAAGATCTAGGAATTATCTTTCCAATAAGTACGTACTTGCTTGATTCGGAGTTGGTATTTGGAAACCACGTCCGTTTCAATTTCATAACTTGTGTCTGTCCGAATTGAACCTTCCTTCTTGGTCGCATTCTAACTCCCGGTCACCTTCGTTTTGATGATCTTCTCTTGTGCCTTCCTCCTGCTCCTCCCTCGTGCATCCTTGGGGGATCATCATGCCGGGCTCCTCTTGTAGCCCTTCTCCTCCTCGCACCATGCTTGTTTCTCCAACGAACCTGATCATACATAAATGTATAGACTTAGGTAGTATAAAGTTCTTATAAATGAAAGCCTCATGGTCAACTAGGAATGAATTCACCTGATAGTCATTATTGATTTGACTCAATATTTCCTTCCAGTTCAAGCAGTCAGAATCATCATAATCCCTGTATATATCCTCATCATCCTCCCTTTCTTCATGAAAAGCCATCCACGGCTTTGGGTAAGCTTAAAGTGGAAGAAACAAAAAGAACAACATGTACACAAAGTATATGTATATATAACATGTTGTATTATTGTTGTTCACATGAAAAGTATGTCTAGTATACATCAAGAAACTTAAATTCCAGGTATAAGTGAAGTACAAATAATCATGATCATGGTGAAAAACAACTAAATAGATAGTCTTGTTCTTCAATATTAAATTGAGTTTTTACAAAGAAGTGTTGGGTTCGCAGCATATAAAACAAAAAATTCCTACGATGAGAACTATACGCCAAGATCTATCTACTAGATACAGAGCAGCGGGTGGATATACATCTATAGAGAACTTACCCTCGAAGACAACTAGTTTTCTTAACGAGTAGGAACTCGTGGTTAATGTAGTCGTACGCTTGCCGATCTCAAGATCGTGTGGAAGTCCTAGCGCCGAAAATCAGCAGCGCATCCGTCCTATCACACACGTCCAAGCCACCAGACAACCTCCACCTCCTCGCTCCAGCAAATCAGCGGAAGCAGCAACTCCTTCCAGACGCAAGGCTACCGGGAACATGTATCTCGCTAATCTGAGACCATGGGGGAATATCTAGAGGGGGAGAGATATCCTTCACGAGGAGGTGTCCTTTGTGAGGGAGGAGAGGGGGGCCTTTTATAGGAGAGGGGGATCCTCCCCTCCTACGGCTGGCTGCCAAGTGGGGTGCCCCCACCTCTTCCTCATTCATGTGGTGGAAGCTCCACTCACATCAATTTTGACTCCACCCAAAATTCCACTCAGATGCATTAAATTTCCACCAAATTTAATGCAACTCTCATTTAATAAAACAATTTTATTTATTTTATTCAGAATTTTGTTAATTACTTTAATTAACAAACATTCACATAAAAGCCCTTGCAACATTTCAATATCACATGCAGAACCACTTTCTGCAATTTCACCCGAAACAATTCCGGTTTCCATCGAAACAATTCCTATTTCTATTGAAACAATTCATGTGCTTTGCAATCCTTTTTTCTGGAACATATGTGCTCCAAAATGGTGTCCGGCAACCCTTAAGTGTGTCACCCTGCGGTTCGCGAATAATGCAGACATGATTGAGACTCCTCTCAGATCAATAATCAGAAGCGGGACTTGGAGATCCATATTGACTCCTTCACATTCAACGATGACTTCTGTGATCGTGAGAACCTTTAACGCTAGTAACTTAATCCCTTTGTCTCATGATATATTACGTGTCCGAGATTCGATCATCAGTATCCAAATACCTAGTTTGATCTCGTTACCGACATGCACTCTTTTCTCGTTCCCGTGATATAACATTCTAGTGATCACATCACTTGCTTGCAAGCTACCTTAATGTGATATCACCGAGAGGGCCCAGAGTATATCTATCCATCATCGGGATTGAAAACTTCCACTCTTGATCCATGAGCCTCAACAGAACACCTCCGTAGCACTGAAACCACCTTTATAGTCACCATGTTACGGTGTGACGTTTGATGTTATCAAGATACTCTTCCGGTGTTAGCAATTAACACGATCTCATGGTCTAAGGACTAAGATTACTTTGTATGATGTTATAGGAATGTAAACATAATGACTTTGATCGTAATGCTATAATTCGGATGAATGTTCATCACATCATTTCACAAATGTTGTGACCTCGTTATTAACAACATCCAATGTCCATGATCAGAAACTTTGATCATCTTGTTAATCAACGAGCTAGTCTATAAGAGAGGCATAAATAGGAACCCTTTTTGTTTATTAAACACACATGTATTGACGTTTCCTATCAATACAGTTATAGCATGCAAAATAAACATTATCATATACAAGGAATACATAATAACAACTTTATTATTGCCTCTCAGGGCATATTTCCTTCAAGAAGATCTATGATCAAATTTCTGCACAAGATCAAACCAATTAAATATGTGTGAAAACCAAATTGATTCATGCCATGCTTCAACTGCGCTACTCTGATTATTATTAACATGATCATGTTGTCTAGTATGTAAGATGCAACTCAATTTGCAAATATCAAGGAAGTCTAAAGTACTAACATAACTAGACAAAGACTTTTGGGACATACACAATGAATATGAACACTTGGGTTCTATTCTAGCAAGATTAAAACAATACAACATAGGTAAAATTACTTGTGTTGGTTGCAATATATCAACTAGACCAGAATGTATTTCCATAATATCTCGAACATGAACTATTGTCCCATAGCAAACATGTTGTGACATATTGCATATATGGTTGAAAACAGCTTGTTTCAGTTCAACGATTCTATCACAAGTAATGCATATGTGATCCACACAAAAAAATTCTTCCATGCTATATTCACCAATTAGATTGAAAGTGAAACAAGGAGAATATGTGCTAGAATTCAGAAATGAAATTTCAGAAATTTTATCCATAGCACAACTCATACTCATATGTTCATTTAGCATGATGGAAAACATAATATCAGTAGGTGGTATTCGAGCAAGTATTTCTTTATGTGTAATCAGTACCACATGATCAAAATTGGACTTTGGTAAACTATCACATGGTGCTAAAACAGTAGTTTAAGGAAAATCATAAGGAGGCTTCAGTAAAGGAATAGACTCACAATACATTTCGCTTGTTGACTATAGCTCCAAATCAGTACCAATGTCATCAAAAATCTCCTCAGTTGTAGTAGGGACTAAAACATCCTCCGCAAGTGATAATGCACAGTCTGACGATGCAGGTTGTAAAATAGATTGCTTCCTTTCTTCAAAAGCAACCTACATAGCACAAAAAACAATACTAGGAGTAGAGATGATTACATTAGTAGGTTTGGCCGATGGCGGAGGGTAGCTAGCAGCCGCTGCAGGTGGCGCCATAGGAGGTGGTGTAGATCCGGTCGCAAAACGGTTGGTTGATGGAAAACGTGCATGTGACTTAGCCTCCTCAGCTAGCTGTTACTCGGCCTCTCTAGCATGGTGCAACAGTTCGTTCATAGTCTCGTACTTGTGATGACGAACAATGATCTTGATTTGAAGCTTCAAATTGTTGCAAAAGCGTTGTAGAGTCATCTCAAGGGGTTCACGAACTCTAGCACGTTGCCTAAGCATCTCCATCTCCATGTAGTACTCATCAACTATCTGTACCTTGGCTGAATCAGCGCTATAATGGCCTCAATCGAACGCTGAAGGTGGCCACATTTACATTGAGTGATGTCACTTGAGTTTGAAGATTAGTTACTGCACCAGTATTCTGATCCACTGCATCTTGCAAGTCCTTGATATTCCCATCAACAGACTCGCACCAATTAACAAGCTCCTCGAGCTGCTTTTTCTGTGACACAACTTCATCATCACTCAAAGACATGATTAGTTGGTTAGTGCAAAAATCAAAATCTGTATGGTGGAAACTCTCACAACTCACTCACAACTGACAAGAAAGGAGATCTTACTATTCCAAAGTGAATAGGTATGCTTTACCAAACGGAATCAAAGACTTATGCACTGATGTGATGAAGTGAATATCAAATGTATAGAGAACGATCGCAGGGCACACAGGTTATTTATGATGGAGCTATAGGTATGGTATCCTATCTACACGCAAACAAGTCCTAGTGTTGATCATACAAAAACCCAAGAAACAGACGTGTGGAGAAAAACATGGCAATGCAACTATGAAGGGTGTTGCACTACTCTCGAGAGACATTAGCAAAGCTCAAAGTAAACAGGCACAAGATTGCTCAATCTACCGGTGCACAAAAATATCACTAGGCCTCTTGCTCAATTTCTCTTTTTCACTATTTTTTCTTTTTCTTTTGTATAGCTCTTTTTGCTTTTTATTTTGCTATATTGCTTTTGCTCTTTTTTTATTTTATAGATCACACACAGCCAATTACAAAGTACAGCACCAAAATCCTAAGAGCGACCTGTAGGAGCGGAAACTAGTCTCAGTGGGAAAGTTCCTACACTTGTGAAATAGAATGGCTGTAGCTAAGATTTGGAAAATTGCAAAATTTCACAATTTTGTTATATGGCTGTCGCAGCAGAAAAAAGGGGCAAAACTATGTCATGGCAGAGAATCTGTACCTCGCGGCAGAACTTGTGCCGCGGCAGAAAAATAGCATGAAATCGTGCCATGGGAGGAATCGGATCCGTGGCAGACATGGACTCGCGGCGGAAAAAGGGCGTTTTCTCTGCCACGGCAGAGTCGGCAGGATTTTTTTTTCAATTCCGACTAGCCAAGTAGTAAACAATTAGGAGTCTAGCTTGGATCAGATCTGACTTGGTGGCGGCGGAAACAAGGATGGATTCAGCTAGAAAATAACTAGAAAAATGAAGAACAGATCTAGATCTAAACTAATAGAGGAACACCACCAACAATTAGTACTCGAATACGATGTAATCTAGGCTATGGCGAATCTTTTTGTGGGGCTATTTTTTGTGTAGGATGAAAACACTCTCTAATCTATGGATGGATTGCAGATTGCTTACCGAGGCAACGAGGAAATCTGATACCAAGATGATATGGGGTGGCCCGATCTTCTCAGCAAGCTCTTGTCGATGGCAATGGTGGATGATTGATAACTAGTGCGTAGCTATGATCTCTCCCGCTCGAACCCTGATGCCAGTGCAATAGATCTCGAACCTTGTAGGATATTCACAACACCACACTCTTGCGCACGGATCCGTGACCACGAACGGTAGTATGAAATCTACTAATTCCCAATGGAACAACAGATCACACTCAATTATAGTTGTAGAATTCGAACACAGGGTAATTCCAGAGGTTCTATGAAAGAAACAACTCCAAAATATTTTAACGTGGTCTTACCCTAAAAACCATGATTTACAAGCCTATATAAAGCCTGCTGGACGTCCAACATAGAGTTGGGGTCAAAACCAAACATATCTCTAACTTTCCTAACTTAAAAGGACTCTATTTTTAAACTGATAGAAAACGTCTGTCAAATTTTTTTGGTTGCCGTGCACAGCTCGTAATGAACCAGGAGACATGCAAGTACCCGTAGGAAAGATCTAGGAATTATCTTTCCAACAAGTACTTATTTACTTAATTCGGTGTTGGTATGTAGAAACCACGTCTGTTACAATTTCAGAACTTCTGTCTGTCCGAATTGAACCTTCCTTCTTGGTCGTCTTCTAACTCTCGGTCGCCTTCGTTTTGATGATCTTCTCTTGCGCCTTCCTCCCGCTCCTCCCTCGCGCATCCCCGGGCGATCATCATGTCGGGCTCCTCTTGTAGCCCTTCTCCTCCTCGTGCCATGCTTGTTTCTCCAACGAACCTGATCCTACATAAATGCATAGACTTAGGTAGTATAAAGTTCTTATAAATAAAGCATCATGTTCAACTTGGAATGAATTCACCTTATAGTCATTATTGGTTTGACTCAATATTTCCTTCCAGTTCAAGCATTCAGAATCATCATAATCCCTGTATATATCCTCATCATCCTTCCTTTCTTCATGAAAATCCATCCACGACTTTGGGTAAGCTGAAAGTGGAAGAAACAAAAGGAACAACATGTACGCAAAGTATATGTATATATAACATGTTGTATTATTGTTGTTCACATGAAAAGTATGTCCAGTATACATCAAGCAACTTAAATTGCAGGTATAAGTGAAGTACAAAGAATCATGATCATGGTGAAAACAACTAAATTGATAATCTTGTTCTTCAATATTAAATTGAGTTTTCGCAAAGAAGATCTATGATCAAATTTGTGCATAAGATCAAACCAATTAAATATGTGTGAAAACCAAATTGATTCATGCCATGCTTCCACTCCGCTACTCTGATTATTATTAACATGATCATGTTGTCTAGTATGTAAGATGCAACTCAATTTGCAAATATCAAGGAAGTCTAAAGTACTAACATAACTAGACAAAGACTTTTGGGACAAACACAATGAATATGAAAACTTGGGTTCTATTCTAGCAAGATTAGAACAATCCAACATAGGTACTTGTGTTGGTTGCAATATATCAACTAGACCAGAATGTATTTCCATAATATCTCGAACATGAACTATTGTCCCATAACAAACATTTTGTGACACATTGCATATATGGCTGAAAACAGCTTGTTTCAGTTCAGCGATTCTATCACAAGTAATGCATATGTGATCCATAAGAAAATTTTCCTCCATGCTATATTCACCAATTAGATTGAAAGTGAAACAAGGAGAATATGTGCTAGAATTCAGAAATGAAATTTCAGAAATCTTATCCATAGCATAACTCATATTCATATGTTCATTTAGCATGATGGAAAACATAATATCAGCAGGTGGTATTCGAGCAAGTATTTCTTTATGTGTAATCAGTACCACATGATCAAAATTGGAATTTGGTAAACTATCACATGGTGCTGAAATAGTAGTGTAAGGCAAATCACAAGGAGGCCTCAGTAAAGGAATAGACTCACAATATGTTGCGCTTGTTGACTGTAGCTCCAAATCAGTACCAATGTCATCAATAATCGCCTCAGTTGTAGTAGGGACTAAAACATCCTCCGCAAGTGACAATCCATAGTCCGACGATGCAGGTTGTAAAATAGATTACTCCGTTTCTTCAAAAGCAACCTGCATAGGACAAAAAACAATACCAGGAGTAGAGACGATTACATTAGTAGGTTTGGCCGATGGCGGAGGGTAGCTAGTAGCCGCTGCAGGTGGCGCCATAGGAGGTGGTGTAGATCCGGTCGCAAAACGGTTGGTTGATGGAAAACGTGCATGTGACTTAGCCTCCTCGGCTAGCTGTTACTCGGCTTCTCTAGCATGGTGCAACAGTTCGTTCATAGTCTCGTACTTGTGATGACGAACAATGATCTTGATTTGAAGCTTCAAATTGTTGCAAAAGCGCTGTAGAGTCATCTCAAGGGGTTCACGAACTCTAGCACGTTGCCTAAGCATCTCCATCTCCATGTAGTACTCATCAACTGTGTGTACCTTGGCTGAATCAGTGCTATAATGGCCTCAATCGAACGCTGAAGGTGGCCATATTTACATTGAGTGATGTCACTTGAGTTTTAAGATTAGTTACTACGCCAGTATTCTGATCCAGTGCATCTTGCAAGTCCTTGATATTCCCATCAACAGACTCGCACCAATTAACAAGCTCCTCGAGCTGCTTTTTCTGTGACACAACTTCATCATCACTCAAAGACATGATTAGTTGGTTAGTGCAAAAATCAAAATCTGTATGGTGGAAACTCTCACAACTCACTCACAACTGACAAGAAATGAGATCTTACTGTTCTAAAGTGAATAGGGATGCTTTACCAAATAGAATCAAAGACTTATGCACTGATATGATGAAGTGAATATCAAAGGTATAGAGAACGATCGCAGGGCACACATGTTATTTATGGTGGAGCTATAGGTATGGTGTCCTATCTACACCACAAACAAGTCCTAGTGATGATCATACAAAAACCCAAGAAACACACGCATGGAGAAAAACATGGCAATGCAACTATGAAGGATGTTGCACTACTCTCGAGAGACACTAGCAAAGCTCAAAGTAAACAGGCACAAGATTGCTGAATCTACCGGTGCACAAAAATATCACTAGGCCTCTTGCTCAATTTATCTTTTCACTATTTTTCTTTTTCTTTTGCATGGCTCTTTTGGCTTTTTCTTTTGCTATACTGCTTTGGGAGCGCCTAGCGGGAGTGCGCTCTTCAGGAAGCGTGCGTGTTTCGGCAGTAGTGCGCACGTTTCCGACCGCACGGCAGCCTGACACGTGGCATGTGGAAGCTCACCCGTGTGTATTTCCGGCCGCTCGGCAGCGCGTGTATTTCTGGCCGCACGTTAGCGCGTGTATTTCCGACCACACGGCAGTCCGACACATGGCTACCTGCTCATGCAGTGCACGTGACGAAAGTTAGTTCCACGCAGTGCAATAAGGCAGTGCACGAGCGGTGCAACTCGTTTACTATCGACCGAAAGCAGTGCAACGCAGTACACCGTGCACTCCAAGAACATCGCGCAGTGCATTGCGACCTTAGATAGTGCAACACAGTACAACAAGGCAGTGCTTGGACGGTGCACTGCCTGGACACCGCGCAGTGCACTACGACCGAAGGTAGTGCAAGGCGGTACAACAAGGCAGTACATTGCCAGGACACCGTGCAATGCACTACGAACTAAGGCAGTGCAATACGAAACAACAAGGCAGTGCATGAACGGTGCACTGCATGGACAGTGTGCATAGTACACTGCCTGGGCACCGTGTAGTGCACTGCGAATTAAGGCAGTGCAACATAGAACAACAAGGCAGTGCATGGACGGTGCACTACCTGGACAGTGCGTAGTACAATGCATGGACAGCGTGTAGTGCACTGCGAACTAAGGCAGTGCAACACAGAATAACAAGGCAGTGCATGCACGGTGCACTTCCTGAACAGTGCGTAGTACACTGCCTGGACACCGCGTAGTGCACTGCAAACTAAGGCAGTGCAACACAGAACAACAAGGCAGTGCATGGACGGTGCACTACATGGACAGTGCGTAGTACACTGCCTTAGTTTGCACTGCACTGCGAACTAAGGCAGTGCAACGCAGAACAACAAGGCAGTGCATGGACGGTGCACTGCCTGGACAGTGTGTAGTACACTGCCTGGACATCGCGCAGTGCACTGCAAACTAAGGCAGTGCAACACAGGACAACAAGGCAGTGCATGGACGGTGCACTGCCTGAACAGTGCGTAGTATACTGCCTGGACACCACGCAGTGCACTGCGAACTAAGGTAGTGCAACACAATCGAAGGTAGTGCAATGTAGGGTCAAAGGGCAGTGCAAAACAAAAAGTTCTTCAAAAACCTATCATATGGGATCTAGTTTTGTAGATCTCGACGCGACTAGCGCAATTGTGAAAACCGATCTCAGTTTGGATGATTCGTTTAAAAGATATCGCATTTTTCGTGTTTGAATCTAAAAAAGAAAGGGAAAAAGGACCGCCACCCCTCTCTCTGCAGGCACCACGTGTCGCGCAGGGAAGGATAGGGAAAACACACGAAGGACTCTCCGGATGCCACGTGCAGCAACATCAGCGATTGCCGAGCATGCTCGGGAACACGTGCGCTTTTTCTAGCCTTTTGCTATATTGCTTTTGCTCTATTTTTATTTTATAGATTACACACAGCCAATTACAAAGTACAGCACCAAAATCCTAAGAGCACCCTGTAGGAGCGGAAACTAGTCTCAATGGGAAAGTTCCTACACTTATGAAATAGAATGGCTGTAGCTAAGATTTGGAAAATTGTAAAATTTCACAATTTATTATATGGCTGCCACGGCAGAAAAACGGGGCAAAACTATGCCGTGGTAGAGAATATGTACCTCGCGGCAGGAAAACAACACGAAATCGTGCCACGGCAGGAATCGGATCCGTGGTAGACACGGACTTGCGGCAGAAAAAAGGGCGTTTTCTCTGCCACGGCAGAGTCGGCAGGATTTTTTTTTTTGAATTCCGACTTGCCAAGTAGTAAACAATTAGGACTCTAGCTTGGATCGGATCTGGCTTGGTGGCAGCAGAAACATGGATGGATTCGGCTAGAATAACAAGAAAAATGAAGAACGGATCTACGAAGAACAGATCTAGATCTAAACTAATAGAGGAACACGACTAGCAACTAGTACTCGAATACGATGTAATCTAGGCTATGGAAAATCTTTTTGTAGGGCTATTTTCTGTATAGGATGAAAACACTCTCTAATCTATGGATGGATTGCGGATTGCTTACCGAGGCAACGAGGAAATCTGATACCAAGATGATATGGGGTGGCCCGGTCTTCTCAGCAAGCTCTTGTCGATGGTAATGGTGGATGATTTATAACTAGTGCGTAGCTATGATCTCTCCCGCTCGAACCCTGATGCCAGTGCAATAGATCTTGAACCTTGTAGGATATTCACAACACCCCACTCTTGCGCACGCAGCCGTGACCACGAACGATGGTATGCAATCTACTAATTCCCAATGGAACAACAGATCACACTCAATTATAGTTGTAGAATTCAAACACAGGGTAATTCCAGAGGTTTTATGAAAGAAACAACTCCAAAATATTTTAATGTGGTCTTACCCTAAAAACCTTAATTTACAGGCCTATATAAAGGCTGCTGGACGTCCAACATAGAGTTGGGGTCAAAACCAAACATATCTCTAACTTTCCTAACTTAAAAGGACTCTATTTGTAAACTGACAGAAAACATCTGTCGACTTGTTTTGGTTGCCGCGCACAGCTCGTAACGAACCGGGAGACGTGCAAGTACCCGTTGGAAAGATCTAGGAATTATCTTTCCAACAAGTACTTATTTGCTAAATCGGAGTTGGTATGTGGAAACCACGTCCGTTTCAATTTCATAACATTGTCTGTCCGAATTGTACATTTCTTCTTGGTCGCCTTCTAACTCTAGGTCGCCTTCGTTTTGATGATCTTCTCTTGCGCCTTCCTCCTGCTCCTCCCTCGCGCATCCTCGGGCGATCATCATGCCGGTCTCCTCTTGTAGCCCTTCTCCTCCTCGCGCCATGCTTGTTTCTCCAACGAACCTAATCATACATAAATACATAGACTTAGGTAGTATAAAGTTCTTATAAATGAAAGCATCATGGTCAACTAGGAATGAATTCACTTGATAGTCATTATTGATTTGAGTCAATATTTTTTCTAGTTCAAGCAGTCAGAATCATCATAATCCATGTATATATCCTCATCACTCTGTATAAAATTCGTGCACCTTTAGTTTTCTTAAACAGTCTAAACACGTCTAAGTGATAATACAGGTGCTTGTCAAACCAGGCGACCCAGGTTAAATCCCTGGATCCCAGAACCCCTCAGCTATTTCATTTTCTTTCTCCAAATATAGTTTATCTCATATCTATGGGTTTATAAATTCAAACAATATAAATGAGTGCCTATTTTTTTTAGAAAATGCACTGCTCAATTAATATGTCATCTACATCCCTATATGCATCATGTGTAGAGTGGGTTGGTGGTATTTTAAATTTCACCTATCATGTAACATATGGAATATGCAAGGGAGTAATTTATATATTGCCCTAATACATTTAATTTGTGTTGCGAACCAATGTCATGTTTTGGCTTATTAATTCAACATTTAAATTATGGGGTATCTAAACAACGTGAAACTTCTAATTAATGTCGGAACCCCGATTCCGCTTAATATTGCCTTGTTGTACCGCATCTTTGCCATGTCATGCATCATACATGCATCATGCCCGATCTTCTACCGTAGTAGTAAATAGTGCATCCGATGTTTATTTTAGTGCTTTGCTTCTTCACGGATTAGGCTGTTGAGTTGATGCGAGTATCAACAAGTCCTTCGTATAATGTACCTTCGGCAGTGTTTCCTAGGCGAGCATTCTCCCCCTTTCTACCTATTTTGTATTTATAGTCTTTATTTCCTCCTTTTGATCTATTGCTATCTGTCTTGCGATGCTTTAGTCTTTTCGTACCCGTTATATTCCTTGCTGCCTATATTGCCTTGGACACCTCCTATTATCTGTTGTTTGACAGCCAGTTGGCCCTGCGAGTCGTAGTTTCTTGCTCAGGTGTTGCTTCGCGTCGTTGATGTTCCACCGTTGTCTAGGGTTGGCACATGTTTAATAGTGGAGATGATCATGGTTTTAATTACAACTTGTTAATTAAATAATGGAAGTGGATCTCTCGGCCGATCTTGCAACCTCTGGGTCCGTCTTCGGAACTCGGCCGACTTTGTTACGGGTATCTTATTGGAGTGGCCCCCATGTAATTGCTTTGGGTCTGGGAAAGCGTCATGTCCGAAGCCCCGCTGACATACCGATGGAAGTATGTTAATTGATCTGGCAAAAAGGGTTGAAGTGCGTGTGGAAACTTTGGTGCACCCCTGCAGGGTTAAATCTTTTCGAAAAGCCGTGTCCACGGTTATGGACGACTTGGAGCACAGTTTCTCAATCATAGACAACTATAACTAAAGCTTACTATTATAATTTGACTTGTATCTGATATGACTAGTAAGTTAGATCACCGCCATGGAAAGAATGAATAAAACTGCCAACTGTGTGAGCTTCCTCGAAGTGACTTCCTTGTTTGGTCTCGAGGGAGAAGTACCAGGATGACTATGTTTGGTGTTAGTATCAAGTTGGTTCCGAATAGGTCTTTCTTATCCCTCTCTAATAGCTAACGGTTGTATCGAGTCTCTATAGGTTGTTTAGTGCATGCTTTGCTGCCGCTTCAGTCCACCATACCTATGTAGGCGAGAGCCGCCGAATTCTAGACTCGCCGTGTACTAGCATTGGTACTGACCGCTCTTGTTTTCCTTGCCTTTTGTCGACACCCCCTTTTTTAGCAGGATTGAGATTGACGTCATTAGAAGGGTTACCCTTCCGGCTTGGCCTGGGCAGGGTTATGGACGCCATTGGTTATTCTTCAGAGCTCTTAGCCCAATTTGCATCTTATCCGTACTCGGATGTTGTACCGTTTTCAAGGTGATTTGGAACTTTGTACTGTATATCTGTATTCTTGACTCATGGAGGCGTTGTTGTATATATATGTTCTGTGGGTTCCATCATGGATTATTGTGTAATGATATTACTTTGTTTTCCATCCGCACGCAAGTGCCTGGTGGGCATCTTTGAATCGTTTCTATGCAGGTTTGGCAGAATCATTAAAAAATGCCTAGGACCAATTCGAGGGTGTTACGGTCCGTTGAATCTGTGGTGATCTTGTCGGAGTCCTTGGTTCAAGTTCTTCACATCTTGTACTGATGATCTTGTGTCTTAGAATAGGTACTTGTAGATAGAGGCTGATCTTGGCCGATGAACAGGCATGACATGGCAACATTCAATGTTGCACCTGCGGACATGGCACATACGAGTGTGCCCCAGGGGAAATTCATGAGGAAAACATGTGCCTCACTTCAGGAACAAAAGGATGCAACATCACATAAGGTGGATATGAGCAACTCGCGCGCAACAAGAAGAACTTCATAGGGTCGCGCTCAGGAAAACTCCATCGCGTGGACCTAGACGCACTGGAATGGGGACGAGGTGGAGAACCGGCAGGTCGAAGCCGGAGATGAAGAAGAACACCGTTCGCGCACGGGGTGATCACAGGATGTTGAGAGCTTGTGGGGCAGCAGCGCTCTGTGAACGGAGGAAGGCGCCGCAGGGGCTCGCGGCATAGGGCATTGGATCAGTGAGGTTGAGCGCGCGGCCATAGGGTGTTGGCGTTGCGTAGCTCGCGAGGCCAAGTGGCAAAGGGCGGCGGCGAGCGGGGAGACGCGTCCGTGGGGAGCGTTACGTGAGGAGAACCAGCGGAGTAGGTCGACCAGCGGCATCCTGGGACCATGGCACGGTGGCAGAGGGTCGGCGCAGCGCTCGCGAGGGAGCTTGAGCGGTTTCCAGCGACGGCGTCGTTGTTGGGTATGCACGACCGGGAGGCGAGGTAGAGAGGAAAAGTGGCGGGGAAGGAGGAGGGCTCTTGCGAGCGGTGGCCCGTTGCTGCTCGGTTTGCAGGACGGCGGTGGATGGCGAGGTCGGCCGAGGAGGATCAAGGCAGGCGGTAGGTGGGGATAGGATCGAGGGAGAGCGAGGCGTGCATCGCGGGGCTCTGCTTCGACGGAAGAAGAGGGCGAGGAGAGAGGGTCACACAGGACGCACAGGTCGTGGTGGGCTAGGGAAAAAGCGACAAGGGGGAGCGGGGGTTGCGACGTGGGGATCATGAGGAGCCGCATGCGGGGCGTGTCCGTAGTGTGGTAGTCGGGCCGGGTCGGTCGGGGCTGGTTCCACGGTAGAGGCAGGGAGTACGACGTGGTTGCGTTGCTCTCTCATGAAGGGTGTGTGTGCGTGAGTGCTGCTCAACGGCGACTGGGTGGTCTATGTAGGGTTTCATGTTTAGGGTTTGGTTGGTCTAGGCCTCGCGGGTAGTAGGTGGCCTAGCCTACGGGCTAGCCTGCCTTCCCCAGGTTTTATAAAACTGTTTTATTATTTATTTATTTTAAATAAAATCCTTTGCAAATATGTTTTAGACAATTAAAAGATCCGAGAGGACCGGGGTTTTAATTTGAAATAAAGAGAGAGGATATTTAGAAAACAAAGATAGGCTTTTAGAAAATAGTTTTAGGCGAACAAATGCATGATGACATGACGATGCTCAAATGCAATGCAACATGATGACATGAGCATGCAGTCATGATGATGCACAAAATAAAACAACACACGATTTTCTAGTAGTGGTTTTACCGGGGTGCTACAATTCGACACCACTAACAAGGGATCTTGCCCTCGAGATCCTCTTCATGGTACGGGGAAGAAGGCCGACGGTCTGAATCTTCTCGCTTCGTGTAGATCCTCCATCTTGAAATCAGCGACACCACCAAGAAGGGTCATTGTTCACGTTCATCGAGAGAACACTTCGGAGAAACAGAGACGAAGATAGAGGTAACAAAAGATAAGGCCACCTCTAACTTTCGTGGAAAGGAGTAAAGTTGCATTGATCCACCAGCTCAATGTACAAGAGTGAACGTAAGAGTTGGGTACGGTGATCAGTCCATCCCATAACCAAACTATTAACTCCGTGCATGAATAGGAAAACTGTGTAACACAAATCTCGAAATTTAGACTGGAGATCTTCACAAGCAGTGTTCGTAAAGCTTCAGAAAACGCATGCATGAGGCGGGCTCTTCGTAGATGATGTTGTCGCGTTGGGGACCACCGAAAGATACAAAAGAAATCGTATGAAAAGACACAATGATTAGGTTCCGTGATGTATCCATCAGCATAAACAACACATGCTCAAGGTATACTCCAACTTCACCAATGGTCATCCTTCTCATAATGTTTTTCAACGATATGATATCTGTCAAGGTGCAGATACACTTCATTTAAATAGAGATTGACATGTCGGACCCAGTAGAATGACCAAATAGTAGATGCATCGAGCAACATTATCAAGTCCGGAACAGGGAAGCACGAGAAGAAAAAAATTCCAGCATACACGCAACTCTTCTAGTGAGAGGCTGGAATGGGGGACCCAACAGCCTGAATAAACGGTTGATGCATCGATCAATGTTATCGAGTTCAAATCAGGGAGGCACAAGCCAAGGAAAAAATGCCATCATGCAGATGTTTCTTCTAATGAGAGGATGACATGTGGGACCCAGTAGCCTGACTAAATGACAGATGCATCAAGCATCACTGTCAAGTTTGGAACAGGGTAGCGCGAGCCAAGAAAAAAATTCCATCATTCACATGATTCTTCTAATGAGAGGATGACACGCGGGACTCAGCAGCTTGAATAAATGGAAAATGCCTCGAGCAACGTTATCGAGTTCAAATCATGGAGGCGTGACCGAAAAGTATGGTCCGCTAGAGACACTTACATCCGGGACCCACATGCCTCAAAACATTTTGACGAGTCAACATCATGCGAGGAACCAAAAATCTTACTTGTCCCACGCACCGCCCGAGCTTCATTCTGATTTTTAGAGATTTCGTCATAGAAGAGGGCCACGAAATCGGGAAAAATGTTTTCTATCGTCCATGATCAAGCGAAGAAATTTGTCACGGAAGATGCCCCTTCTACGATGATCAATGGGCCAAATCGTTGCGGATGGAAACATTTCTTGTAGTGATTGTTGACCCCCTTGAGCTTGCTTCATCTCCCTTGCTCCTACGATTCTTCCATCTTTTTAGGGCTTTGGAAGAGGATATATATATCTACAATTCTCACCTATCAATTCCTCCTCTAAGTGAGGGGAACCCATTGGATCTATATCTTCGAGTCTTTGGTTGTCCTCCACCATTATTCTTCCTCTCTAATTCCTCCCTAGCATGTGTTCTTTGGTGGGATTTGAGTGTGAAGGATTGGAACACCATTGGTGTTCTTGCTTTGCATTCTTGCATAAGTGTTGAGCTCCCCATTTCGATTGGTTTGAGTGAGAGACCGCGAGCTTGTTACTCTTGGGGGTGACCTCCTAGTTGGCTTGACAGTTGGTGCCACGGTGTCCTCTTCATGGAAGATTGTCAAGAAGCATGGGCTTCTCCTTCAAGGATCTTGTGAATTGGTTGTGGAGCTTGTTGGAAATATTCCCTAGAGGCAAATAATAATATAGACTATTGATATATTTAATTAAGTTCATAATAGGTTTTATGTCATGCTATAATTTTATTGATAGGAACGCCAATACACATGTGATATGTAAACCACCAGAGTCCCTAGTGATCCTCTAGACACTACTTCATTGGTCAATCGATAATCGACGTTTCCCGGTCATGGACATTTATGTCAATTGACAATGGGGTAATTTCATTAGGTAAATGAAAGTGATGGACATATCCAACACAGGAATTATAACATGATCAAGTCACGAAGTTTACTGTTACAATGACTGGAAAACATAGTAACCAATTCCTTATGCCGTGAGACCATATTTAATCACTGTCAGCCGAGAGTGCCTTGTTTACATCAAACTTCACTCGGTAAAACGGTGATCATAAAGGCGTCTTTAGGTATTCAGAGGGGCATGTAGAGTCATATGTGTCAAGAGAGGGATTTGTTCTTCCGCATGTTAGAGAGATATTCCAGGCCCACTCAGAGACATGACATCAATAAAGTTATAGCGTGTGATTAGGTCACGGGGATGGCATAGCTCGGAACAAGTAAAGTTGTACTTATCGTTAACAAGATTGAACCCAACATGGCAATGTCTTTGATCAGGTCTCGGGTAATTAAAGTATCAAAGTAACAAAGGGAATATGACTCTATGTTTAATGGTTCAACGACAAAGATTCTCGTGAAATGCACATGGGTCATTATGGGCATCCAGGTCCCATTGATGATCATTGGTCCAAGAGGGGTCTCGACCATGTATGAGTGTTCCCGAGCCGTTAGGGTAGCACAGTTAAGGGTTTGACAATGCTCGAACAGCATTTTGGTATTATAGGAATCACCGAAGAAAAGAGAAAGGAAAATCGGAAGAGTTCCGGGAAGTCCGGCAGGTGTCCGGAGTTGTCCAAAAGGAGTTCAAGTGCAACGGGAATGAAATAATATGTAAATATATATTAATTATTAAATTATACATTTATTTATATTTATTTAATTATTCAAATATGATTTAATGGACAACCCATGGCTAATGGTCCAACTCCCTAAAGGGTAAAGGACCCTTGAGGGATAACCCCCAAGGGAAAAGGAGGGAGTGCTTGGCTGGGCCACATGGTGGCCGGCCAAGCCTACCAAGGTAGCCGGCCAAGAACCCTCCTCTCTTTCCCTTGGTTTAGTCACATATATATCTATTATATAATTACTAGCATAGAACTCGTGCGTTGCTACGGCATCACGTTAGATCAACTAAATAATATTTTCAACAATAACAAATTATACAAGTGAAAATAAATTTGTTTCAAAACTTTACAATTCTACCTAAAAAGTGGAAAGCTTTTAGGGATTTGCAAGAAACAGAGTTATATTATAGTACATATAGATTATTTAAAACTATTATATGTAGAAGTCATAGCTATGAAATAAATGAGGAAGGATATTAATGGATGCTTCAGCTATTACTTACATATATATACGGGGAAGGCTTGCGTGCACTGATGCGTGCACTGATTGCGCATACGGGGAAGACAATTATGATGATTTTGTGCAAACAATCTGTTTTCACGGAGGAGTACAAACTTTCTGTCTATTTCAGCCAAACCATATTCTGCAAAGTATACATCTTCACGAAGGAGAACAAACTTCCTGCCAATTTCAGCCACGGCATGGGGAAATCCCCAATTGTCTTGGGCACCATCGTGCATGGTAAAGATCAACTCTTGTCATGAATCACGAGAGGTTGTCTGAAGCCTGCAGCTACCTTCAGTTTGCCTCGTTATGAGCAATGCTCACCAAGCAGAGCAAATTGAAGCATTATATCTAGCTGAACATATTGGTTCATCAACCTAGAAAATATTTGATTAGATAAAAATAAAGATTAGATTCTAATCGAAATTATATCGGTTTCTCCGAGAATCCACACGCATGGACAGCGATTCAGTACAACAACACACTGCAACCATCAATAGTCTCTAAGAAAATTATCTGTGGAACCATCAGTCTCTGTTATCCTACATCAAGTAAAAGAATTTCAGCATCCAAAAGTGTAGCAGGTAAAAGAATTAAACATCCAGTCCTCAACTTGTAGCTGACTTCCTTTGTTAATGAGACACTGCAGAAGAGACACAGACAAAAAACAGAGCATTCCATCACCAAGTGATACCGCGCAAAGAACACATGATTCCATCTGCCCCTCTCCTTGTTGTTGACTTAGTTTCGTTCAGACTATAATCTTTAGTCTGGAAGTAGCTTCTTCACGTACACCTACTTCTTTATTCTTCTACCAAATCAAAGTGGAGGAGATTTAACCAAAGTTTTTGAAACATAGAAAACAAATGGAAGTTTGGGACACAATTTGGCACACCAAAAGTTTTTAACTTTCAACCAGATCGATTAGGCTCAGTAGCCTTCTGCAATAGCATATGGAAGACATGTTGAACAAACGGGAAGCACCAGACGTCAAGTCCACTGTCGGTGTCGGGAAAGTTCGAGCAGAGCTGGGACATCTTCACGTTCAACAGATGACCAAGTTCGACATGCGCGACAATGGGCGGCCATCCATGTTGGCTCTGGCCAGGAGCGTGCAGTACCTACCACAGCGGTGGTGCTACCAATACGCCTCTCGGCTCCTCCTTTAACTATGCACATCATGCAATTGGGGCCATAGTAACTCCTTTAATCATATGCCAATCCAATCCTTGCCTTTAATCCCTCCGCTTAATCATACCACAATCCTTCCTTTACTCATGCCTACGATCTAATCAGCGTGCGGCTGCTTGTGTTCCCCGAGTTGGCTTGCTGATGATTCAGCCAACTTGCTAAGGAATATAAACAGGTGGATCTTGTTTCAAGGGAGAAGTGTGGGACTAAATAGGAGGCTGCATTTCTGGGCGTATGCAGACTGCGAGTTCTGGACGGACGAGCCTTGCTCACAAGCCATCGACATTCCACACGGCCCATGAGAGAAAGCCCAGTAGGGACGCGATGCCAGATAATGACCGACACTCTCAATTTTTGAAGCGGACGAAGGAAAAACATGACTTGTGACTTATGAGTGGCATAGTGGGTAATTGTTCACAACTATGGAGGCAAAACGGTCTGAAAAAATGTTGGACCAAAAGAAACGCTTTGTCCTTTATTATATATATATATATATATAAGAAACATGCCCCGTGCATTACAACGGGAGAACAAAATCAGTGTAAATAACTTCCTAGGCACGATTGCACAACCGATATCCGTCACGGACAGCGCGGAGCTAAAAACGTGTGCAAGGACCAACAATATGATAGTGAGCTTGTACTCTGCGTATCTACTCTTCGTACCATTGAAAAGTACCTTCCATGATGACATTTCGATCATCATGGTTATCACCTTAGTGGTTGCTCAAGCAGAGAAATACTACAAAAAATATGAACAAATTTATCAGTTCTCCATTTAATGTGGGTCAGTTTTTATATCGAAATAATGATATGGCAAATTTAGTATTCTACTTTGAAAAACTAATTACAATTAGAGAATAATAGTAATACACATGTGTATTTCTACGGGTTGAGATATATTACAACAACATCAATAATTTGGAAAAACTTAAGAAAAATATTTACCAATTAACTTGAGTCAACTCCAGGTAAATACACCGACTAATTGACTAATGAATTCTAGAATTCATCCATTACCCCTAACCAACATAAACCTAAGTTCTAATAATCTCGTACAAAAACAAAGAAGGGAACTCCACATTTCTCCTAATCCCCTTATCCAGCATGAATCCTAGTTACCAATATGCCAAATCCCGCATAGAAGGAAGATAAAAATGTCACAGAAAGACCTACCAGCTACCGCTGCAAGAATACAAACTAAAAAAGGCAGGCCTACGAGCTACTGAAACCATACTTTGCTACTCCCTCCGGCCCGAATTACTGTTCGCGCCGTCATTTTTGCGAAAAGGCCCCTGTTCTTTTTCCGACAAACAACTCGCTACCTTCACCGAGAGTCGTCTCTCTCGCACACTGTCTCGTCCGCCGCTCCCCCACCGGCCACCTCGCTCTCGCCCGCGCCGCCTGCTCCGCCTCTCCCTCGTCGGCCGCCTTCCTTCCTCCTCGTTTCCCTGCCTTCCTCCCTCCGGCTTCCACCAACTAGAACCCAAGGAGTAGGGAGATCGAAGATGAAAGGGATTCCCTTTTCCCCAAAGCGTCTGACTTTTCCGGCTCCGGCGGTGGTGCTCGTGGCCTGGAGGAGGAGCTAGTACAAGTGCCCATGGATCCGGCGGCGGCGGTGCTCGAAACCTGCTCGCTGCAATCGTTGTCGCCCCGCGTCACCTCGCCTCCCTCTGCTCCCAGGTATCACGGAGCCGCGAGTGCTCATTGGGCCTCCGAGCCGCGGGTGCAGGGCGATTGTAGCAGAGGCGGCATCGCTGCGGAAGGCGGCCGCATATCTGGAGGAAGGTGAACTGGGAGCATGCTCGGAGGCAGCAGGATGCAGAGCATGTTTCCTCCTCTATCAGCCCTGTTCACGAGGTAACAATGCTCCTGATCCTTCGATTTAGTGCACGTTGTTCCTAATCCTTCGATTCAGCGCATGTTTCCTCCTCTGTCACCATCTTGTGTGCATTTTAGGACTATTGCATGCCATTCTGTTCAGAACCATGTGCCTGATTTTAGGAGTAGTCTAGTCGAAGTTCTGATTCTTGGAAATGAAGAGCAACCCTAACTATCTTGCTCCCCAGCTCCTGATTGTTGGTGAATGCCGCCTGATATTGTCTTTGAGTGCTGCCTCTTACTCCAGCTCCTGATTTTTAAGAGTAGAAATTGCAAACTCCACCATCGGCTTCATATGTTAACAATGTATTGTTACAAGTAGATTACACGGTCAAGAAGACAATGCATTCCTTACCATTCCATACAAAGAAAGGATGTGGAGAGCATCCACATATGAGACGCAGAGTAAGATTGCATTCAGCGTAGACTTCTGACTAAGGTAGTGGCTCATGCTCCCCGGTAGTACTCTCAGGAATTTTATTCGTGCGGTTTTACACATCTCTTGCTCATTTTTAGTTTGTAAATGGTAATCTTGGTAGTTCTACAATCGACTGAAACCATAATGTGTAGATATTACATATTTTATGAGCCTAATCTTGGAAGTATCTCTGTTTCTTTTGCTTTTCATTCCACTTTATCTCAGAAGATAACTGTAGTATTGTCTATCCTTGATCCCGTCTTTCACAGGATCAAATTGTCTTCCCTGATGAGGCTGTCTTTGGAAAGGTATTGATATGAATTAAACGTCATTTAAGTCTGATATGTTCTCCTATATTAGTGTAGTGAACTATGGAACTTAAGTGATCAACATTCGCTCACTTCATTAGGTTACAGAATATTCTAGAAGGGTGTGCATCTTGAAGTTCAGGCATGACGATAGGAAATTCTTCCTATGGATGCAGGTCAGTTAGATGCGAAGGATTTTGTTGTGAGCACCGTTTAAGTCTTTCCAACCTCTAACAACTGAGTTACATTGTGCTTTTTATTATGTAGGAGGCAAATGCTGACGGGGACTCACAAATATATCGCCAAGTTAATGCCTACATAAATCTGATGTGTATGATTTGGTTGCCTACATAAACCGACTCACAAATATAATAGGAGCCATTTTTACATCTGCATTTTTTTACATATAGCTTAACAGTTCTGACAGATATATGAATGAATTTTCCTTAAACTGTGATACATTTGTTATTATGAGCTAAGCAATGAAGCTGTAATAGTAATGATGTGGTGCTTCTTTTCGGAAACCTTGGATCATGGTTAATTTGCAAGTATACTACAATGCCTGTCTAATCGTGTTATCCCTGTGATGTTATGCTAATTGTTCCTAGACATTGTCATGCTAGTAGTTACTTGATGTTAAAGCCATAACAATACCGGTCATACTAGTCTCCAGTAGGCTAAAGTATTCAAGTTGCCATACTAGTCTCATGTAGCTAGAAACTAGGAATGTGTGTCCATGTTTTTATTACAAACTGGGAATGCTTTCCCATTTTTCTTGCTCCTAGCATCATTAGCTCACACAATATATAGCTTAGAGCAGAAAAACCAAGAGTTATGATGTTTTATACTCCAGGTTTATGTTTTCCTTGGAGTAAATGCTTTGGTTTGACTGCAGGTTTATGTTGACGGGGATGCATCCATATCCACAATTGAGAGGCAAGCAAGCCTTAAAGAACTCTACGGTATGTAGAGAATACTCTATCTGTCCCGGTGCCATCTTGTTACACATAGCTAAGAATTTCTGCAATTTAGCCTCTTTTTTTCACTATCTGACTCTGGTGCCATCAATGAATTTCAAATTGAGTTTGATGCATCACAACTATGCTCAAATAAACCTTTGATAGTGACAATTTCTGAAATTTGAATCAACCAACTGCATGTGTTTTGGAATTCATTGTTTCTGAAATTTGAATCAACCAACTTTGCTGAAAGTATAAAATGCTCCCATATTTAGCTCATATCAACGGATCATGTATAAATTGTTCACATCCTATGTACTCCATTGTAACACAAGTGGACACAGATAGTACACAATTACAACACAAGTGGACACACCTAGTACACACATGAATATATATTGTGTCAATTACAACACAAGTGGACACACATAGTGACCAACCGAGCTTTTCCATCAGTGACCAGCCGACCTTCTCCATCAGTTACCAGCCGAGCTTCTCCATCAGTGACCACCCGAGCTTCTCCATCAGTGACTAGCCGAGCTTCTCCAGCAGTGACCACCCGAGCTTCTCCATCAGTGACCACATGAGCTTCTCCATCAGTGACCACCCGAGCTTCTCCATCAGTGACTAGCTGAGCTTCTCCATCAATTACCACATGAGCTTCTCCATCAGTGCCTAGACGAGCTTCTCCATCAGTGACCAACCGAGCTTCTCCATCAGTGACTAGCCGAGATTCTCCATCAGTGACCACCCGCGCTTCTCCATTAGTGACCAACCGAGCTTCTCCATCAGTGACCAACCGAGCTTCTTTAGTGACCAACTTGAGATTAATTCGCCTATCTTGACATACACCGCTGACTCGGCGCCTTTTACGGACAAGGCTTGATGGTTCATTCAACCATTTGAGATATATATCTCCTGGGATTATTGTCTGATCATCCATAATTACTTGGGGGCCTGTCCTGCGTGCTTTTCGAGCTGTTGTGCCTTGTTGAGTTGTTGATATGACTTGTTGCTCATAGTCAGCTATCAGCTCTAAGGTTTGCCGATAGAGTTTGCCATCAATGTTTAGAGTGTTAGGAAGCATTTCGTCCCTTTGGAGGTTATCCTTTCCCATGTGGGGTGTCTTGTTTTTGTTTCCTCATTCATCTTTCATAACCTCCACCAAGACAGATTGCAATGTTATATACACTTTTGCCAGTTTATCCACATCATATGCATCATATGCTTGTTCTACAGATTCAATCAGTTCTTTTAGATTGTTAGGTGCACTCTCAAATGCCAAGGACTGTATAGCTCTAAAGAAACAAAGATCAAGTGTATTCATGTCAGGTGAATTTGGTGGTTGATAAGTCAGCATGATATCTAGTCCTGTAGCTTTGGCGGCTGCTATAAAAGCGAGATCATCAGGCAGAACATGCGTAGCATTGTCCTGCTGAATGAAGATTGGTCCCTCATGCCCATCGTCAGGCCACAGTTCTGCTATAGCTGGAACTACTTCTTCATGGAGATACTCTCTCATGACATCTCTAGTAACAATTATTGTCTTTAGTTCCATAGATCCTTTATCCCTATTCTTGGAATTGTATTTAGCAGCAGTCTCTTTGACGAATGCCCATATTCCTACTTTTCCATCAAAGATTACATTCCTTTGCTCATCATATCTGGGTTTCGCAACCGCAGATAAGAACATGACCTTGCCGATACTGTTATTTTTCGGAACAGTGCGCAAGGGCTCTTCTTCTTCTGGGAGTAGGTAATACGTTCTATTCCTTTTGGTCATATCAAACCATTTTTCATCGATATGAATGATGTTCTCCATGCTTTTGAAGGAAGGCATTGCTTCTGTTGTTGTTGTTGTTTCATCAATCATTGAAATGCAAAATTTAAGCCTTTTGATCTTGTTTTCCGCTGACTCGAATGGCTTGAGACTGCTTGTGTGGCGCTTCAAGTCGCCCCATGTTAACCTTCTCTGTAGTGTACTATAAGGAACATTTAGAGACCTTGCTAGTTCCCTTAGTGTACCCATTTTGTTTAGTTCAACCTCAGGCACCCTTTTTGAGAGATGGAGATCTTTTCTCTTTCGACCATAATTGCCTTTCCTTTTATTTGAAAAATCAATTTCTTGTTCCTGTTTCTCCATTTCTAGTGCCTGTTTCCAGATCTTTTCAATGGTTCTAAGACATACTTTCAAAAGTTTGGCAACAAGTTCTTTATCGGCCTTCTCAACTGGTCTATATTTTTCAAGCGCTTTCAATGCAATATATGCCGCGAATTTGTCCTTCTCGGGCATATCTATATGTTGTCGGCGGGCAACAGTTTCTTCTTCAAGTATTTGGTCTGGTTGTCCAACTGTTTCTTCTTCTTCTAGACTGACATTGAGATCTAGGTCCATCCTTACAACCTCCTCCTCTACTAGTCTCACGTCGACATCCATGGCATCTTCCTCTTCTAGTCTGACGTTGAGATCCAGATCCATCCTTACAACCTCCTCCTCTGCAAGTCTCACGTTGACCTCTTCCTCTTCTAAACCGACGTTGAGATCCAGGTCCATCCTATTACACTTCTGAGGCTCAAGGATCTTCCCGCCTTATGTACCTACATCAATGAGCAACATTTTTAGTAAGTACTTGTGTATGGAATATGGAGTATGGAGATATATCTAGAGCTACAAAACTAGGAATATGGAGATATATAGAGAGCTACAAAACTAGGAATATGGAGATATATCTAGAGCTACAAAACTAGGAATATGGAGGATGTATATAGAGCTACAAAACTAGGAATATGGAGATATATATAGAGCAACAAAACTTGGAATATGGAGATATATATAGAGCTACAAAACTAGGAATATAGAGATATATAGAGCTACAAAACTAGGAATATGCTGCTAATGTTTGTCAGGTACATGATGGTGGTTCAGCAAATGCATCTATATTTTTGCTATCTAGTTAAAAAATGGCATAGATATCCCCAAGCATCGGCTCATTTTGCTATTCTTTCATGTTCAGTGAGCTTGTGAATGCATAGTACCTAGTCACCCATTTTTTCAAGGTCATTTTCTAAGTCTGTATTTAGCCTTCAAAATAAAATTATCACAGTACATGTTCTCATGCTGCTATTGCATAAATTGCAAGTTTGAAATGATCAACAGATCAGTTTGAAATGATCGTCCATATCATTTAGGAACATGGGACTGGTTTTAGCACTAACTTGATCTGGGAACAGGGGACTAGTTTTAGCACTGACTTGATTTAGGAACAGGGACTGGTTTCTATGGATGAATATGAACAGTGGATTGGTTTTCATGAACTACAGCTGAGCTTTTTGTGGATATCATGTACTCGTCTAATTCTTGTGTTGTAGCAAAAGCTATCTCTAGTAAAATCTAGTGAAGATTGCATCAATAACTATACATGCGCATCCGGATTGCAGGTAACTCACCGACGACGACGTGTCTGAGGGCACGGGCGACGTCCCGGACCACGACGCCGAGGGGCGCGGACAGGGCGATGGCGAGCGCGGCTGATAGCGCCGAGCGGCGGCAGATTGGGATTCGAGGAAGAGGATCCCGAAGCTCGACGGCCGACGGCGGCCGTGCTTGATGGAGGCGCCGTTAGGGCCAAGCTTGATGATGCCTCCCATGAGGACGGACTAGGCAGGGGAAGGGGAAGCGATGGCTGGCGGAGCCCTCCGAGGGAGCTCTCCAACCGCAAGCAGAGCGGCTACGGCAGCGGGGCTGTGGACGGCAGCGGCGCGCGGCCGGCCCGACGCGAGGAAGAGGTGAGGAAGACGATGACTTGATTTGGACCAACTAGCAACAGATTTTGAATTAGAGAGGGTTTTTTTGTAAAACTAATTTAACACAGCGCCGCGAACAATAAAACGGGCCGGAGGGAGTATTATTACAAATGATATCTTTCTTTTACCAGCTGCCTGCAGATAGCAAAACCTAACACGTGGAAGGAAAGAATATTATTTCCATTTTTTGATAAAATTATATACTTACATGTAGGTAAAAGCATAACTAATAGCTCTATTGATTTGCAAATACAATCCGAAAGAATAGCTGGTGTGAATACAATGACAATTCTGGTATAGAGCATGCGACTGTCCTTCAAATATGTATAAAACTAGGGTGAAACAAAAAAAATCCCTTTTCTCGCAAGCTTGCTGGGTTGAAAACCTCTAAATAATTTACATGTTGTCTCTTTGAATCATGGTCAAATTTCTTCGGTGAAGCAATAAAACAAACATAAGCTGAACGATAGATAAATTTTTCGTGGCTATCCGAATCTTAATTTATTCAAGGATGAGATGACCAAATCCTACTGCTTTGACGCCAGATCTCTCCAAGCTCTCTGTCCATTAATCCTGATTCAACAGAGAGCCGGATGGACAGTGAGGCTGAGCAATGATGTACGTGCGGTACAGTTGGAAGTTGGAACACAACAGAGATCAGGTCCTAACTGGCGTGCTTGCACAAAAATAAGATCTGCAACCGCATGGCAAGTTGTGGAGCGGAAAAGCTGGTCATCCATTGCTCTGGATGTAACTTGATATCCCCAGCAGATCGGCGGCCAACAGTAACGTTCATGCCTCACCATGGATTGTCTACCCTCGATCCTGCCGAGCTGGAGCTGATGCAGCTGGCTCGTTCCACTATGTGGGTCTCCATGGTCTTGCGTTTTGATTTTTCTTCCGTGCTCTCTCTCGATGAAGGATTTATCATCAGCTTATTTCCTTCTACTCTCTAGTTTTCTCTTGTCAATTTTGTTTCTATTCCAATCATTTTTTTGGTATTAGATGGATGAAGTAGGATAGACGGACGCCAAAACCAAGCCGAAGCTGAATATTGTTCGAACGCCTCCGCCATCCGGCATCACACCTCCTCCTCAGGTCTGTGTGCGCCGTCTCCCAACAGCTCGCCCGTGCACGCATGCTCTCCTGCACGATCATGGAATCCCTGCACAGATCGAGCTCCCTATTTGCCGATGCTAGATAATATCTTCGATATATCAATTCCAACGATTGATTCTATCTCTCCCAATCTGGGAGACCACGTTGCCCTCCACCAGCCTGCTAACATCCACACCTCAACTGCTCCTCTGAGTTCGGCCGGTGCCGCCATAGTCGTGGTGTTCTCCCTGATCGCTTGCTGGTTGATACGTGCGGCTGCGGGAACCCTAGGTTAGGGAGGCGAGATATGGGAGAAAACGACTTGGGTATCGTAGGGGTGTCGAGTAGGGAGTAGCGTCACAGGAATAGTAAAACCGGCGCTTTTATACTCGTCCAGGACATACTGCATTGTTCGTATTTTGAACGGACTCTAGCTGGGCGATATAACCAAAAATAGCAACATACGAAGGCGCACAGTGGGACGGACGAAAGCGCAAAGTGACGGACCAAAGAGAAACCTTAGCCGCTTTATTATTAGGTATAGAGGTATAGATATATAGATTGAAAACAAAAGGCAAAGAAGCCACCACATTGATCAACATATGTTAAAAAATAATATTCGTTGATCTTGATTACGATGGCTGAGATTAAAGATTTATAAACGTTACGTGCAACAATCTCATGTACTCGTGTACATGTTAAATCTGACACGTATCAATACGGTTCAAGCCGATGATCATTGAGTTTTATCCCGATCTTTCATAACGAGTAACCCGGATAGTAATCCTTCCAATCACGCGATGAACGCAACCTAAAGAAGAGTAATCAATCCAGCAAGTAACGTGATGAAGATCACCACGCCTTAAACCTGAGCACGACAATCCTTGATGAACACAAGAACCTCCGCAGCAATAATCTGATAAACGGTATCGTCGTCCCCGGAGGGATGATACACGGTGGAGCACAATATTGTTTTTAGACTAAACAACTGAACTCCCTAAACCCTAGGCGGCTGACTCCTTTATATAGGAGGCCTACAACTAGTCGTTTGGATAGACCCAAACCGAACACACAAACGGACGCGAACCTAACCTAGACTCGGACTCAATAACATAGTACTAATATTTGACACAACCTTAGACTTATCATTACATATCGTAGGCCGTCCTAGCGTGCCAATCATCAATGGGATGCGCCCGTGTAGCATCTCAATTGTCTAACAATTGTAATGCTACTTGGTCTAGTAAGATATTGGATACTTCATATATATAATTGTTGCATCATAATTATATCATGCTCATGTCATCATGCCACCTTGCATTTGAGCATCATATAAAACTCTTTTTCTTTTGGTTCTTCTCTCACATGCATTATTAATTGTATTTGCCGCTTGATATTGTATTTGGTTATTGGTATATTGTCTAAATTTCCAAGTTGAGTTGGGGGCATATCTTTATTCAACTCCATCACCTTTATTTTCCACCACTTTATAATTTCACCATCCTACTAGTCCAAGAGCTTGTCTGTCTTTCTTTTGATTTTATCTAGCTCATGGGAAATAGGTTGGATCAGATCCTTGTCTTTCTTTTGATTTTATCTAGCTCATGGGAAATAGGGTGGATCAGATCCTTTAAATTCTTTTGCTTGGCTTTTTCTCCACTTCATGGAAATGCATAAGAATAATGCCATAATATTATTATTGTTTTCACAAAATAAATCATGGCATTATTATTTTTGCATGGGCCATGCAAAAGTACCACCACCTTTTATCCCATGGGTTTTGCCTTTGACTTTAGTGGTTATTTCTTTGTGAACCATCCCCTTCCATTCCACCATTCCCATATCCTCACCAACATCTCTTTCTTTTATTTTATTTTCTCCATGCATGATCATATGAGGCTCATTTTATCTATCTCTTTACTCTCTCTTTCTTTCTTGCTTCTCTTCCACCTTAGCTCAAGCTAGATCAAGCTCTATGTTCCACTTGGGTTGATCTTTTGCACAAGTTTAAAAAATCTAAACACCTAATAAAATCTAAACCTTGATCCTCTCTCTATTCTTCTCCTAACCTAATTCTACTAAACCCTAACATTAACCTCACCTCTCCCTCTCTATCTCTCTCTCTACCATGAGGGCCACCTGACCCCCTCTCTCTCCCTGGCCCACACCTCAGCTAACCCTGCCCCTCTCTCTAACCTAAACAAAACCCTAACCCGAGGCTACCATCTACCTAGCCCGAGCTACCCCTCTCCTCTCTCTCTTCTCTCTTCCTGCCATGAGGGCCCCTCCATCCGAGCCTCCCCCGTCCTGTCCCTCTCTCCCAGCCAAAACCCCACCTACAGCCACCCAGGTCGAGCCCCAACTCGACCACGTGAGGAGGAGAGAAAAGGTGGCACCCGAGCCACCTTTAACCACCCTGATTCCCCACGGCTCCCTCTCCTCTCTCTCCCTCTCACTTTCCCTCCTCTCACAAGCCTCCTGGCAGCTCCCAGATCTGCCCCGAGCCAGCCCTCCTCTCCTCCTTCTTCCTCTTCGTCGCCAAGACCTGCCGCCGTTCGCCGCCAGCACCGCGTCGCCCCCGTCGTTCCAGCCGGCGAGCACGTCGTGGAGGTGGCCTTGGAGACCGAGGCGACCACCCTGCTGCTCTCTGCACGTGTTGTCGAGGAGGAGAAGCCCCAGGAGCGCCGGTACCGTCGCCACCCGACGCCAAACCCTAGAACTCCGGCCGTCAGCCTCGTCGTCGATCCTCTGCGCTCCGGCCCGATCCGACCCTACCGGCCAACCCGCGGTGAGCCCCTCTCCCTCGCTGACATGCTCCGCCTCGCTGTCGCCATCTAGCGCCGCCACTCGTTTCGCCGAACGTCCTCCGTGTGCCAGAGGTCGCCGGCGTCTGCAACCTCCCCGTGCCGCACAGAGCCTTAGCTAGGCCCCAAACCCCCTCCTAACAGCTCCCCTAGCCTACCGCACTGGCTAGCCCCCTCAGCGCGGCCGCCCGCGACCCGGGTTCGATCCCCCGCTCTGCGCTGCGCGCTGATTTCCCGTCAGACCGAAGAGAACGAAGAACAGTACGGGCCTGTGGTAGTTTTACAAAAGCCCCCTCTTTTTATTTTCGCTCTCAACCCGCGGTACCTCGTGGCCCACTAGTCAGCCGCCCTGGCAATCTTGCCGAAACCCCCCTCCCCAGGTTCCTCGGGCCGTAACCCGCGGTCCAGCTAGTCCCCACTTGTCAGCCCCTGCAGTTCCTACCACTGTCACGTGGGCCTCTAGCCGCTGGCCCCGCCTGTCAGCCTCAGTGGCTGGCTAAGCCGCGGTAGAAAAGGATTTTCCTACGCGCGCATGCCCCGCCAGCCGCTGGCCCACCCGTCAGCGGCTGAGGCTAGATTTGCCTGGGTGACAAAAGTTTGTCTGACTGTCTGTTTTAATTAAACCTTTTCCAAAATTGATTTAAATTAAAATTCAAATCAGATTTAAATAATTTTTAAAATACAAATCCAAATAATACAAATAATATATGTTTTGGAATTAGAAAAATGTGAGGAATTCAAATATGACATTCAAAATATTGTTTGAGCACTTTAAATTTTCGAGATGATTAAAATTACACAAATGATGTGTCTAAATCGATCAGCGCGACGAGCCCGTTCTATCTATGCAGTCCTTGTTCTGAATTGAAGCATGCATCATGTCACCATTAAAAATCTGAACTGTTTATGACAATAAAACTTGGTTAAATAAATAGTAAAATGCTTTATTTCTTGTATCCACACCTCACCTTTGCCATGCTACTTTAATGCCATGTAAATTGTGCATCATTCATCATGGCATGCTTGTTTGCTGTCGCATTTTATTTCCTATGCTTGTGCACTTTATTTATGTTGGCCTTTGTTTGGTTGGTTCTTCTTCGAATAGACGCCCAGCAGGAGAATTACCAGGAATAATAGGAGTATTACCCAGATCCATCTCTCGCTTCAACTGAGCTGCCAGGCAAGCACTACCACATGCTTGCATACATACAGTACCTATTGCCTCTATCTTATTCTTGCATCATCGAGTCGTGATTGCATTAAATTGAATCCCAAGTACTGCATAGCCTTTACTTTTAAACCCCACCGAAGCTTGTTCCTCCATCCCATGAGCTATTACTACAGGAGTTGTTTGAGCCATGCGAGTCGTAGAAAAGCATGAGTAGGGTATGTGAGTGTCTGATGAACAATGAGGTACCTAAACAACTTAACCTGAGTAGTAATGGGATAACTAATGAAAGAGGCACCGGTGAGCAATATCTGCTATTTGGTTTTTCATGCTCACTTGTGTCCCGTAGGACCCCGAGTACTTGATTCCTGTTCCTTGACTATTCGCACTATCCACATACGGGAGGCCTTATGGACCCCCCTGAGCCAGAGCTTGATTCATTCTTATTTCTTGGGGCCACAATTAGTTTGGGGCTTTATTACTATCCTGTACTTATGCCATGTTACTGCTTTATTTAAGATTGTGCGAGGAGCACCTGTACTGTTTTGGATCGCCCCACGTTTTCGTGGTATCGACAAGCCCAGTCACATTTTCGGGTTCCCAGTCGTTTACAGCCGTCGTCGCAAACCCTGGGTCCGTCTCGGAGCCGTCCAACTTCGTTGCGGGTAGCTTATTGGGGTGGCCCCCTGAAATATTTCTGAATCCTATGATTGCTTTGTCGTGAATGCCTCGTTGGGTTTTGATTTGGTTTTTCCGAGGTTGATCGAGTGTGTGTTGCTATTCGTGCACCCCTGTAGGGTAAATCTTTCTGAAAGCCACGTCCGCGGTTATGGACGACTTGGAGCACAGTTTCTCGATCATAGACAAGTATCACTAAAGTACTGCTTTTAAATTGACTAAGTACTTGACTAGTAAATAGTGCAATACTCATGGAATGGATAATAAAACTACCAACGGATGATGGGGGTTGTTCGTCCGCTTCCTTGTTGGTAAGCGAGGAGGAGGATGAATCTGTTAATTATACTGTTATAACTGTTGTTCTCAATTCATGGACATCCGTCTATCATTGGTTAGGCGGATGGTTAGCGAGTATCTGTAGAATTGTTAGGTATTATCTTTTGCTGCAATTGCGTCACCCCAGGTTGTGTCCCCTTTAGCGGCATAAAGACTTGTTGAGTACCCCTAGGGTCTCACACGATAAATTGTTTGATTCAGATGAACAGGTGTACCCGCAAGATGGATACTGGGTGGAAGAGACAGATGATGTTGGCAACAATCATTCGGTGTAGAGATTCCGGGAACGGGGATCCGTGTGATCTGTGGGCGGGATGTGTTTATTTATGGGGCATCTTATGCCAATTTGCTTCTTATCCGTACTCGGATCTTGTTTTCCGCTTCCGCCTGATACTCTGATGTGTGATGTATGAGGAGCTATCCTAAATTATTATATCTATCTAGGACATTTGGATCTTGCCGTATGGCGTTGGAATATTTCTATTTCTTTTAGATGGAATGGCTCTGAGGACTGTTGTATGTGGCTTGCATACATACTCATTTGTGTATGTAGTTGATCCCTTCGCCTGCCGATTACGCCGCTCGTTCTTGTCCCGTTGTCTGAAAGTGGTTAGGACGGCCGAAAGGTCTACCGTGAGTGGCCATGGGCCCCACCGTACTATTTTAACCACTTTCGTTCATCCATGCATGTAACTAAGAGCGTAATTCACCGAGGTAGTTACAATTGGTATCAGAGCCATCCCACCCTTCAGGGTCTCAGCCAAAATGGTCGTTGTCAGTCTAGCAAATATTTTGGTAGTTATGTATACTAGGGAAAAACAAAACGTGAGAGTAGGACTGCTTCCATTTTTCTTCTTACCCACCCACCCACCCTTTTCTGGTAAGGAAGTGTAACGTTTTCAATCCTCTTCTAAAATTCAAACTAGGATTCACGTGTTCTGGGTTCCGTAGTACCATAGGTTGTGTTGTGTTTGTGTGTGTGTGTGTGTGTGTTAATTCCTTGTCTATCTGTTGCATCCAAATGTTATCACTATCTGCCTTTGGTTATCAACTGTTGGTACATTCCATACCGACAGGCCTTTGTAAACCGACGCGATCTATTCTGATTCGTTGTACACCGATGCGATCTATCTTACTCTTTGTTATCCGACGTTATCTTGTTTGGGGTGTTCGTTTCCGTAGTTACCAATCTTTAGGTTCATCTTAAGAAGAAGGTGTTGGGATATGTGTTTTACTGATTCATGTGCGGAGTAATGATTTGAGTGCGGGATGGAGTCGCGACCATACCACTACTTTTATCATTTTCTTTTGTATATTGGACTAGTAGAGTTACTAATCTTGATTCGTGAAATGGTTTTGCGCATATAGTGGTATTTTAATGCCGAAATTTGCGGAAATTTTTTCTTTGTTAGTTGTGTACCACACTCCTTGTTCAGTCGTGTGTGTTATGCCTAATATCTTCTAGTTGCCTTGAACTCTGTTGATATTTTAATATCATCTCAGTGAATTGCATTCTTTAATCTTGATTAATTCCATTTTGGTACTATTTTGGATTATTATCATTCTCCATTATAGTACTGACTTGTGTTTTATATCAATCACAGGATGGCACCACCACACCGTTCTGAGGAGGACATACCACCTGAACTTGGGGCTGCTTTGGCAAGTATTACAAATGCTTTGGGCACTATGCAGCAGAACCAGCAGCGCTTCGACGAAAGCGTGAGGAGGAATGAGTTTGTTCCGCTACCTCCACCTCCCAAGCGAGGAGACATCAAGAGTTTTCTCAAGTTCAACCCACGCCAATTTGAGGTGTCTGATCAGCCACTTGATGCGGATGATTGGCTTCGTGAAGTGTCAAGGTTGCTGATGACTGCGGATGTTCCCGAGCAAGAATGGGTCAAGTGTGCTACTCACCTTCTGAAGGGAGATGCAGCTCTCTGGTGGGAAAATTACCTCAAGGCAGATCTTTCTGGTTTTCAGCCTACTTGGGAGCGGTTCACTGCTGCTTTCAAAGAGCAATATCTGTCAGAAATTGTCATGGAAAGGATGAAGGAAGTGTTTCTCAACCTCAAGCAGGGCACTGACAATGTCAACACCTACATCAGAAAATTCATGAACCTGTCTCCTTATGGTGGCGATGAGATCTCTGATGACAAGAAGAAGCAAAAGAGGTTTCGGCAAGGCCTTAATGCTTCCATCAAATATGCAATCACTCATGCAAGGCCGGTATCTTTTCTGGAACTTCAACACACAGCTCTGCAGGAAGAAGCAAGTAGGCAAGTGTTTGAGGAGTCAAAGAAACACAGCCGTGATACAGCAAGCTCTTCTGCTATGACAGCTCCTTCTAAGCGTCGTGTCTGGGTTCCTAACACCCCACCGTCGCTCCCCGCTCCACCAAGACCGTCAAGCTACGCACCAAGGCCACCAAACTCCTTCACTGCGGCTCCCAGGGGCTACAACCACAACTACCCTGGAGCGCCTGGCGGAGTCCCTGGCTACGTTGCTCCACGTCCACCTGGTGCTTGCTATACTTGTGGAAACACTGGGCATCAGCACTGGAATTGTCCAATGAACAACAAAGCTCTTCCACCACCACCTCCAAGACCTGCGGCAAGTGCTCCTATGATTCGTGCACCTCCACCTCGGGCTCTCAACATCAACACTAAGCCAGGGTCTATGGTTGCTCGTGCCAACTGTGTCAACGTCGCTCAAGCTGAGCATGCACCTGGAGTTGTCATGGGTATGCTTTCTGTTAACTCAGTTCCTGCACGAGTTTTATTTGATTCTGGTGCTTCACATTCTTTCATGTCATACAACTTTGCAGAGAGTAATGGGTTACCTTCTGATGCTTTACCAACTCTCCTTATGGTGCAATCTCCTGGTTCAAACATGAGGGCTTCTAAAATCAGCCGTCATAATCAAATTGAGATTGGTGGCTCTTTGTTTCCGGCTTCCTTAATTATTCTGGGTAATTCTGATATTGATGTTATCTTGGGCATGGATTGGTTGACAACAAATGCAGCTGTGATTGATTGTGCTGAACGGTCGGTTTCTCTGAAAATTCCTGAAGGCCATATATTGTATTCTCCAAGTCTGACTCCTGCAATTCAGCTTTATTCTTTGGCGGCTTTGAATGATGATGCTATGGAAAGTATTCAGAGTGTTCCTGTAGTCTGTGAATTTCCAGATGTCTTTCCTGAAGAGTTGCCAGGTATGCCTCCGAATTGTGAGGTTGAGTTTGTCATTGAACTTGAACCTGGTACCGCTCCTATTTCCAAGCGGCCTTATAAAATGGGTCCTGCTGAGTTGGCTGAACTTAAGCGTCAGTTGGATGAACAAGAGAAGTTGGGTTTTATTCAGCACAGTACTTCTTCTTGGGGTAGTCCAACCATCTTTGTCAAGAAGCGAGACAAGACTGATAGACTTTGTGTTGACTATCGGGCACTCAATGCTAAAACAATCAAGAATAAATATCCCCTTCTGCGGATTAATGATCTCTTCGATCAGCTAGCTGGAGCTGTGGTATTCTCTAAGCTTGATTAGAGAAGTGGCTATCATCAAATCAAGATTCGCAAGGAAGATGTTCCTAAAACAGCTTTCACCACCCGTTATGGCCTGTATGAGTACATAGTCATGTCTTTCGGTCTCACCAATGCACCTCCCACCTTCTCGAGGCTTATGAACTCGGTTTTCATGGAGTATCTTGATAAGTTCGTTGTGGTCTATCTGGATGACATTCTAGTCTATTCTAAGTCTAAGGAAGAACATGAAGAACACCTTCGGTGTGTCCTAAACAAGCTTCGTGAGAATCGCCTGTATGCAAAGTTCTCCAAGTGTGAATTCTGGCTGCCTCAAGTCACATACCTTGGTCACGTCATCTCTGCCAAGGGCATTGCCATCAACCCAGAAACTATTAAGACAATTATGGACTGGCTTCCACCCATAAATGTCAAAGAAGTCCGGAGTTTCCTTGGTTTGGCCAGTTACTGCCGTCGCTTCGTTCAAAATTTCTCGAAGATTGCGAAGCCTCTTACCGATCTCCTCAAGAAAGGCAAGAAATACCTTTGGACTCCTGCATGTCAAGTAAGCTTTGAAACACTCAAAGAGAAGCTCACTTCCACTCCAGTCTTGGTTCCTCCAGATACATCAAAGCCTTTCCAGATATTCTGTGATGCCTCATTGCAAGGATTGGGTGCGGTCCTTATGCAAGAAAAACAAGTTGTTGCTTATGCATCTCGTCAGTTGAAGACGCATGAGATCAACTATCCTACACATGACCTCGAACTCGCAGCAGTTGTCTTTGCTTTGAAAGTATGGAGGCATTACTTGCTTGGCAACCGTTGTGAGATCTTTTCTGATCACAAGAGTCTGAAGTATATATTCACACAGCCTGATCTCAACCTTCGTCAGAGGAGGTGGATTGAAACAATCAATGATTTCGATTTGACCATCAACTACACCCCGGGCAAAGCCAATGTCATGGCAGATGCTCTCAGCCGAAAAGCTTATGTCAACAACCTCATGGTGGAAGAACAACAACCTCTCTTGTGCGAGGAATTCCGCAAGCTTAACCTTGAAATTGTGGATCAAGGGTACCTTCTGAACCTTCTAGCAACACCTCTCTTGGAAGAAAAGGTCCGTTCAATTCAGCTCGGTGATCCTTACACTAAAAAGATCATCTCCAACATTCAACTTCCGAAGTACGAGTCTTTCCACATTGATGACCAAGGTACTCTTTTCTTTGAACACCGGATGTTTGTTCCAAACTACCTGGGTTTAAGAGAACAAGTTCTCAAGGAGGCGCATGATTCTGTTCTTTCTATCCACCCTGGCAGCACTAAGATGTACATGGACTTGAAAACACAATATTGGTGGCCTGGTTTGAAACGATATTGTGCCAAGTATGTCTCGGAGTGCGATGTTTGTCGCAGAGTTAAAGTTGTCCATCAGAAACCTTCCGGTCTTCTACAGCCATTGAAGCCTCCGGAATGGAAATGGGAGAAAGTAGAGATGGACTTCATCACTGGTTTTCCAAGGTTGCAGAAGGGCAACAATGCAATCTTTGTTGTCATTGACAGGCTTTCTAAAGTAGCTCACTTCTTTCCAGTCAAGGAAACAATTTCTGCAATTCAGTTGGTTGAGCTCTATATCAACAGAATTGTCTCTCTGTATGGAGTTCCTCTTGAGATCAGTTCAGACCGTGGAAGCATCTTCACTTCCAAGTTCTGGGGAAGTTTCCAAAATGATTTGGGAACAAAACTAAACTTTAGCACAGCTTACCACCCTCAGTCGCCAGGACAAGTTGAAAGGATCAATCAGATTCTAGAAGATATGCTCCGTGCTTGCGTTATCTCTTTCGGCATGAAGTGGGAAGAATGTCTTCCTTATGCTGGATTCTCTTACAACAACAGCTTCCAGAAAAGTCTAAAGATGGCACCATTTGAGGCTCTCTATGGTCGCAAATGCAGAACTCCGATTGGTTGGTCGGGCGCAGGTGAAAGAATATTGTTTGGCCCCGACATTGTAACTCAAGTGGAGGAGAAAGTTCACATCATTCTTGAAAATCTGAAGATTGCTCAAAGTCGCCAGAAGAGCAATTATGACAGAAAGCACACGGACATGGAGTATGTCCCTGGTGATCTCGTTTACCTTCGTGTTACTCCCATGAGAGGCACGCACCGTTTTGGTATCAAAGGAAAGCTGGCTCCTAGATACATCGGTCCTTTCAAAATTCGTGGAAGAAGAGGAGAAGTTGCTTATGCTCTTGAGCTCCCGGAACAACTCAAAGTCCATGATGTTTTCCACATCTCCCAACTCAAGAAGTGCTTCAAGGATCCCGGCAGGACCGTGGACCATGAACTCATCAATCTCCAAGAAGATCTGTCTTATCAAGAACACCCCACAAAAATTCTTGAAGTCGTAGAAAGAAGGACTCGCAACAAGTCCATCAAGTTCTGCAAGGTGCAGTGGTCGCACCATTCCGTTGATGAAGCCACTTGGGAACGTGAAGATGAGCTCCGTGCCAAGTACCCTACCCTCTTTGAGTCTTCTTCTTCCTCCTAGAATCTCGGGGCGAGATTCCTGTTTAGTGGGGGAGAGTTGTAGCATCCCAATTGTCTAACAATTATAATGCTACTTGGTCTAGTAAGATATTGGCTACTTCATATATATAATTGTTGCATCATAATTATATCATGCTCATGTCATCATGCCACCTTGCATTTGAGCATCATATAAAACTCTTTTTCTTTTGGTTCTTCTCTCACATGCATTATTAATTGTATTTGCCTCTTGATATTGTATTTGGTTATTGATATATTTTCTAAATGCCCAAGTTGAGTTGGGGCATATCTTTATTCAACTCCATCACCTTTATTTTCCACCACTTTATAATTCCACCATCCGACTAGTCCAAGAGCTTGTCTGTCTTTCTTTTGATTTTATCTAGCTCATGGGAAATAGGGTGGATCAAATCCTTTAAATTATTTTGCTTGGCTTTTTCTCCACTTCATGGAAATGCATAAGAATAATGCCATAATATTATTATTGTTTTCACAAAATAAATCATGGCATTATTATTTTTGCATGGGCCATGCAAAAGTACCACCACCTTTTATCCCATGGGTTTTGCCTTTGACTTTAGTGGTTATTTCTTTGTGAACCATCTCCTTCCATTCCACCATTCCCATATCCTCACCCACATCTCTTTCTTTTATTTTATTTTCTCCATGCATGATCATATGAGGCTCATTTTATCTATCTCTTTACTCTCTCTTTCTTTCTTGCTTCTCTTCCACCTTAGCTCAAGCTAGATCAAGCTCTATGTTCCACTTGGGTTGATCTTTTGCACAAGTTTAAAAATTCTAAACACCTAATAAAATCTAAACCTAGCTCCTCTCTCTATTCTTCTCCTAACCAAATTCTACTAAACCCTAACATTAACCTCACCTCTCCCTCTCTATCTCTCTCTACCATGAGGGCCACCTGACCCCCTCTCTCTCCCTGGCCCACACCTCCGCTAACCCTGCCCCTCTCTCTAACCTAAACAAAACCCTAACCCGAGGCTACCATCTACCTAGCCCGAGCTACCCCTCTCCTCTCTCTCTTCTCTCTTCCTGCCATGAGGGCCCCTCCATCCCAGCCTCCCCCTGCCTGTCCCTCTCTTCCGGCCAAAACCCCACCTGCAGCCACCCAGGTCGAGCCCCAGCTCGACCACGTGAGGAGGAGAGAAAAGGTGGCACCCGAGCCACCTTTAACCACCCCGATTCCCCACGGCTCCCTCTCCTCTCTCTCCCTCTCACTTTCCCTCCTCTCACACGCCTCCTGGCAGCTCCCAGATCTGCCCTGAGCCAGCCCTCCTCTCCTACTTCTTCCTCTTCGTCGCCAAGACCTGCCGCCATTCGCCGCCAGCACCGCGTCGCCCCATCATTCCAGCCGGCGAGCACGCCGTGGAGGTGGCCTGGGAGACCGAGGCGACCACCCTGCTGCTCCCTGCACGTGTCGTCGAGGAGGAGAAGCCCCAGGAGCGCCAGTACCGCCGCCACCCGACGCCAAACCCTAGAACTCCGGCCGTCAGCCTCGTCGTCGATCCTCTATGCTCCGGCCCGATCCGACCCCACCGGCCAACCCGCGGTGAGCCCCTTTCCCTCCCTGACATGCTCCGCCTCGCTGTTGCCGTCTAGCGCCGCCGCTCGTTTTGCCGAACGTCCTCCGTGCGCCAGAGGTCGCCGGCGTCTGCAACCTCCCCGCGCTGCATAGAGCCTTAGCTAGGCCCCAAACCCCCTCCTAACAGCTCCCCTAGCCTACCTCACTGGCTAGCCCCCTCAGCGCGGCCGCCCGCGACCCGGGTTCGATCCCCCGCTCTGCGCTGCGTGCTGATTTCCCGTCAGATCGGAGAGAACGAAGAACAAGACAGGCCTGTGGTAGTTTTACAAAAGCCCCCTCTTTTTATTTTCGCTCTCAACCCGCGGTACCTCGTGGCCCACTAGTCAGCCGCCCTGGCAATCTTGCCGAAAACCCCCCCAGGTTCCTCGGGCCGTAACCCACGGTCCAGCTAGTCCCCACTTATCAGCCCCTGCAGTTCCTAATGCTGTCATGTGGGCCTCTAGCCGCTGGCCCCGCCTGTCAGCCTCAGTGGCTGGCTAAGCCGCGGTAGAAAAGGATTTTCCTGCGTGCGCGTGCCCCGCCAGCCACTGGCTCACCCGTCAGCGGCTGAGGCTAGATTTGCCTGGGTGACAAAAGTTTGTCCGACTGTCTGTTTTAGTTAAACCTTTTCCCAAATTGATTTAAATTCAAATTCAAATCAGATTTAAATAATTTTTAAAATACAAATCCAAATAATACAAATAATATATGTTTTGGAATCAGAAAAATGTGAGGAATTCAAATATGACATTCAAAATATTGTTTGAGCACTTTAAATTTTCGAGATGATTAAAATTACAATAAAACGCCCTTTTCCTTAATTAATTAATAACTTTAATTCTACAACTCCGAATTTAACAAATAATATGTCTAAATCGATCAGCGCGACGAGCCCGTTCTATCTATGCAGTCCTTGTTCTGAATTGAAGCATGCATCATGTCACCATTAAAAATCTGAACTGTTTATGACAATAAAACTTGGTTAAATAAATAGTAAAATGCTTTATTTCTTGTATCCACACCTCACCTTTGCCATGCTACTTTAATGCCATGTAAATTGTGCATCATTCATCATAGCATGCTTGTTTGCTGTCGCATTTTATTTCCTATGCTTGTGCACTTTATTTATGTTGGCCCTTGTTTGTTTGGTTCTTGTTTGAATAGACGCCCAGTAGGAGAATTACCAGGAATCACAGGAGTATTACCCAGATCCATCTCTCGCTTCAACTGAGCTGCCAGGCAAGCACTACCACATGCTTGCATACATACAGTACCTATTGCCTCTATCTTATTCTTGCATCATCGAGTCGCGATTGCATTAAATTGAACCCCAAGTACTACATAGCCTTTACTTTTAAACCCCACCGAAGCTTGTTCCTCCATCCCATGAGCCATTACTGCAGGAGTTGTTTGAGCCATGCGAGTCGTAGAAAAGCATGAGTAGGGTATGTGAGTGTCTGATGAACAATGAGGTACCTAAACAACTTAACCTGAGTAGTAATGGGATAACTAATGAAAGAGGCACCGGTGAGCAATATCTGCTATTTGGTTTTTCATGCTCACTTGTGTCCCGTAGGACCCCGAGTACTTGATTCCTGTTCCTTGACTATTCGCACTATCCACATCCGGGAGGCCTTATGGACCCCCCCTGAGCCAGAGCTTGATTCATTCTTATTTCTTGGGGCCACAATTAGTTTGGGGCTTTATTACTATCCTGTACTTATGCCATGTTACTGCTTTATTTAAGATTGTGTGAGGAGCACCTGTACTGTTTTGGATCGTGCCACGTTTTCGCGGTATCGACAAGCCCAGTCACATTTTCGGGTTCCCAGTCGTTTATAGCCGTCGTCGCAAACCCTGGGTCCGTCTCGGAGCCGGCCAACTTCGTTGCGGGTAGCTTATTGGGGTGGCCCCCTGAAATATTTCTGAATCCTGTGATTGCTTTGTCGTGAATGCCTCGTTGGGTTTGATTTGGTTTTTCGAGGTTGATCGAGTGTGTCTTGCTATTCGTACACCCCTGCAGGGTAAATCTTTCTGAAAACCACGTCCGCGGTTATGGACGACTTGGAGCAGAATTTCTCGATCATACACAAGTATCACTAAAGTACCGCTTTTAAATTGACTAAGTACTTGACTAGTAAATAGTGCAATACTCATGGAATGGATAATAAAACTACCAACGGATGATGGGGGTTGTTCGTCCGCTTCCTCGTTGGTAAGCGAGGAGGAGGATGGATCTGTTAATTATACTGTTATAACTGTTGTTCTCAATTCACGGACGTCCGTCTATCATTGGTTAGGCGGATGGTTAGCGAGTATCTGTAGAATTGTTAGGTATTATCTTTTGCTGCAATTGCGTCACCCCAGGTTGTGTCCCCTTTAGCGGCATAAAGACTTGCTGAGTACCCCTAGGGTCTCACACGATAAATTTTTTGATTCATATGAACAGGTGTACCCGCAAGATGGATACTGGGTGGAAGAGACAGATGATGTTGGCAACGATCATTCGGTGTAGAGATTCCGGGAATGGGGATCCGTGTGATCTGTGGGCGGGATGTGTTTATTTATGGGGCATCTTATGCCAATTTGCTTCTTATCCGTTCTCGGATCTTGTTTTCCGCTTCCGCCTGATACTCTGATGTGTGGTGTATGAGGAGCTATCCTAAATTATTATATCTATCTAGGACATTTGGATCTTGCCGTATGGCGTTGCAATATTTCTATTTCTTTTAGATGGAATGGCTATGAGGACTGTTGTATGTGGCTTGCATACATACTCATTTGTGTATGTAGTTGATCCCTTCGCCTGCCGATTACGCCGCTCGTTCTTGTCCAGTTGTCTGAAAGTGGTTAGGACGACCGAAAGGTCTACCGTGAGTGGCCCTGGGCCCTATCGTACTATGTTAACCACTTTCGTTCATCCAGGCATGTAACTAAGAGCGTAATTCACCGAGGTAGTTACAGCCCGCTTCAGCTAGCTTGGTGGAGTCCTAAAATTAGGCTTCACCTCCTCCTTCATGCCTATATCATCATCCCCCTTTAAGAAGTGTTGTCCCCAACGCTTGCGGGTCGGGTCGGAAAGGTGGCGTGATATGAACAATCTCTTCACGCGTCTTCACCATCTTCAAATCTTGCTTGCCTTCCTCACCACATCCTCCCTCTTGGCCTACTCGACTTGATACAGCCCTTGGCGCCTGCACCTCCTTGCGTCTCCATACAAGCTTGGACCTAGGAGCCACCGTCTTCTTCTTCTCAACTCTTGATGGAACCCGTGGACCTTCTTTGCATGACCTGACATAAGATAAGTAATGCCCGGACCACACAACTGATGAACATGTCCATCCTTGCCTCTATGCATCCGCACAACTGTCCCAACAAAACGCCTCATAGGTGTGCTAACAAAACTTCTCTTGTTACCCTGCTACAACACATGCACTGGAACATCAGGAGCACAACTATCATCTGTTTGAACACTTGTGTCAACAGAAACAACCTTCTGAACACATGCTGCAACATCCTGCCTCTCAGCAATAAGTGGATGCACTTCAACTGGCTTGTCGCTAACAAGTTCCACTAGCTTGTCATCTACAGGCATAGCTGAAGCAATATCAACATTGTCGCACTGTGCATCATGCTCTCCATCCTGCACCTTAGCTATCCCAGATTTTCGCTTAGCCTTGCGCACCTTCTCCTTGTGTACCACCAGCTCCACATCAGACTTTATGTGATCATCCTACATAGGCTTCAAAGTCTGCTGTTTGCCACCATGCACAAAAGAATATGTATTTGCTCTTCCAGCATGTGTAACGTTGCGATCATACTGCCATGGACGACCAAGTAACAACCCACATACCTCCAATGGCAACACATCACACTCAATCTCATCAATATAATCACCAACTATAAATGGCACACACACCTTATGAGTTACCTTCAGCATACCGCAGCTATTTAACCACTGTAGATGCTTAGGTTCAGGAATACGCCATGTGGACAACCCCAACGCTGCCATCATTGCCTTGCTAATGCCATTAGTACAACTTCCTCCATCAACAATCAACTTGCATGCTTTTTGATCATACACTGTGCCTGAAATAAATTCCAACGCTAGCCCTTGTCAACTATCATGAAAGCATCATCTTGTACCTTATTGAGTTGCAAATTCAGCCCACTCAATGGTACAACATTCTCCACGACATCCTTAACAACATCAACCGCTAACGCTTCAGAAATCGTGGCTACCACCTTGCTAACTATTGACAATGGAACAACTGTCAACTTCTCATGAATAGTCATAGCCGTCGGGACCTTCGGTATAAGAGCTATACTCTTGCCAACATCCACTATCCCATTCACAACCTTGGGCGGCTGCTCGATTTCCTCCATATACGGTAATACGAAACCATGACAGAGAAAACTTTTATAGTCCTCCCAAGTATGAGAAAAACCATCTATTTCAACCGCCCCGGACCACCAGCTGCCTAACTCCTTGTCCACAGGCCGATGAGCAAGAACATACCCATCATACCAACTAAACTTGTCATTGTATTTGCAACATCTATGAAAACCCCGTTCCATGTGCCTTTCCCAATCTTGGTACTCAACTATCGCAAGTCTATGTAGGCACCATCTAAGCTCGGATGCATCACGTGCCACTCCATCCAGGAGATTGAGGTAGTCATTGAAAACAACACTAGATTTTTTGCCACGTGTACACCTCAAGCCCAAAGTATCTCCTGGAAAAGAATTTATCTTGTCTTTCTACTGTTTCTTGGTCTTAGCTGATCCAATCCTTTCCTAGAATGCAGCGACCAAAGGAAATAGGAGACAAAAGCAAACGATCTGTGCTGGAAGCTGTCTATGGAACCTTTTTTAAGGGAATTGCTAGTTCTCAGGCGCATGAGAACTAGCTAAATCTCAGGCACCTGTGTAACCGTTGGATTTGTGTTGCAAGATTCGTGCAATTTACTTGTCATTCCTGTTTGTCTAGCAACCTATGCATCTTTCTCTAGAGTTTGGGCTGTTGCTTTTCGTGTACGTGCTCTCCTGCGGTCGTCGTGCGTGTGGGCGCCGCCGCTGTTGCCTGGCGTGTGTGTGTGCACTCTTGCTGTACACGATGTCTTGAGGTTTTTGTTTTTTTCAATGTGTGTAGTTTTTTCTAAGGAATGTTGATCTCTTGTTGAGACTTTTGTTTAGTACCACTTATACAATTTTTCACCAAGAGCTAGATTAATTGTCTCAACTTTGTCAAAATTCACATGAATATATACACTAAAATTTATCTAGATACATACATACATATAGATAGATAGACAAATCCAGAAACAATTGAGACGAGTAATTGGATCAGAGGGAGTAATTTTTTGCTGCATGCTATTTGTTAGAATTTGGTGAAAATCACTCTGGTCAACTATATATGTTGTTTCTTTTTAACACATGTTCTTGTTGTGTTTTTTTCACACATTGTTCTTGTCTTTTCTTGATGTTTATTTGGACCGTGGTTGGAGTTGGGCTGCGCCGAGTACTTTTATGTATAGGGCATGGATGTGTGCTCCTGAGTGGGATGGATATTATCTTTTTTCTTTCCAAATTTCATTGTGTTTTGCTATTTTTTTGTCGATAGGGGTTATATGCAACTAAGACACCAATTTGTCCTGCATGCTGCATCACACTTTTTTTTGGCATCGCCCATTTATCTTGCTACAAGAAATGCTCCTTTAAAGAATAAATCCTCATTTGTATCCCTACTCACAACTAGGATGCAACTGATTCGCCATTTTTGTTACTATATCTTTTGTACTTGCAATTTGCTTGTAACCGAGCCCATTTTTCCTTTGTATATTTTTGCAATTTAAAGTCAGTCGCAACTAGCTTACAACTAAGACTCTACTGAACCATGTTAGTCGCAACTTTATTGCAATTGAAACCCCTTTTTTTAATTAAACCAACCTAGTCGCAATTAGGATGCAACCGAGCCTCAACCAAGACTATTTTTGTACCTTCATTTTTGTAACTTAACCCTGTTTGCAACTTCCTCGTAACCGAACCCTTTTTTATTTCTATATTTTTGTAATTTAAACCATGCCAGTCGTAGCTAGCTTGCAGCTGAGTCTCGAACCGAGTCAATTGCAACTCGCTTGAATTTGAGTCTTTGTTGATATTGAGCCCGTGTTGAACAAAGTTAGTCGCATGAGCCTCGATCGAGCCTTTGCAACTTGCTTGCAACCGAGTCTGTGTTGAAATTGAACTTGTGTTGAACCAAATCAGTCGCAACTAGCTTGCAAATGAGACTCGACCAAGCCAATTGCAACTCGTTTACAACTGAGCTTTTTTGCAACTTGATTGCAATTGAAGCCCTTTTGTGTTAAACGAACCCAGTCACAACTAGGATGCAACCAAAGCCTTGACCAAAGACCATTTTTGCAACTTGATTTTCTTAGCTTAACCATGTTTGCAACTTGCTTGTAACCGAATCCAATTTTGTATTTCTATATTTTTTAATTTAAACTATGTTAGTCACAACTAGCTTGCAATTGATCCTCGACCTAGATAATTGGAACTTTCTTGAATATGAGGCTTCATTGATATTGAGACCGTGTTGAACCAAGTCGGTCTTAACTAAGCTTGCAACTAAGTATCGACCGAGCTAATTGCAACTTGTTTGTAATTGAGTCTATGTTAAAATTGAGCTTGTGTTGAACCAAGTCGGTTGCAAGTAGCATGCAACTGAGACTCGGCCGAGTAAATTGAAACTCGCTTGCAACTAAGCATTTTTGCAACTTGATTGCAACAGAATCCCCTTATGTGTTAAGCCAACCTAGTCACAACTAGGATGCAACCAAAGCCTCGACCAAGACCATTTTTGTAACTTGACCTTGTTTGCAACTTGCTTGTAACTGAACCTATTTCATTCCATATATTTGTAATTTAAACAATGGCAGTCACAACTAGCTTGCAATTGATCCTCGACCATGACAATTGCAACTCGCGTGAATCTGAGGCTTTGTTGATATTGAACCTGTGTTGAACCAAGTCAGTTGCAACTGAGTCTTGACCGAGCCAATTACAACTTGCTTGCAACTAAATATGTCTTCAAATTGAGCTTGTGTTGAACCAAGTCAGTCACAACTAGCTTGCAACTGAGACTAGGCCGAGCTAATTGCAACTGAGCCTTTTTGCAACTTGATTGCAATTGAAGCCCCTTTTTTTTGTTAAACCAACCTAGTCGCAACTAGGATGCAACCGAGCCTCAACTAAGACCATTATTGCAACTTGATATTTTGTAACTGGATCCTGTTTGCTACTTGCTTGTTATCGAATCCATTTTTCATTTCTATGTTTTTTAATTTAAACCATGTCAGTTGCAACTAGCTTGCAATTAATCCTCGACCGAACCAATTGCAACTTGCTTGCAACTGAATCTGTGTTGAAATTGAGATTGTGTTGAACCATGTCACTCGCAACTAGCTTGCAACTGAGACTCGGCCGAGTCAATTGAAACTCGCCTGCAACTAAGCATTTTTGCAACTTCATTGCAATTGAAGCCCCTAATGTGTTAAGCCAACCTAGTCACAACTAGGATGCAACCGAAGCCTCCACCAAGACCATTTTTGTAACTTGACCTTGTTTGCAACTTGCTTGTAACTAAACCTATTTTCATTCCATATTTTTGTAATTTAAATAATGGCAGTCACAACTAGCTTGTAATTGATCCTCGGCCAAGACAATTGCGACTCGCCTGAATCTGAGGCTTTGTTGATATTGAACATGTGTTGAACCAAGTCAGTCGCAACTAGGTTGGAACTGAGTCTTGACCGAGCCAATTGCAATTTTCTTGTAACTGAATATGTCTTCAAATTGAGCTTGTGTTGAACCAATGTGGCGCCCCGCAAAAACCACTACTAGAAAATCGCGTTGTTTTTGTGCATTGCATCATCATGACCGCATGCTCATGTCATCATGCCACCTTGCATTTGAGCATCGTCATCATCATGCATCTATTGTCTGAAACTATTTTTGAAAAACCCTATTTCTGTTTTCTAAATACCTAGCCTTTATTCAAATACAAAACCCGGGTCTCCGGAATATTTTGTTTCGTCTACAAACAGTCTTTAAACGCCACGTTTTAAACCAATAAAATTTTATAATATTTTTAGGAGGCAGCCCGCCAGGCCCGAAAGCCCGGCCGGCCACCTCCAAACCCTAATATAAAAATATCTAATCCTAAATCTACCCCACCCTAATCCTACCCAGCCCCCTCCACCTCACCCCGCCCAATAGCCGCGCGACACCTCACCAACCCCCTCCCTTTTCCCTCTCACCCGCCGCCACACTCTCTCTCTCACCTGGCCCGCCACCTGCGCCTCTCGCTTCCAACCACTCGCGCGCAGCAGCTGCACACAACGCGCCAGCCTGTCCGAGCCATAGCCAGCCCGCTCGCGTCGCACGCACACGCATGCGCCCCAATTCCGCGTCCACCTACCCAGCCGCCTTTTTCCTCGGCGCCCAAAATTTTCTCCCGCCCACCGCCGACCGACAGCCTCCCCACCTGGGCGTGCTTCCCACCGCGCCTGGCCTTTTTCCGCCCACACTTGCCGCCGCGTGGCCCCACCTTTCCCCACGCGACCCCGCTCTCGCTCACCTACCGCGCCTCACGTCGGTCCCACGCGCAGACGCACACAGGCCGCTCCCCCCAACCCCTCCCCCCCGCGTTCCTCTCCTCCCTCTCACCTTCCTTCCTCCACCGCGCCTGGCCCTGTTTCGCCGCCGCGACCATGGCCGCCTCCACCCGCTCTCCGGCCGTCCCCTCCTCTCCACGCGCCGGCCGCCATCGCCTACCCCGCCGCCATCATCCCCTCTCCTCTGCCCCAACGCCGCCGACCTGGGCGACCCCGCCCTCCCCTGAACCGAGGCCGCCGTCCCCTCTCCCCTGCGCCGAGCCCCGCCGCCCCGCCTGCTGGCCCTGCGCCGAGCCCCGCCACCCCGTCTCGGCCCTACCGCCGGCCGCGCCCCCGACCTGCGGCTCCGTCTCTACACCCCGCGCGGCCCTGCACCTCCTCGTCGCTGCGCCGGCCCACCGCTCCTCCGGCCCCACCTGCTGTCTTTTGCAAGGTCATCGCATCCTCTCGCATCAGCCCCTGCAGGTCACCGTCGGCCGTAACTCCAACAATGCCCACGCTCCCTGTTTCTACCACTTGTGGAGACAAGGCATCTCCTGTTGTGTCAAGTGAAGCCCCGATGTATGAGTCTTTAGTGTTACGGTGATGCAAGGGGCACCAGTAAAGTGGTGTTGTGGTGATGTTGTGTTTCTATTCAAGATCTCCCGCAGACCATCGGCATTCGAAGCATAACGTACCCGATGGCCGAGACCCTGCATGCCAAGACCTCGCTCGGAACCCCGAAACCGATCCGGAGACTGATCCTCGAAGCCCGCTGACCGTACTGAACCGGCGACACTCAATGAACCGCGGACAAGATCTTCTACGTGGAACATCAAGTACTCCACCGACACCCGACCCCGAACCCGAGTTCTTCGACGTGTACGACAAGATCTTCCGAAGACTACGGTACCGGCCCAAGATCCGCCATGGACGCCTGAAGCGAAGACTCCAAGATCGTCTGCATGAGTCCGATGGCCGAGAACTGAAGTGGAACCCGAGGACTACGACAAGATCGTCCCAACCCGCCAAGTTCGCCTACCCGGACACCGTGCGTCAAGATCTTCTTCCCGGATCCGAAGACCCCGGTACCCGATCCGCTCAAGTTTGCCATCGACGACAAGATCGACCGCTTGGAACCCAAGATCTCTGGCACGTCACGACAAGTTCTCCATCTTGTATCCGATCCCGCTGATCCCATCGAACCCTGTCGAACCTCGAACCCCGCCGAAACCCAAGACCTTCCGAACCCAGATGTGTGAACCCTTTCCCGAGCCCCTATTTTATAAATGCTATATATAACTGTTGCATTTTAATTGTCAAGCTTGCATGCATATTTGGGTGTTTGGGTCCATTTCGGCAATTCACCTAAATTAAATATGGAGGCTATATGCGGACTTTTCTAGTCTCATATCGGCTCCATTTAAATTTGCATAGCGAACCGATACCATGTTTTGCCTTGTTCAGACAACATTTAATTGCGGGGGGTTCTAAACAACTTGAACCATATAATCATTTGTTGGGACCCCGGTTCCGCTTAATATTGCCTAATTGCATCGCATCTGTGCCATGCCATGCATCATATCATAATCATGCCGGATCTTTTGCCGTAGTATTAAATAGTGCATCCGGTGTTTGTTCTAGTGTTTGCTTCTTCGCGGATTAGGCCGATGAGTTGATGCGAGTATCGACAAGTTCTCCGGATATGAACCTTCGGCAGAGTTTCCCAGGCGAGCATCTCTCCTCCTTCTACCTATTTTGCATTTATAGTCTTTATTTCCTCCTATTGATCTATTGCTATCCGTGTCGCGATGCTTTAGTGTTCCGTACCAGTTATATCCCGTCCAGCCTTGATATGGCCTTGGACACCTCCCATTACCTGTGTTTGGTAGATAGCTGGCCTTGCGAGTCGTAGTTGCTTGCTCAGGTGCGATCTCGTGTTGTCAAGTACCACAGTTGTTGGAATGCTGGCAGATGTTTATTGGGGGAGATGCTTATTGGTGGAGATGATCATGACTTAAGAACACAACTATTAAAATGCTAGATATAACTAATGCAGAGGCATCGGTGGGCAATAGATGTTATTTGGTTCTTCCACGCTCACTTGTGTCCCGTTGGACCCCGAGTACTTGATACCTGTTCCTTTCTTTTCGCACTATCCACATCCGGGAGGCCTTATGGACCCCCCTGAGCCAGAGCTTGATTCATTTCTATTTCTTGGGGCCACAAAGTAGTTTGGGGCTTTATTACTATCATGTACTTATGCCATGTTACCGCTTTATTTAAGATTGTGTGTGGAGCACCTGTACTGTTTTGGATCGCGCCACGTTTTCGCGGTATCGACAAGCCCAGTCACACTTTCAGGTTCCCAATCGTTTACAGCCGTCGTTGCAAACCCTGGGTCCGTTCCGGAGCCGGCCAACTTCGTTGCGGGTAGCTTAGTGGGGTGGCCCCCTGAAATATATCTGAATCCTGTGATCGCTTTGTCGTGAATGCCTTGTTGGGTTTTGAGTTGGTTTTTCCGAGGTTGATCGAGTGTGTGTTGCTATTTGTGCACCCCTGCAGGGTAAAACTTTTTGAAAGCCATGTCCACGGTTATGGACGACTTGGAGCACAGTATCTCGATCATAGACAAGCATAACTAAAGTAGTGGTATAAATTTGACTTAATATGTGACTAGTAATCAGATTCACATATAATGGAATGGATATTAAAAATGCCAACAACTGGTGGAGCTGGGTTCCTTGTGTCTTGTTATATCTGCCTAGTAAGTATTGCAACTCCAATGGAATGTGATAAAAGTGCCAACAATTGCAGGGTTTTGGGATTCCTCAGGACAATTATATCTGACTAGTAAATGTCCCAACTACAATGGAATGGTGATTAAAACTGCCCACTACTTATGCTATCAGGACGGCCCACACTATCAATATCCGACTAGTAAATGCTTCAACTATAATCGAATGAGTAAAATTGCCAATTGTGTGAGTTCCTCAGTTCGACTTCCTCGTTTGGTCTCGAGGGGGGAAATACCAGGATGGGTTTGTTTGGTGTTAGCTTCAGGTTGGATCCGAGTAGGTCTTTCTTATCCCTCTCTGATAACCGCCAGTTGTATCGAGTCTCTATAGTTTGTTTACTGCCGCTTCAGCCCACCATACCTATGTAGGCGAGAGCCGCCGAATTCTAGCCTCGCCGTGTACTGGCCTCAGTACTGACGCACCTCTTTTTCCTTTGCCCTTTGTCGGCACCCCTTTTGTTTTAGTAGGTTTGAGATCGACGTCGTTAGCAGGGTTACCCTTCCGGCTTGGCCTAGGCAGGGTTATGGACGCCTTTGGTTATTCTTTAGGGCTCTTAGCCCCTTTGCATCTTGTCTGTAGTCGGACGCTCTATCGTTTTCAAGGTGATTTGGATCTTTGTAGTCGGACGCTCTATCGTTTTCAAGCTGTTGTATATATATATGTTCTGTGGGTCCCATCAAGGAATGTTGTGTAATGTTATTACTTCATTTTCCACCCACACGAAAGTGCCTGGTGGGCGTCCTTGAATCGTTTCTATGCGGGTTTGGCGGAAAGGGCTAAAACTTGCATAGGACCGATTCGAGGGTGTTACAACCAAGTCAGTCACAACTAGCTTGCAACTGAGACTCGACCGAGCTAATTGCAACTGAGCATTTTTGCAACTTGATTGCAATTGAAATCCTCTTTTTTGTTAAACCAACCGAGTCGTAACTAGGATGCAACCGAGCCTCGACTAAGACCATTATTGTAACTTGATATTTTGTAACCGGGCCCTGTTTGCAACTTGGTTGTAATTTAATCCATTTTTCATTTCTATATTTTTTTAATTTAAACCATGTCAGTTGCAACTAGCTTGCAATTAATCCTCGACCGAACCAATTGCAACTTTCTTGCAACTAAGTCTGTGTTGAAATTGAGATTGTGTTGAACCAAGTCACTTGCAACTAGCCGAAATTGAGATTGTGTTGAACCAAGTCATTTGCAACTTGCTTGTAACTGAGACTCGACCGAGTCAATTGAAACTCACTTGCAACTAAGCATTTTTTTAACTTGATTGCAATTGAAGCCCCTTATGTGTTAAGCCAACCTAGTCACAACTAGGATGCAACCGAAGGCTCGACCAAGACCATTTTTGCAACTTGACCCTCTTTGCAACTTGCTTGTAACTGAACCTATTTTCATTCCATATTTTTGTAATTTAAACAATGGCAATCACAACTAGCTTGCAATTGATCCTCGGCCAAGACAATTGCAACTCGTCTGAATCTAAGGCTTTGTTGATATTGAACCTGTGTTGAACCAAGTCAGTCGCAACTAGGTTGCAACTGAGTCTTGACCAAGCCAATTGCAATTTGCTTGTAACTGAATATGTCTTCAAATTTATCTTGTGTTGAACCAAGTCAGTCGCAACTAGTTTGCAACTGAGACTCGACTGAGCTAATTACAACTCAATTGCAACTGAGCCTTTTTACAACTTGATTGCAATTGAAGCCTCCTTTCTCTTGTTAAACCAACCCAGTCGCAACTAGGATGCAACCGAGTCTCGACTAAGACCATTATTGTAATTTGATATTTTGTAACCAGGCCCTGTTTGTAACTTGGTTGTAATCGAATCTATTTTTCATTTCTATATTTTTTTAATTTAAACCATGTCAGTTGCAACTAGCTTGCGATTAATCCTCGACCGAACCAATTGCAACTTGCTTGCAACTGAGTTTGTGTTGAAAATTAGATTATGTTGAACCAAGTCACTCGCAACTAGCTTGTAACTGAGACTCGTCCGAGTCAATTGAAACTCGCTTGCAACTAAGCGTTTTTGCAACTTGATTGCAATTGAAGCCCCTTATGTGTTAAGCCAACCTAGTCACAACTAGGATGCAACCGAAGCCTCGACCAAGACCATTTTTGTAACTCGACCCTGTTTGCAACCTGCTTGTAACAAAACCTATTTTCATTCCATATTTTTGTAATTTAAATAATGGAAGTTACAACTAGCGTGCAATTGATCCTTGTCCAAGACAATTGCAACTCGCCTGAATCTGAGGATTTGTTGATATTGAACCTATGTTGAACCAAGTCAGTTGCAACTGAGTCTTGATCGAGCCAATTGCTACTTGCTTGTAACTTAATATGTCTCCAAATTGAGCTTGTGTTGAACTAAGTCAGTCGTAACTAGCTTGCAACTGAGACTCGATTGAGCTAATTGCAACTGAGCCTTTTTACAATTTGATTGCAATTGAAGCCCCCTTTTTTTTTGTTAAACCAACCCAGACGCAACTAGGATGTAACCGAGCCTTGACTAAGACCATTATTGCAACTTGATATTTTGTAACTGGACCCAGTTTGCAACTTGCTTGTAATCGAATCAATTTTTCATTTCTATATTTTGTAATTTAAACCATGTCAGTTGCAACTAGCTTGCAATTAATCATCGACCAAACCAACTACAACTTGCTTGCAACTGAGTCTATGTTGAAATTGAGATTGTGTTGAACCAAGTCACTCGCACCTAGCTTGCAGCTAAGTCTCGACCAAGATAATTGAAACATGCTTGCAACCGATACTTTTTTCCAACTTGATTGCAGTTCAGGTCCATTTTTTGTATTAAACCCAACCCTGTGTCATTAGAATGGAATCGAGCCTTGACCATGACCATTTTTTGCAACTTAATTTTTGTAAATTTACCATGTTTGCAACTATCAACACCTGGATTTTTAATCCCAGATGCTTGTTATGTCATACATCGCAAAATCTCAGGATTATCATTTTTGCGAGACATAATAGATTGGATATCACAGTACATCATCCATTACAAACCAATATATGGTCTTACACGAATAAAGGATCTCATGATCCAGTCTTAATACAACAAGCAGCGGAATAAATAATAAGCGTAGCGGTGGGGTCCATCTTCAGTGGCACAGGCAATGCTGACGATGGAAGATAGTCCTAGTTATCATAGCCGTCCTGTTGTCCGTCATCTTGGTAGTCTCCTTCATAGTCTGGCCATAGGAATAGCCAGGGACAAAAGCCATGAGTACTCTTTAAGTACTCGCAAACTATCATTAACAAGTCAGGTAGTGCTAGTGGGAATGCTAACTCTAAGTTTACTTGTAAAGTTAAGTTTGAAACCTAAGCTGAGTTCAGAAATAAAGAAAGATAAAATAAAGTTCTAGAATCACTTAAGTAGGGAAGCTAGTGTCATTGTCACAACTCTGTTGTGGTCAAGTCAAGATTCATCATTCATTTCATAAGTCATTTTGAAAACATCTGACAACGAAACAGTATGGCCACTCCAACTGTCCATAACCGCGGACGCGGCTATTCGAATAGTTTGACACTCTGCAGAGGTGGTACACTTTCACCACAAGATTCGATACATCTGTCAGGGATAACCCTGAATCATCATACTTAGTATGCATATAATCAAACATAACCTTTCCTTTACACACCCTAGTATAAGCACCTCTCCTATGAGTATGGCATCCCAACCATGACCATCTGTCATATTGGGCACTCCATAGGTGGACAACATTGAGAGGTAGCCTCAGCTCAAACCTCTCCCGCGAGGGAACTAATAGTAATGCATATAAATTCCTGGCTAAGCCTTACCCAATTCAGGTATTGTGGTTGTACGGTAAAATTGGAATGGTATCGCATCCGAATCCAACTATCAGTTTTGTAAATGGGCTAAGGCTCATGCCTCAACATTTTCATCATCATAATACATTTGTGTTTCTCAACACATGTAAAAACATCTCAATAGAATGACTCATCATTCCAAGGTTTTCACAATTCATTTTCACCAAGTGTTCCCATCTAAAGTGACTCAAGTTTTGATTTAGCTCTAAGCTACTAAGTTAAGAGTGTTCACTAAGGTCGGATGGTAATATCAATCTCATGCCATAGAATGACATCTAAGGTTATCTAGATAAGTCAAGTTTTATACTTTTTATGCTACCTTCAAAACAAGTAAGTGACTTTGGTAAAGTAAAGAAAGTAAAAGCTTGAAAGTAAAACTTGGAGTAAGTACTAGTCAAAGTGGTATAACAAAAGCATGCCTAATGCATCTTGCTTAGGTTATCTAATCTTGCAAGGATTAGCTTGCATTGTTAATGATGGCTTGCTAGTATAATACTTGCAAGTGTTAGCTTGTCTTGGATAGTGCAGTGGTTGAAGTTTTCTTCCTCTTCCTCTTGGTAGAACTCCTCCTCCTCGTAATCTTGGTCGGTACTATTGTCTATAAATACATACGGAGTACACAATCACCAAACAATGCTTAACTAGGCTACTTGGTACACAAAGGCACACATTTGAAGATCTATTATCATCACAAGCATCACAAGGTTTGATTAACTAACTTCATTCTTTTTATTTAAGAAAATAATTTCTACTCATTAAAAATAACTAAGATTTAATATTCTCCACTTAAAATATGGGATCATGTGGACACATGTCATCACCACATATTCTAACATATGGGAATGTGATTTAAAGGTTGGATCACATTTAATTAAGTTTAAGTTTAATATTTAATGATTTAAAGTAACTAGAAATGCCTATATAGCATTTTTTTGGTACTAGTCCAAAGTCACTGCATGCAAACCTTAATATTATTACATATTCAGATAGGTATGGTTAAATGTGATTTTTGAGAGTTGGATTCAACTCAAAAGCTATGATGGTTGATTTTATAAAAATGTTTGAATGTGCAAAAGCTTCTATCTTGTTATTTTTACTCGGAGAGATCTCTAACTCTAAATGAATTAAATCCAACGGGCTTGGATAGATCTTTTCAGAAGCTTTCCAACAAAATTGGAATCACTCAATTTGATTCAGTAAATCTTCCTGAATTGATTTTTGAACTAAGGGACAGAATCTAGTTTTAGTTAAAAAGGAAAAATCTAAATTTGAATCTACGGGCTAAGGCGGAAACACTAATGGGCCGGCCCAGTCTCACTCCGCGGCGCTGAGAACAGCTAACAGGGGGGTCCCACATGTTAGCGGCTCTTTAAATGTGAAGCGGTACGGGGCAACATGGACCGTTGGATTAGAAAGAAGATCTACGGCTGGGGCTTGTCGTTGACGACGGATAGGTCACTGGCAAGGTGTAACCCTACGGTTCGGTGGGGGTCTGGGCGGCTTATCGGGGATCCGGTGAGGGTCGGCGAGGTGAGTGAATGAACAAGTCGAGGACGGCGGTTCTCCTGGTACTGGCGGCGTCTCGAGCGATGGCCCGGATCAACGACTCCCTTCTTCTCCCTCCGCGGTAGACTCCGGAAAAATTCTAGCGCTGCAGACTATGGCTTGCTCCGGTGGGGCTCTGGGAGGGTTCTGAGGTGGAGTGGATGGAGTTGGTGTGACGAATTGGTGCCGGGGAGCTCTCTATTTATAGCGGGGCGAGGGGTGCATTTCAGCATGGGCAGAGCTCGACGTGGTCGACGGCACAGCGAGCTAGAGGTGTGGGCGATGCGCTAGGACGGTGGGCGGTTCCCTGGCGAGCGACATGACGGTGCTCGTGCAGTGCATTGCGGTCGGGAGAAGCGAGTATTGCTGCGCACACGCTGCCTCTGTCGACGGCGAGCTTTGTGGCGGCCGGCGATTACGGGTCACGGTTGAGGAAACGGGCATGTCCGTTAACTTTCTAGGACAGTGGTGATCGTGTAGGTGGGCGGCGAGAGCGAGGCGGGGTCTGGTTGAGCGGGGACAGCGCGTGAATTGCGGGCGGCGTCGGCATGGCAGATAGGCTCCGAGCACGGCGGTTCCTGGCTGCTCCTCGCTCTGTCTGCGGGCTGGGGCTAGCCTGGAGGAGGGAGTGGAGCACGGGCAACGTGCTGGACATGGTATGCGAGGCTGGCGGCGGCTGGGTGGTGCTGTCGACGGTGAGGTGCTCAAGTAGGCTCGGCATTGATGTCCATGACCATTTGGTCGTGGGCATAGTGCTTGGCCGGGCTAGGAAAGGGTAGGGGTGTACTGGGGAGGCTTTGGTTGCAATGTGGGAGACAAGTTTGACCAGAACACTAATTCACTAGTGTTTGTGAATTTTCCAGATTTTTGCACAGAAGGTGTTTGACAAAATGGCCGAAAGAATTCAAGTTTTGAATTTTGAGATGATTTTTGGTGGAGTTGTTTGTCACATGTTTAAGCATCTTTGGTTGCTTGGGATTTGAAAATGGAGTTCATTTGAGTGGTTTTTGAATAAGTGTGATCTTGATACCTACACTAGATTCATTTTTCAAATGTCATTTAAATTTAGTGTTTGAAAGTTTTTGGGATGAAACAAAGTGGGCCTTGGTATATCACTACTTGTACTAGCAAGGGGTGCAAAGATCCCCAATTGTTTCTATTAAGATTTGAGTTCTAGGAATAGCCAAAGTAGGCATGGTGATTAAAATGGCACAAATGACCATTTGCTTATTTTATTCTTTTTGATTTGTTTTTCTTTGGGATTTATTTGGGGATGATCTAGATGATGTTTAATTCACCTTAGAATCATTTTACAACCAATGGATCACTCAAACATGGCATTTCAAAACAACTCCTAAATTGTATGCACACACATATGGATGCTTAATGATTTTTAAATGGAAATTTTTTTGTTAACCCTAAATTGGGTAGGTTTGATCTTGATTAACTTTGGATTAAGTTTTGGGATGTTACAAACCTTCCCCCCTTAAACAAAATCTCGTCCCGAGATTTACGAAAGAAAACTAGGAACTAAAGAGATCTGGGAACTCTGTCCTAATGTAATCTTCTCGCTCCCAAGTGGCTTCCTCTTCGGTATGGTTGCTCCATTGAATCTTGAGAAATTTGATACTCTGGGTCCTGGTGGTTCTGTAGGCTTCTTCTAGGATACAGATGGGCACTTCATGATATGTCAGGTCCTTGTTGATATCAATAGCTCGGTGATCGGTGTTCTTGAATACTTCAGTCTTCTCCGGCACTTCTAGGAATTTGCGAAGTAACGAGATATGGAACACTTGTGGATGGCTGACATCTCTTCAGGTAGTTCCAGTTGATACGATACTTCTCCTCGATGATTCAGAATCTTGAATGGTCCGATATATCTGGGGACTAACTTTCCTTTCATACTAAAGCGTTGCGTTCCCATCAATGGCAAAACCTTGAGATATACAAAATCTCTGACATTGAAAGTCAGGTCTCTCCTTCTCTTGTCAGCATAACTCTTATGTCTGGATTGGGTAGTCTTGAGGTGCTCACGGACTTTATGAACCTTCTCTTCGGCTTCTCGGAGAATGTTGGGTCCAAAAATCTCACTCTCTCCTACTTGCGACCAATTCAAAGGGGTATGGCACTTTCTTCCGTATAGGAACTCAAATGGTGCCATTTGCAAACTATCTTGATAACTGTTGTTATATGAGAATTCTGTGAAAGGCAGGCAGTCTTCCCATTTTGATCCGTATTCCAACACACAAACTCTCAACATATCTTCTAGGATTTGGTTGACTCTCTCAGTCTGTCCATCAGTTTTTGAGTGATAAGCGGTGCTGAAATTCAACTTGGTGCCTAATCCGTCCTGGACTTTCTACCAAAATCTCGAGGTAAACTGGGTTCCTCGATCTGATACTATGGTCTTGGGGGTTCCATGCAGATTAACAATCCTAGCAATATACAGCTATGCTAGCTTTGAACTCTGGTAAGTTGTCTTGACAGGTATAAAGTGAGCTAACTTGGACAGTCTATCAACGATGACCCAGATTGAGTCATTTCCCCTACTAGAAGTAGGCAACCCGGTGATAAAGTCCATTCCGATAGAATCCCATTTCCATTTCGGAATCTGTTATGGTTGCAACAGTCCTGCGGGTCTCTGATGCTCTACTTTGACTCTTTGACAGATGTCACACATGGCGATGTAGCTTCCAATTTCTCTCTTCATCTTGTGCCACCAAAATTGCTCTTTCAAATCTTGATACATCTTCGTTCCTCCGGGGTGGATAGAATAAAGAGTATCATGAGCTTCCTGCATGATAACTTGCTTCAGCTCTGAATCTGCTGGCACACAGATACGGCCTTTGTACCACAGAACTCCTTCTTCGTCTTTAAGTGAATCCAGGTACCTTTCCCGTACGAATACGATGTTTGATCCCGTCGATACTTTCATTTCCCTTCTGGGATTCCTTGATTTGGCTAATCAAAGTGCGTTGAAGTTCAATGCTAGCTAAGAATCCTTTGCTAACTATCTCAGTTCTAAACTGCTCCAACTCCTAATGCAAACTTGGTTGCCTCTCCTTGATCATGGTGTTTATCTTACAAGGCAATCTGCTAAGAGCATCCGCTACCACATTGGCTTTGCCGGGGTGATAGTGGATGTCAAGGTCATAATCCTTGATTAACTCTATCCATCTCCTTTGCCTCATATTCAACTCCTTCTGAGTGAAAATATACTTCAAGATCTTGTGATCTGAGTAGATCTCACAGCGATTACCCATAAGATAATGACGTCATGTCTTCAATGCCAAAACTACGGCTGCTAACTCAAGATCATGGGTCGGATAGTTCTGATAATGCTGCTTCAGTTGTCGAGACAGATAAGGGATGACTTTGCCTTCTTGCATCAATACACATCCGATACCAATCTTGGATGCATCACAATACACATCAAACGACTTCTTGATATCTGGCATGATCAATATTGGGCCTAAAATCAATCTCTTCTTCAGTTCTTGGAAACTGACTTCACATTTCTAAGTCCATTCAAACTTCTTGTCCTTCTTCAACAATTGGGTCATGGGTCTGGCGATGCTCGAAATTCCTTGGACGAACTTGCAGTAATATCCCGCCAATCCGAGAAATGCACGGACTTGCGTTTGTGTGGTTGGGGCTTCCCATTCTTCGACATATTTAATCTTGCCAGGATCAACAGAGACTCCTCCAGCAGACACAATATGTGCTAGGAATCCTACTTCTTTCAGCCAAAACTCACATTTGCTAAACTTGGCATATAACCCCTCTCAGGGTTTCTAGGATGATTCTCAGATGTTGCTCATGCTCTTCTTCTGACTTGGAGTAGATAAGGATATCGTCGATAAACACAACGACAAACTTATCTAGAAAATTCATAAAGATCTTATTCATGAGATTCATGAAATAAGCAGGGGCATTGGTTAATCCAAAATACATGACCGTATACTCGTATAAACCATAACGAGTAGTAAAGGCGGTCTTCGGAATATCCGTTGCACGAATCTAAAGTTGGTGATAACCAGTCCTAAGATCAATCTTCGAGAATACCTGGGCACCAGTTAACTGATCAAATAGATCCTCTATCTTTGGCAAAGGGTACTTGTTTTTGATGGTGACGTCACTCAGCTTTCTGTAATCGGTGCACACACGGTTTCCTCCATCTTTCTTGTCGATGAATAACACTGGTGATCTCCATGGAGATATTCTTGGTTGAATCAAGCCTGTTGCTAACATAGCATCCAACTGCTTCTTCAACTCTACTAACTCTGAGGGGTTCATGCTATAGGGTCTCTGGGCTATGGGTCCGGTTCCAGGGATTAGTTCGATAATGAACTCAATATCCCTATCCGGGGGCATACCTGGCAATTCATCTGGGAATACGTCGGGATATTCACAGACTACTCTGACTTGGTCTATGGTGGGGAGGGCTAGACTCTTGTGCACTTGAATTGACGAGGTAAGGTTTCAGATATATGCTCTATTGTTACTCCAGAACTACTAGTCATGGTAATTTCTTTCTTAGAACAGTCTATCGGTCCCTTATGCTTTGATATATAGTCCATACCTAGTACTACTTCCAATCCTTTGGTTCCTCATTGTAGCACCCCGCTAAAACCACTACTAGAAAATCGCATGTTGTTTGCATGTTGCGCATCATCATGACATCATCATGCATATGTTTATCAAAAATTATCTTTGAAAAGCCTACCTTTGTTTTCTAAATACCCCGTCTTTAATATCAAATCAAAACCCCGTACTTGTCCGGAATATTTTGTTGTCTAAAAATGAATTACAAAAGCCTTTTATATAATGTATAAAAATTTAAATTATTATTTTAGGGGTAGCCGAACCAGGCCCGACCCGGCCCAGCCGGCCACCCTGAAGAAATAAACCCTACCTACCCCAAACCCTACCCTAACCACCCCGCCAGCCACTCCCTCCCTCCATCCAGCCGCCGCCAACCTTCCACTCGCACAAGCACACACCCGCCTGCAGCTAGGCCCACCCCACACCCTGGCCACGATCCCCAGCCCCTGCACCCAGCTGCGGTGCACCACACACGCATTCTAGCGTGACACGCTGCCTTTCACCTGGCCCCACCCCGCGAACGCGTGTGTCACGCACGCAAGGGGTCGCTCCCTGGCCCCGAACCCGATCCTACCTCCCCTGCTCCTCTCGCTCCCGACCCCACCTTGCCAGTGCCTCGCGACCGCTCCCGCAACCACGCACCTCCCCACGATCTCCTCGAGCCCCGCTGCAATCCCTAGCGCCGCGGCCGCCCGCTCGAGCCGCCCCGCAGAGCGCCTTGGCCCGTGCGAGCTTGCCCAGCCACCGCTGGCCTCCGCCGCCCCTGCCTCAGCCCCGTCTCTCCCGACGATGACCGGCCCGCCGCCATGTCCGCCGCCAGGGACGTGCCCTCCTCTGCTCCACATCGACCTCTGTCCGCGCTCAACCTCGACCTCCTTCCGTAGTTGCTCTGCCCAGCCATCCCCGGCGCCACCCTAAGCGTGGACGCTGCCGAGCCTATGCGCGCCGCCGCGCCGACCTCTTCGCCGTTCGTGGTCGCCACCGCTTCTCGAGCTCCTCTCTGGCGCCACGGCCTCAACCCTCTTCTCTGGCACCCCTTCCTCGCTGTTCGCCGCTGATCTCTCCCTTTGCGAGCGCTGCCTCCCCGAGCACGCCTTGGAGCTCCTCCGCCGCTGCAGTGTTGGAGGCTCCGTCATCGCCGAGCGCTTCCCTGGTGTCGACCTGCATCTTGCTGCTCGTCGACCTCATCCTGAGCGCCTTCTTCCTCATGGTGGAGCCGCCTAGTTGCAGTTCAAGGCGACTGTGGTTCTTCTCGTCTCCTCCTGCTCGCCCGTGAGAACATCTTCTCGGGCCTCTGTCGCCAAGTTTGATCCTGCCGCGTGCAGCTGCCAGGACATCGCCTCCTGGGTGTTGTCCTCCTTTATCTGTCTTGGTGGCTTTCCTGCTGTTTCGTTCTAACCGATCCCCAGCTCTATGTGTTTTTGGCAAGGAGATGTGTGCTGAAATGTCTATACTGTACTACTGAGGTTGTGATACATACAGAAGACGTGCGAAGACGGTATGTGTGGTGGAGTGAGGCGTGTCGATGATGCATATGTTCTCGCACCGCAGAGCTACGCCATCTACATTCAAGGATCCGTGTATACATGCCTCAACAAGATCTTCGCCGCAGATTCAAAGGACCTGAAGGACATCGAGATACCTTGAAGGAACCGGCACCGAGACCCGAGTCCGACATCGACAATTGAAGCTGCCAGACCTCGAGTTCTCCTACACGGACACCGAGCAACAAGATCTCCTTCATGGGTTGGACAGAACCGCCATGACCTTCTTCACGGATCCTGGAGTCGAGACCCGGACCCGCACCCCGTCGAACCCCAAGACCTTCGACCCTAGATGTGTGACCCCTACCTATCCCTATTTTATAAATGCTATATATAATAGTTGCATATTAATTTGATCATGTCGCATACATATTGTGTGGTTTGGGGGCATTATATTGATTCATATAATAATTAAACATGGAGGCTATATGTGGGCTATTCTGGTCTTATATATATCGCCTCCATCTAAACTTGTGTAGCGAACTGGTGCCATGTTTTGCCTTATTAATACAACATTTCAATTGCGGGGTATCTAAACAACTTGAACCGTCTAATTAATTGTCGGGGCCCCGGTTCCGCTTAATATTGCCTAGTTGCATCGCATATTTTCCATGTCATCCATCATCTCATAAACATGCCTGATCTTCTGTCGTAGTATTAAATAGTGCATCCGGTGTTTCTTTTAGTGCTTTGCTTCTTCACGGATTAGGTCGTTGAGTGGATGCGAGTATCGACAAGTTCTCTGGTGTATCTTCTACGGTGTTTCCCAGGCGAGTATTCTCCCCCCTTCTACCTATTTTGCATTTCTAGTCTTTACTCCCTCCTGTTGATCTATTGCTATCCTTATTGCGATGCTTTAGTTTCCGTGTACCATTTATATTCCCTGCAGCCTCTATATTGCCTTGGACACATCCTATTGCCTGTTGTTTGATAGACAATTGGCCTTGCGAGTCGTAGTTGCTTGCTCAGGTGCTCCTTTGCGTCGTTGTTGTTCCACCGTTGTTGGAAGGTTGGCACATGCTTAATGGTGGAGAGGATCATGACTTTAAATACAACTATTAAATTGCTGGGACAACTAATAAAAGAGGCACCGGTGGGCAATATATGCTATTTGGTTTTTCATGTCCACTTGTGTCCCGTAGGCCCCGAGTACTTGATACCTGTTCCTTGACTATTCGCACTATCCACATACGGGAGACTCTATGAATCCCCCTTAGCCAGAACTTGATTCATTTCTTATTTCTTGGGGCCACAAACTAGTTTGGGGCTTTATTACTATCCTGTACTTATGCCATGTTTTACTGCTTTATTTAAGATTGTGCGTGGAGCACATGTACCGTTTTGGATCGTGCCACGTTCTCGCGGCATCAACAAGCCCAGTCACACTTTCAGGTTCCCAGTCGTTTACAGCCGTCGTCACAAACCCTAGGTTCGTTCTAGAGCCGGCCAACTTTGTTGCGGGTAGCTTAATGGGGTGGCCCCCTGAAACCTTTTATGAATCATGTGATTGCTTTGTCGTGAAAGCCTCGTTAGGTTTTGATTTGGTTTTTCCGAGGTTGATTGTGTGTGTGTTGCTATTTGTGCACCCCTGCAGGGTAAATCTTTCTGAAAGCCGTGCCCGCAGTTATGGACGACTTGGAGCACAGTATCTCGATCATAGACAAGCATAACTAAAATAGTGCTATAAATTTGACTTAATATGTGACTAGTAATCAGCTTCACTACAATGGAATGAATAATAAAAGTGCCAACAAATGGTGGAACTGGTGTGTATCGTGTCATGTTATACCTGCCTAGTAAGTATCACAACTCTAATGGAATGAAATAAAAGTGCCAACAACTACTGGGTTTGGGCTGTCACATGCTAATTGTATCTGACTAGTAAGTACTACAACTACAACTGAATGGTTAACTAAACATGCCTACTACTTATGCTATCAGGATGACTCATGCTATCTATATCTGACTAGTAAGTGCTGCAACTATAATAGAATGAATAAAATTGCCAACTGTGTGAGTTTCTCAGTTTGACTTCCTCGTTTGGTCTCGAGGGGGAATACCAGGATGGGTATGATTGGTGTTAGTATAAGGTTGGTTCCGGATAGGTCTTTCTTATCCCTCTCTAATAGCCGACAGATGTATCGAGTCTCTATAGGTTGTTTAGTGCATGCTTCGTTGTCGCTTCAGTCCAACATACCTATGTAGACGAGAGCCGCCGAATTCTAGCCTCGCCGTACTGGCCTCAGTACTGACGCACCTCTTTTTCCTTTGCCCTTTGTCAGCACCCCTTTTGTTTTAGTAGGTTTGAGATCGACGTCGTTAGCAGGGTTACCCTTCCGGCTTGGCCTGGGCAGGGTTATGGACGCCATTGGTTATTCTTTAGGGCTCTTATCCCCTTTGCATCTTGTCCGTAGTCGGACGCTCTATCGTTTTCAAGGTGATTTGGATCTTTGTATAGTATATCTGTATTCTTGACTCATGGAGTCGTTGTTGTATATATATATATATGTTCTGTGGGTTCCATCCTGGACTAATGTGTAATGGTATTACTTCATTCTCCACCCGCACGCAAGTACCTGGTGGGTGTCCTTGAATCGTTTCTATGCGGGTTTGGCGGGATGCGCTAAAACTTGTATAGGGCCGATTCGAGGGTGTTACAGAGTGGTATGAGAGCTTAGCAGTTACGATACCCCACTAGTCTAGCCTGTAGGATAACCTAGCTAACGGACATTGTAGAGTGTTAAACTATTTTTCAAAATCGGTTGTATAGATCTGATTAGGTCTGCTTTTACTCCTTATCCCTCTACTATTCTCCTCTTACCTCTGCGTGTTTTAAATCCACCCTCTTATCTTTTCTTCAAGTCTAGGAATTCTCGTGGTTGGGTTTCCGTCGTACCTTCAGGGTTTTGATTCCTTCCTCTTGCAACGGTGTTTCCACATCCGGTCTTTGTGCCATCGGAGTAGCCTTCATCGGTTGTACCTTTCGGTGGATGAAAAATTCATTGAAATCTTTCTTTGTACCTCCCGATGTTTTCTAACACGACGAAATCTACCCCATCAGATTCGATAGAGAGCCTACACCACTCCTTTGTGTTTCTATACATCGTTTTACAAGATCTACAGTCTAATTCTAAGAGTTGTTTGCATAATTCTCCTATTCATATGCAGAGTAATGCTTTGGGTGCGCGATGGACTGATCCGCATCCGACTACTCTTAGCATTCGCTCTTGTACATTGAATCGGTGGATCAAGCAATTGTACTCCTTCCATTGAAGTTAGAGGTAGCCTTGTGATCTCTTTCTTCGCCTTTGTTTCTATGGAGTGTTCTCTCGACAAACATGAGTAACGTCCACTTGTTGGTGGTGTCACCAATTTCAAGATGGAGCAAGAGTCCTTGTTAGTGGTGTCGCGAGGACCTACACTAAGCGAGAAGACTCAGATCGTCGGCCTACTTTCCCGTACCATGAGGCGGATCTCGAGAGCGAGATCCATTGTTAGTGGTGTCAAATTGTAGCACCCCGCTAAAACCACTACTAGAAAATCGCATGTTGTTTGCATGTTGCGCATCATCATGACATCATCATGCATATGTTTGTCAAAAATTATCTTCGAAAAGCCTACCTTTGTTTTCTAAATACCCCGTCTTTAATATCAAATCAAAACCCCGTACTTGTCCAGAATATTTTGTTGTCTAAAAACGAATTACAAAAGCCTTTTATATAATGTATAAAAATTTAAATTATTATTTTAGGGGTAGCCGAACCAGGCCCGACCCGGCCTAGCCGGCGACCCCCAAGAAATAAACCCTACCTACCCCAGATCCAAACCCTACCCTAACCACCCCGCCAGCCACTCCCTCCCTCCATCCAGCCACTGCCAACCTTCCACTCGCACAAGCACACACCCGCCTGCAGCTGGGCCCACCCCACACCCTGGCCACGATCCCCAGCCCCTGCACGTAGCTGCGGTGCACCACACACGCATTCTAGCGTGACACGATGCCTGTCACCTGGCCCCACCCCGCGAACGTGTGTGTCACGCACGCAAGGCGTCGCTCCCTGGCCCCGAACCCGATCCTACCTCCCTCGCTCCTCTCGCTCCCGGCCCCACCTCGCCAGTGCCTCGCGACCGCTCCCGCAACCACGCACCTCCCGACGATCTCCTCGAGCCCCGCTGCAATCCCTAGCACCGCGGCCGCCCGCTCGAGCCGCCCCGCAGAGCGCCTTGGCCCGTGCGAGCTTGCCCAGCCACTGCTGGCCGTCGCCACCCCTGCCTCAGCCCCGTCTCTCCCGACAACGATCGGCCCGCCGCCATGTCTGCCGCCAGGGACGTGCCCTCCTCTGCTCCACATCGACCTCGGTCCGCGCTCGTCCTCGACCTCCTTCCGGAGTTGCTCTGCCCCACCATCCCTGGCCCCACCCTAAGCCGTGGATGCTGCCAAGCCTATGTGCGCCGCCGCGCCGACCTCTTCGCCGTTCATGGTCGCCACCGCTTCTCGAGCTCCTCTCCTGTGCCACCGCCTCAACCCTCTTCTCTGGCACCCCTTCCTTGCGGTTCGCCGCCGATCTCTCCCTTTGCGAGCGCTGCCTCCCCGAGCACGCCTTGGAGCTCCTCCGCCGTTGTAGTGTTGGAGGCTCCGTCGTCACCGAGCGCTTCCTTGGCATCAACCTGCATCTTGCTACTCGTCGACCTCATCCTGAGCGCCTTCTTCCTCGTGGTGGAGCCGCCTAGTTGCAGTTCAAGGCGACTGTGGTTCTTCTCGTCTCCTCCTGCTCGCCCACGAGAACATCTTCTCGGGCCTCTGTCGCCAAGTTTGATCCTGCCGCGTGTAGCTGCCAGGACATCGCCTCCTGGGTGTTGTCCTCCTTTATCTGTCTTGGTGGCTTTCCTGCTGTTTCGTTCTAACCGATCCCCAGCTCTATGTGTTTTTGGCAAGGAGATGTGTGGTGAAGTGTCTCTGCTGTACTACTGAGGTTGTGATACATACAGAAGACGTGCGAAGACGGTATGTGTGGTGGAGTGAGGCGTGTCGATGATGCGTATGTTCTAGCACCGCAGAGCTATGCCATCTACATCCGAGGATCCGTGTATACATGCCTCGACAAGATCTTCGCCGCAGATTCAAGGGACCCAAAGGACATCGAGATACCTTGAAGGAACCGGCACCGAGACCCGAGTCCGACATCGACAATTGAAGCTGCTAGACCTCGAGTTCTCCTACACGGACACCGAGCAACAAGATCTCCTTCATGGGTTGGATGGAACCGCCATGACCTTCTTCATGGATCCCGGAGTCGAGTCCCGGACCCGCACCCCGTCGAACCCCAAGACCTTCGACCCTAGATGTGTGACCCCTACCTATCCCTATTTTATAAATGCTATATATAATTGTTGCATATTAATTTGATCATGTCGCATACATATTGTGTGGTTTGGGGCATTATATTGATTCATTTAATAATTAAACATGGAGGCTATATGCGGGCTATTCTAGTCTTATATATATCGCCTCCATCTAAACTTGTGTAGCGAACCGATGCCATGTTTTGTCTTATTAATACAACATTTCAATTGCGGGGTATCTAAACAACTTGAACTGTCTAATTAATTGTCGGGGCCCCGGTTCTGCTTAATATTGCCTAGTTGCATCGCATATTTGCCATGTCATCCATCATCTCATAAACATGCCTGATCTTCTGTCGTAGTATTAAATAGTGCATCCGGTGTTTCTTTTAGTGCTTTGCTTCTTCATGGATTAGGCCGTTGAGTGGATGCGAGTATCGATAAGTTCTCTGGTGTATCTTCTGCAGTGTTTCCTAGGCGAGTATTATCCCCCCTTCTACCTATTTTGCATTTCTAGTCTTTACTCCCTCATGTTGATCTATTGCTATCCTTTTTGGGATGCTTTAGGTTCCGTGTACCATTTATATTCCCTGTAGCCTCTATATTGCCTTGGACACATCCTATTGCCTGTTGTTTGATAGACAGTCGGCCTTGCGAGTCGTAGTTGCTTGCTCAGGTGCTGCTTTGCGTCATTGTTGTTCCACCGTTGTTGGAAGGTTGGCACATGCTTAGTGGTGGAGATGCTTAATGGTGCAGAGGATCATGACTTGAAATACAACTATTAAATTGCTGGGACAACTAATAAAAGAGGCACCGATAGGCAATATATGCTATTTGGTTTTTCATGTCCACTTGTGTCCCGTAGGCCCCGAGTAGTTGATATCTGTTCCTTGACTATTCGCACTATCCACAAACGGGAGACTCTATGAATCCCCCTTAGCCAGAGCTTGATTCATTTCTTATTTCTTGGGGCCACAAACTAGTTTGGGGCTTTATTACTATCCTGTACTTATGCCATGTTTTATTGCTTTATTTAAGATTGTGCGTGGAGCACCTGTACTATTTTGGATCGTGCCACGTTTTTGCGGTATCGACAAGCCCAGTCACACTTTTAGGTTCCCAGTCGTTTACAGCCGTCGTCACAAACCCTAGGTTCGTTCTAGAGCCGGCCAACTTCGTTGCGGGTAGCTTAGTGGGGTGGCCCCCTGAAACCTTTTATGAATCATGTGATTGCTTTGTCGTGAAAGCCTCGTTAGGTTTTGATTTGGTTTTTCCGAGGTTGATTGTGTGTGTGTTGCTATTTGTGCACTCCTGCAGGGTAAATCTTTCTGAAAGCCATGCCCATGGTTATGGACAACTTGGAGCACAGTATCTCGATCATAGACAAGCATAACTAAAATAGTGCTATAAATTTGACTTAATATGTGACTAGTAATCAGCTTCACTACAATGGAATGAATAATAAAAGTGCCAACAAATGGTGGAACTGGTGTGTATCGTGTCATGTTATACCTGCCTAGTAAGTATCACAACTCTAATGGAATGAAATAAAAGTGCCAACAACTACTGGGTTTGGGCTGTCACATGCTAATTGTATCTGACTAGTAAGTACTACAACTACAACTGAATGGTTAACTAAACATGCCTACTACTTATGCTATCAGGATGACTCATGCTATCTATATCTGACTAGTAAGTGCTGCAACTATAATAGAATGAATAAAATTGCCAACTGTGTGAGTTCCTCGGTTTGACTTCCTCGTTTAGTCTCGAGGGGGAATACTAGGATGGGTATGATTGGTGTTAGTATAAGGTTGGTTCCGGATAGGTCTTTCTTATCCCTCTCTAATAGCCGACAGATGTATCGAGTCTCTATAGGTTGTTTAGTGCATGCTTCGTTGTCGCTTCAGTCCAACATACCTATGTAGACGAGAACCGCTGAATTCTAGCCTCGCCGTGTACTGGCCTCAGTACTGACGCACCTCTTTTTCCTTTGCCCTTTGTCGGCACCCCTTTTGTTTTAGTAGGTTTGAGATCGACGTCGTTAGCAGGGTTACCCTTCCGGCTTGGCCTAGGCAGGGTTATGGACGCCTTTGGTTATTCTTTAGGGCTCTTAGCCCCTTTGCATCTTGTCTGTAGTCGGACGCTCTATCGTTTTCAAGGTGATTTGGATCTTTGTATAGTATATCTGTATTCTTGACTCATGGAGTCGTTGTTATATATATATGTTCTGTGGGTTCCATCGTGGACTAATGTGTAATGGTATTACTTCGTTCTCCACCCGCACGCAAGTGCCTGGTGGGCGTCCTTGAATCGTTTCTATGCGGGTTTGGCAGGAAGCGCTAAAACTTGCATAGGGCCGATTCGAGGGTGTTACACCTATACTATTAGGTTGGCATAAAAATATCCATGTATTCTGATAGGCACAACTTTGCAAATTTTTCTAGCTTTTGTAGTTGAGCCGGGGATTTGAACTATCATGACATGCTTCAAGTTGGTTGGGTGGATCTTACTGGTGCATGCAAATTCTTTGGTGACAAATGAATGTGATGCTCCCGAATCAAACAATACCCTTGCTAAAACTAAGTTGACAGAAAACATACCCAGCACTACATCTGGCGCTTCTTTGACTTCTTCGGTGTTCATGTGGAAGAGACGGCTGTTGCGGTTGTGAGGGTTCCCTGGGGAAAACCTTCTCCCTAGTTGAACACGACGCTGCTGTTGCGCTAGGGCATTCACATTGGCAGTGGCGGCAGTTTTCTTGGGGCACTCATTGGAATAGTGACCCTTCACTCCACACTCGAAACAAGTTATCTGGAACTTGTCTTTAGCTACGACAGGAACAACATTGCTTTCAGTTGTGGGTGCAGTGTTGTTGTTGTTGTTGCTCTTGGGAGGTGCACGGTTCAAATTGCTGGTGTTGCTGGGGTTGTTGTTGTTTCCTTCGGACTTCACATTGCCTCCGCTACGGTTGGGGTAGCTTGGGCGAGACATTGGGGGTCGGTTGTTTCTTGGTGCATACCCTGCAGACGGGTTGGGACGGTACTTCTAGTGACTATTGGATCCATCTTGGTGCATCTTACGACGTTTGCGGTTGTCGTTTGCCTGGTTAATATTCCCTTCCATCTAAATGGCAGAGTCGACTAGCTCTTCGAGATCCTCGAAGCGGATGTTGACGAGTATAGTCTGCATCTCATCATGCAGCCCGTTCAGGAATCTATGTTGATCTCATCAGGTGCGTACCTGGCAAGCGACAGGAATCTGTCACGGTACTCCATCACAGTCATTCTGCCTTTCTTCAAATCTCGGAATTCATCCCTCAGTCGGGTGACTAGGCCATGTGGCACGTGGGTGTGGGTGAACTTGATTTTGAAGGCTTCCCATGTCATCACTTGACCATGGTTCATCAGGCGGATGTGTTCCACCAGGCTCTTGCGTCTCCTACCAAGTAGTGGGTGGCAAAGAGAACTTTCTCGTTGTCATCAACTCTGGCTACTTCCAAATTGTTCTCCATCGTCTGCAACCAGTCATCAGTATCTAATGGGTTCTCCGAAGTGCTAAAGTTTGGGGGATTGGTATTCTAGAAGTTTTTTAGCTTGGATCCTTCATGACCCTGATTTCCATGCCCTTGGGTGTTTTGGGCCATCTGGGCTATCTGTTGTAGTGTTGCTAAGTTGGCCTGGCGCTCTGCCCTGCTTGCTTCATGGTCTGCAACTAACATCTGCATAATTTGCAGCATTGGGTCTTGCGATGATCTTCTCCCTCCAGGGTTTCCGTGAGTCATCTAAAGATTGAGATAGATAAAGGGGTAAGAGGGAAAGTTCTAAGGTTCATGGTTTTGGTTTCAAAGCTAAAACTTTGAGTTTGACTCAGGTTTTGCAACTAACTCCATTGCATTCATTCAAAAAAGCACACGATACAAACACACACACACACCACAACAACAAGGGAAAACAGATGGTTTTAAGAACCATTCTGCAAGCTACGATACAATGGGACCGATACATCTCATGCTACGATAGTGCTCTAGTGCATCTACTCATCGTCGATGAAGTCGGAGTCCTCATCGTCAGTGTAGAAGTCCACGACATCCTCCTCCAGAAAGTCATCATCATTGCTGAGGTAAGAATCCATATCTCCCTGGATGTCTTCACCCTCCTCTTCTTCCTCCTTTGCTTCAAGCTGAGCTTCTTGCTCCTTGATGGTTTTCTCGAGGTCGGCCACCTTCTTGCAAAGACGGGCGATGGTGCGATCCTTCTTTTTGCGCTGGAGGCGAAGAGACTGACGGTCCTTGACAAGCAGTGAGAAAGTATGGGCCTTCTAAGTGGCAATGGCACGGTTGTGGTTGGCAAAATCCCTAGCATTGTCCAACTCCTTCTGGCGATCGTATAGCAGGAAGTCAAGGTTCTCCACTTGACGCTTCAACTCCGGGTGACCTGGCATCTCCATTGGCATTCCCATGAAGTCACGCCTTGCATAGTGCGCCAAGCGGGTTCCTTGGATTTGGTTGACACCGAGGGCACATAGACGTGCGAGAGCTTCATGCATTTCCCTGGCTAATCCATCTAGCCAGTTGTTTTCCCTTACGGAGAATTGGATTCTCCCGGACGTTGGTGCTTCTATGCTTCCTCGAAGATCAGCGGTGACTAACCACTGTAAATCTCCTCCTGGGGGTCTAGGAAGTTGAGCTCCAAGAAACTCCGGATGTGGGCATCCCAATAACTCAGACAGTGAATCTAGATCCCTCTCGAAGATTAGTTGACCTCCATTGCCCAACTGGTAGAACTTGCTAAACTGAGCCTCCATCTACAAGAATTTAGGATGAGGAAGTTAGTGAAGTGATCAAGTGTGTCAAATTTTATGTAGTAATGTAAGAATTGGAGGAACATGAATTTTTGAGAAAGAATGAATTCCCAAGGGTAAGAGAGGAAATAGTTTTTCATAAATACTCAATTTGGTTTTTGAAATTAAGTTTTTGTTCGGACGACCATTCTAACTAGGGTCTCCTATGGTCAGGATGGCTCTGATACCAACTTGTCAACACCCAGATTTTTAATCCCAGATGCCTGTTATGTCAACATCGCAATCCCATGATTACCATTTTTGCGAGACATAAGAGAATGGATATCACAGTACATCATCCATTACAAACCAATATAAGGTCTTACACGAATAAAGGATCTCATGATCCAGTCTTAATACAACAAGCAGCGGAATAAATAATAAGCATTGCGGTGGGGTCCGTCTTTAGTGGCACAGGCAATGCTGGCGATGGAAGATAGTCCTAGTTATCATAGCCGTCTTGCTGTCCGTCATCTTGGTAGTCTCCTTCATAGTCTGGCCATAGGAATGGCCAGGGACAAAATCCATGAGTACTCTTTAAGTACTCGCAAACTATCACTAACAAGTAAGGTAGTGCTAGTGGGAATGCTAACTCTAAGTTTACTTATAAAGTTAAGTTTGAAACCTAAGCTGAGTTCAGAAACAAAGAAAGATAAAATAAAGTTCTAGAATCACTTAAGTTGGGAAGCTAGTGTCATAGTCACAACTCTGTTGTGGTCAAGTCAAGATTCATCATTCATTTCATAAGTCATTTTGAAAACATCTGACAACGAAACAGTATGGCCACTCCAACTGTCCATAACCGCGGACACGGCTATTCGAATAGTTTGACACTCTGCAGAGGTGGTACACTTTCACCACAAGATTCGATACATCTGTCAGGGATAACCCTGAATCATCATACTTAGTATGCATATAATCAAACATAACCTTTCCTTTACACACCCTAGTATAAGCACCTCTCCTATGAGTATGGCCTCCCAACCATGACCATCTGTCATCTTGGGCACTGCATAGGTCGACAACATTGAGAGGTAGCCTCAGCTCAAACCTCTCCCACGAGGGAACTAATACTAATGCATATAAATTTCCGGCTAAGCCTTACCCAATTCAGGTATTGTGGTTGTACGGTAAAATCGGAATGGTATCGCATCCGAATCCAACCATCAGTTTTGTAAAAGGGCTAAGGCTCATGCCTCAACATTTTCATCATCATAAAACATTTGTGTTTCTCAACACATGTCAAAACATCTCAATAGAATGACTCATCATTCCAAGGTTTTCACAATTCATTTTCACCAAGTGTTCCCATCTAAAGTGACTCAAGTTTTGATTTAGCTCTAAGCTACTAAGTTAAGAGTGTTCACTAAGGTGGGATGCTAATCTCAATCTCAAGCCATAGAATGACATCTAAGGTTATCTAGAAAGGTCAAGTTTTATACTTTTTATGCTACCTTCAAAACAAGTAAGGGACTTTGGTAAAGTAAAGAAAGTAAAAGTTTGAAAGTAAAACTTGGAGTAAGTACTAGTCAAAGTGGTATAACCAAAGCATGCCTAATGAATCTTGCTTAGTGACGAGGGTTTAACTCATCAATGCCCATTGTTATGGACTTGGGTTTTGGAGAAGGAGGGAGTGCTGGAGACATCTATCGGCTAGCAAACAAGCACACAGGGGACAAGGGATTTACCCAGGTTCAGGCCTCGTAGAGGTCCCTACTCCTGCTTGTCTGCTCGTGGAATTATCAAGGGAGTCGAAAGTTACAATGATGCACAGATATAATCTGGCGAGGGTTGTGGAAACTAGGGTTGCGTGTGTCCTCCTCACCGCCCCCTCCTAGCCTTTATATAGATAGGCTAGGTCTCGGGTAGCAGGTCGAGTCGGTTACAAGTTAGGGTTTTTCCCTTCAAACTTTCTATCTTTAGCTTCATCTTGTCTCTCAAGCAATCGAGAGTCCGCAGGTTAGTCGAGTCCTTTCGTCTGGGCCTTGGCGACACCGTGGGCTTGTACGTATTTAGACCGTATATACCAAGCTCGAGTACCTGTAGGGTATACCCATGTCAGTAGCCCCCGAGTATCCAGTGGAATACCAGATTCGACTGGGTACTTTTTGAAGTTTTCGAGTGCCTGAATGAGTACATTTTTTCGACTGCTTTCATTTATGTCATAGGGATTTATTGATATACGTGCCTGATGTAACCAAAGTATCGGTATCAGTTAACCACCTTAGGGTGAAACAACGCAATCTACTCGAACTCGAATCCCCGGACTCGATCCGGAAAAGTGCTGGCGTAATTCGACTCAGGCCGCGGAGGTCTTACAGGAGTCGAATTCCAGTTATATGGGTGTGAGCACTTGACGCGTCCGTCAAGGCATGTTCATCGTGTCGTGCCTGTAGGCATGGATATGTTTCTGGTAGTGCGTACTTAAATGCGTTGCCAGGCTTTTATTCAGGTCTTACCTTCACGCTGTAAGCGCGGCATCCGAATTTTATCATCGCGGAGATGATTCGGGCAACCCAGGAGACGTAATATCTTTGTAGGGAAAATTATGAGGCGGTGTCACCATGATCTGTGAGTGCTGATGTAATCAACGCACAGCTTTCGTGCAAATAATCATAGGGTGCGCGACCAGCGCTCCCTATGGGAGTAGCCCCCGAGTGCCTGGTTGATTCGAAGACTCAGGAAGGGACTAAAGAACTTTTGCGACTGCTATCGTCTTTGTTTGTTTGAGTCGAAAACTTGGGTTGCGACTGCTGTCGTCTTTTGCTTTCTTGTTTCAGTCGAAATTATTTCCAGCGCTCCCTATGGGAGTAACCCATGTCCATAGTCGAAGCATTTTTCGAGTGGTTGGGTTTGATTGTGATTGCCTGTATCCCTGCAATAAGAAAAGAAAATCATAGGGTGCGCGGTCAGCGCTCCCTATGGGAGTAGCCCCCGAGTGCTTGGTGGAGTCGCAGACTCTAGCAGGGACTAAAGTAGTTGTAGTTTTCCGCTGCGTAGCTGTTGATGACGTCAGTGCTGACACTTTCATGACCTCAGTTGCCCGCGTGAGCGGCTTTGACGGGACGTGATGAGCGGTGGGTCCCACTTTCTGACTTTGATTTGACTGGGCGTGCGTAATCTTTTTATTAACTGTGCCTCCTCGATTTCCGCGCAGTGGAGGGACGGTTCGCGGTTCCTCTTCCCTACGTGTCGAGCGCGATATGTGCCACGCGTCCAATAGGGTTTTTGTGAGCCATTGGATTGCATCTCTTAGGGGTTAAGTAGCGATGCTACGATGGTAAATTTCCATATGCGCCCCTTTTCTTCCTCGCTGCCATCGCTATTGCCGCTGCTCCTCTGCTTTTCTCCTGCGCTCATCTTTTCCGCAGTTCTGGACCATCTCCGCTCGTTCCCAAGTTACTTTCTGCGTTCTCATCACCGCCGCGCAATGGGAAATAAGAAAGGAGGCGCTGCCGCTGAATCCGCCGCCACCGCTGCTGCGGCAAAGAAGGGTGGCGCCACTGCTATGGGCACCAGTGCCGCCGCCGGCAGGAAGAAGAAAGTCGCGGGCACCCGCGTGACCATTGGTGCCTGGCGCCCCTCAATCATCAAGGCGTCCGATCTTCGTCTTCTTCGCCAAGACGGAGTTATTTCCGCCGCAGTCGCCGACGTGCGCGTCCCCAGTGGTGAGACCATTCCTATGCCTCCCGCTGGTTTTCGAGTGATGTTTCTGGCTTTCATCATTCGCGGCCTTTCTTTTCCTATCCACCCTTTCTTAGGGGTCTCCTCTGTTTTTACGGGTTCCAGCTCCATCAACTGGCTCGGAATCGATCCGCACTTTGGCCTTTTCAAGCGTTTGTTCAAGCTAAAGCATCAGTCCGCATCTGGCTCTTTAGTTTATGACGTAGGTGGTTGTGGAATCCATGTTGACCCATCCGCCACCTACTTCGACATCAAGCTCGCCAAGTCCGTCCAGGGATGGAGGGACAGATGGTTTTATGTTCGTGACCTGAAGGCCAAGGACGAGCACTTTGGACTCGCTCCGTTTGATCCCGCGACTCCCTGCAAGAAGATGCGTTCTTGTAAGAACATGATCATGCCGTCCGAACTCGCGGAGACGGACGTGCTATATCAACGCGTCTGTGACCTCGAGAGTCGCATGGGCGCAGAAGAGGGAGGCTGCGCCCTTATCAGGACTTGGCTGCGTCGTCGCGTCCAGCCTCTCCAAGCTAGAGTTCATCCCATGTTTCAATGGGGTGGTGCTGATCATGCCACTCGTGTGTCTGCCGATGGCATGTCCGCGAGTGAGGTAGATAATAGGGTGCGACTGGTCACGAAGTACACCTTCAAGGATGTGCTTCCGAATGAGCCAGTCGTTCCTCCCTTCGATGCTTCGAATTCTCCTCCCGAGGTACAGTCGTACTACATAGTAGCTTATATTCACGATTGCTTTTCTGTTGCTTACCTGCCCCTTTTTGCTTTTTGTATGCAGGATTGGGCGGTCTCGCCTTGCATGCCTCCTCTCCCTGAGGGCATTATTCCTCGCGAAGCTTTTGAAGAGGACGAGTTTGAGTCGACTGTCCCTTCTGACGTGGAAGAGGAAGCCCCCGAGTCGGAGAGCCCAGATACTCGCAAGCGTCCGCGCAGCGAGGACTCTGATGCATCGACTCCTTCAACTCTAGAGGGCACTGTTGCTGGCGCGGAGTCACCAATTCCCGTCGTTCCTGTGAGGGCTGTAGCACCAGCTTCTCGCAAGAAGATGCGATTGCCCAAGGAGTCTTCGTCGGAGTCGGCGGAGGCCACCTTTGATCTTGACAAGTTTGACTGGTGAGTTTATGAGTTCGTTCTTTCTTCTCTGTTTTCTTTTTGTTGGCTTTGCCCTGGAGTTTTGCCCTTTCTCAATGTGAATTTGGTCTTGCAGTCAAGAGGCGTCGTCATCTTCTGGCGACGTTGAATTTTTGAAGGAATTAGGAGTCGCGACCTCAAGGGCCAAGGTAGAGGTCGAGCGCGCTCCTTCGCCTCCGGCGGCGGCCCACTCCGGGCACAATTCTTCGAGTTCTCCTCACGGAGGGGAGCATCGAATAGTTGCTCGGATGACAGCTCAACAGACTTCTTCGGAGTCGCTAGAGGACCATGTGAGTATATCTTTCCTTCTTTTTGTATTTTGGCAGTCAACGCCTTCTGTTGCCCTTGTCTGATTCCTTGATTCGTGCAACAGCTCCTTGTAAAAGAGGCCGCGCGAGTGGCGGAGCAGGTGATGGCGATGGGTCGTCAGCATGCGATGCTGGAGACGCGTCACCGCGTGGTCGAAAGTGAGTGCTTCCATGCTTGTTTCTTTCGTCTTTTTTCTGTTCTGGTGTGTTTGACTGATAGCCAATTATTTTTGACCGCCATGTAGCTGAGCATAACGCCCTACTGCGCAATGTCGCATCCTTGGAGAAGACACTGGCCGCAGCTGTCAAGGGGCGTGATGAGGCAATCGTGGCTCGTGATGAAGCCCGAAAGCGTGAAGAGGATATGCGCTCCTCTTTTATGGCCAGAGAGAAGTTGTTCGAGCAGCAGCTATTCTCAGTCGCCAAGGCCCTCTCAGGTACCTTTACTGGTGGATTTTTGATTGATGCTTTTCTTTGCTTCTGGAGTTTTGCCGTTGGCACCAGAAATATGATCCGTGTTTTTTGGTGTAGATGCTGGCGACTTGAGCTTTGACCCGCAGGCCCTTCGTCGTGATGACGCTCTGGCTGGCGCGGTATCCGCGGTCGAAGACCGAAGCGCCGTCGTCCAGAATATGTTGTCCAAGGCCAAGGTCGCCCTTAGTCGCCTCCGAGAGGAGTTGATGCCAAAGGCGGAGCAGGTCGACAAAATGGACGAGCTGGTGGAGTCACTCGCCGGGGGTGTGCCTTCTACCTATAAGAACTCCCTCCGGGCGGCTGGTGCAACGATGTCACTCGCCATGGTGCAGGCCCACGGAGTCGAGATAGATCCCTCTGCGGTGTGGAAGACAATGCCTGTTGGCATGGATGGTCAGCAGGTAGTTTTCGCCCCCTTTGCGACTGCCTGTGCCAAATACGGTCATTCTTTGATTAATACCGTTGCCAAGTATTCGGAGGAGCTCCAACGCGCTAAGAAGGCGGCGAAAGCTTCGGCTTCAGGGGCAGGTGGAAAATCAGTGGCGTCTGATACTGCCACGGATTTGATGAAGCCCCCGAAGGCGTCGAAGTCGAAGAAGCCAGCTGCTCCGTAGTTAGCTTTGTGTAGTAGATAGCGAATTGTCCTTTTGCCCTAAGAACATGCCTGCTGGCGAGTGTGCTTGTGAATATGTTTTTATGCTTATCCTGAATGCATCTACTATCTCTGCCTTTGTGTTAGTTTCGTCGCCTTATTTGCTTCTGTCTTGATCTGTGGTAGGGCACATCGAGTGGTCCCGTAGGGGGAAATCAGGATCCATCATCTCTTGATGAGACAGTGGTACCGCCGCGCTCTAGGGTAGAGGAGCAGTCTTTGCTATCGCGACTTCGTGACCGCGTGAAGCAGCTAGAGCGTGAGTTTCCCTTGATCCGCGGTAACGCAGATGTGTGGAAGTCAAAGGCGGAAAAAACTGCCGCCCGCGAGCAATATCTGCTTGGCGAGGTGACGCAGCTGGGCGACCAGTTTAAGTGTTAGTTTGCTCGTCCTCATCTTTTTCCTTTGTAGATAGTCGCAGTGGTACGTTGTAGTCAGGATGTTGGTGCTGCTTCTTGTAGTTGTTAGCGCACACCGTCCGCAGGAGGAGAGGGATAGGATTGCCATCCGCCTTCATGGTCTCACACAGGAGCAACTCCAAGAGAGTGGATACTTCTGGGTGGATCATGATCGCGCGACTGCACTGGCGACCCTGCAGGATCGCGATTCACGAGTGCTGCTCTTCCTGAAGAAGTCGCAGTCATGTTTGAAGAATATCTACCGAGCGATGTTCCCGTTGGATGATACGCCGTCCAGCCTGTTGGCTTTCCTGGCCAAATTTCAAGATATATCCGCGGTTCGCGAGTGCGTGAGGCAGCAGTTGGTGGCTGGTGCCAAGGCTGCCCTCTCGATGGTGCGATTGCATAGGCCTGAGGTGGATGTCGCCGTCATAGCTTCCGGTCTGCCAGCGCCGCCAGCCGGATCTGCTTGGAATATGGTGCCGCACTATCAAGCGGTGGACCGCCCAGCAGAGGAGATTGTCGACTTCTTCGAGGAGCAAACCAATGTTCTTCTATTGCAGCAGTAACCAGATTTGTATCCTGCACATAAGTGTATTTGTGTTGTAAAGTTCATATATATATATATATTTGTATGTAATTTATTGTTGAACGCGTATAAATAGCTTTTTGTAAGCGTAAGGTGCGTTGCACTGTGCGAGTCCTTTTCGTTAGCCTGGCCATCCCTTTGATCAACCTGCTAGGTGCGTTGCAGCTGGGTTGAATTTGCGTTAAGGGGTTCGATTGATGTGCCAGCTACTCAGGATGTCGCGTTTATTAGTTCGAAGAACAAATGTGTGTAGGGTGGCGCAACCCCCGAGTATAATAGTAACAGAAGTGAAAAATAAAAAACACAGAGTTTTAGGGCACTTAGCTTTTATTTATTTGGAGAACAGTACGAGGTACAATGTGTGGCTAAGTAGCCTTATTTACGATGTAAAAGTAAAAACAACTAGGGGTAGAAGCGTCGCAGTTGTGCGACGTTCCAAGGGTTGGAGTATGCGACTCCTGTTTCTAGGTCTTGAAGGCGATAGGCGCCACCTGGGATTACTTCTGTAACCAAGTATGGTCCTTCCCAGGGGGACTCGAGCTTGAGATGCCCCTGCTGCTTCAGTCGCAGGACTAGGTCACCTTTGACGAAGGATTACTTCTACTGTGGTAGTTGCACAGGTTCTGCTGGTAGATCGTGGATCTTTCTGCGGCTATTTCTCTCGCCTCGTCGAGGAGGTCGACGGAGTCTTCGAGTGTAAGACATGACTCTTGTTCGCTGTAAGCGACTATGCGCGGCGCCTTGTACCTTACTTCGGCGGGTAATACCGCTTCTGCCCCATGCACCATGAAGAATGGCGTGTAGCCTGTGGCGCTGTTTGGAGTTGTACGTAGGCTCCAGAGTACGGATTGGAGCTCATCTGGCCAGCAACCCGCGGCTTGTTCGAGTGGTCGAAGGAGTCTCTTCTTGATGCCGCTGCAGACGAGCCCGTTCGCCTTTTCCACCTGACCATTGGTCTGTGGATGCGCGACTGAGGCATAACTGATGTTGATCCCCAGGTTTTCACAGAATTCTTGGAACTCCTTGGATGTGAAGTTCGTCATGTTGTCAGTGATGATGCTGTGTGGCACGCCGAAGCGATAGACGATGGACTCGAAGAACTTGACTGCGTTGTACCCTGATTGCTTGGTTACTGGCATGGCCTCGATCCACTTGGTGAATTTGTCTACTGCTACCAAGAGGTAGACGTATCCCCCTTGCGAGGACCTTGGAAGTATGCCAACCATATCGAGACCCCACTGTGCGAAGGCCCAGGCCAATGGAATAGGCTGCAATTCTGCGCCTGGTGCGTGTGGTTTGTCCGCGAATAACTCACAAGCATTGCACTTTTGGACTATGTCCTTGGCGTCGCGCATGACCGTGGGCCAGTAAAATCCAGCTCGTAGAGCTTTGGCAACGAGGGCGCGACTGCCGGCGTGGTGTCCGCAGGTTCCTTCATGTATGTCGAGGAGGACTGCTTTTCCATCGGCCAAGGAGACGCATCGTTGTAACACGCCTGTGATACTGCGTTTATACAGTTCGCCGTTGATAACGGCGAATGCCTTGGAGCGTCGTGCGATGTGCCGTGCGTCCGTCGGGTCGTCCGGTAGGCGCTTGCTGAGGAGATATGTAATGTACGGCTGCGTCCAAGATTATTCTATCATCATGACGCTCATTGGCCCTTCGAGTCCTGTGTCCAGCTCCAAGTCATCGAGTGCCATTGGCTCATTGGGTGGCGTAGCCCCCGAGTCCATTGCTGCGCTTGTTTTCTTTTCTGCGGCCTTTGGCTTGATAGAGCATTCGCAGATGCGCTCGAGAAATACCCCGGGTGGTATGGGGGCGCAGGTAGAGCCTATGTTGGCGAGTGCGTCCGCCTCCTCGTTGCTTTCGCGACCTACATGTCGCAACTCGCAACCATCAAAGTCTCCCTCGAGTGTATCGTAGAGGTCGCGGTATGCGATCATATTGTCATTGAGTGCGTCGCACTCGTGCATTGTTTGGTTGACGACCAGCTTGGAGTCGCCATATATGATGAGCCTCTTTGCGCCGCAGGCTTTTGCCATCCTCATCCCGTGCAACAGGGCCTCGTATTCAGCCTCATTGTTTGAGGCTGTGAACTGCATTCGCAGGATGTATTTCAGCTTGTCTCCTTGAGGTGACATCAGAATGACGCCTGCTCCTGCTCCGTCTTTCCGCTTGGATCCGTCGAAGTGCATGGTCCAAAGGTAGGACATGTCTGGCTTGTCCGGGAGTTGGTTTTCCATCCAATGCACGAGAAAGTCAGGGAGAACTTGCAACTTGATTGCCTCGCGTTTTTCGTATGTGATGTCTCGTGGAGACAGTTCGATTCCCCAGAGCGCGACTCGTCCCGTGGTGTCGGGGTTATTGAGGATATGTCCCAATGGGGCGTCGCTGACTACCACGATTGGGTATTCCTGAAAGTAATGGCGCAGTCGCCGGGCGGTCATGAAGACGCCGTACGCCAGCTTCTGGTAGTGCGGGTATCGCTGTTTTGTTGGCATGAGGACCTCGCTGAGGTAGTATACCGGGCGTTGTACGCCGTGGACCTTGTTTTCCTCGGCCCGCTCGACGACGAGCACTGTACTAACCACTTGGTTGGTAGCGGAGATGTATAGCAGTAGTGGCTCCCTTTCTCGTGGAGTCACCAGTACTGGCGAGGTGGATAACAGGCGCTTGAGGTCTTCGAATGCTTCTTGCGCGTCCTTGGTCCATTCGAATTTGTCAGCTTTGCGGAGGAGCTGATAGAAGGGCAGTGCCTTTTCCCCCATTCGATTGATAAATCGACTGAGGGCCGCGATTCGTCCGGCTAGTTGCTGGACGCCTCTTATGTTCTTTGGCTTCTCCATGGCCAGTATGGCCTTTATCTTTTTCGGGTTTGCCTCAATCCCTCTCGCGGAGATGAGATACCCGAGCAGCTGCCCAGATGGTACGCTAAAGGCGCATTTGTCCGGATTGAGCTTAATCCAGTAACGATCGAGGTTGGCGAATGTTTCGCGCAAGTCGTCGATTAGAGAGGCTTCCTCCTTGGTTTTGATTACTATGTCGTCGACATAGACTTGGATGTTGCGACCCAATTGCTCCTTGAGGCAAGCCTGCATGCACCGCTGGTAGGTGGCTCCCGCGTTTTTTAGCCCAAAGGGCATTGTGTTGTAGCAGAACACACCGAAGGGCGTTGTAAACGCGGTCTTCTCTTGGTCTTCCTCCTTCATTCGAATTTGGTTATAGCCTGAGTAGGCATCGAGAAAGTAGAGGCGCTCGCATCCAGCAGTGGAGTCGATGATTTGATCGATTCGTGGTAGCGGGATGTGATCCTTTGGGCAGTGCTTGTTTAAAGAAGTGAAGTCCATGCACATCCGTAGGATATCCGTGTCCTTTTTTGGCACCAGCACCGGATTGGCGAGCCAAGTGCTTTCCTTGATCTCGCGTATGAATTTTGCCTCGAGGAGTCTGTTGATCTCCGTGCCAACTGCCTGCGCTCGTGGCTCAGATAGTCGCCTGATTGTTTGTTTGACTGGCCTTGCGTCGGGGTTGACGTTGAGTGCGTGCTCGGTGAATTCCCTGGGAACTCCTGGCATGTCCGCAGGACACCAGGCGAAAATTTCCCAGTGCTCACGGAGGAATTCGACGAGCGCGAGTTCCTATGCGGGACTCAAGTTGTTGGCGATGAGGGCCGTTTTGGTGGGATCTGTTGGATGGACCTGCACCTTCTTTGTTTGCACGGATGAGTCGAAGGAGAGATCGGGTGAGCTTGGCCTGCTTAGGGGAGACATACTATTGTCTGTCGTTTCCTTCAATCGTGCGAGCTCCTCCTGCATGCCAAAGGACTGGGAGATTCTGTTGAATTCCCTGTCGCAACTGTCGGATCGCTCAAAGCTTCCGTTGATCGTGATGATGCCGTTGGGACCTGGCATTTTCATCTGCAGGTAGGCGTAGTGGGGTACCGCCATGAACCTAGCGAACGCGACGCGTCCGAGGATGCAGTGGTATTGTGAGGGCCAATCGACGACCTCAAAGTCAATGCGCTCGCGCCTAAAGTTCTTCGGGGTGCCGAATATGACGTCGATGTTGATTTTTCCCAGGGGGTATACGCCTTTCCCTGGGACGATGCCATGGAACGTTGTGTCCGATGCCTCCAAGCAGGTTAGAGGAATCCTCATTGCTCGCAGGGTACTCGCGAATATGAGGTTGATGCCGCTTCCGCCGTCCATGAAGGCGCGACTCATGTCGAAACCTCCAATTTGCGCCTCGAGTACGAGGGGGCAATGACCTGGGCGGGGTACTTGAGGCGGGTGGTCACGTTTATCGAAGGTGATGCACGACTCACTGCCACTGAGGTACTCAGTGGTGGATGGTGGTGAGTGCGTGGCCAAGTTGACTTGGCGAGTGATAGCTTTCTGCACCCTATTGGAGGGGCGCCCCTTTTGGATCATCATGGTACCCATGGCCCGTGGGTACGGTTCTCCTCCGTGGTGCTGGTCCGGTGCAGCTCTGTTCGGGGGTGGCCCTGGTGGTGGTGGCGGTGCGCCATGTGCCACGGCGCCTGGAGCGGCCCTGTAGCCTCTTTCGACTCCGTTGCGGTTCATCCGAACCAATCCCTCGTGTAGCTTGAGGAACTCGCGGCAGTCTTTGAGGAGGTGGCTGGACTTTCTTTTGCCGTCATGCTTGTCGATGTAGAAGTGTACCGTGCATGGTCCGGACAGTTTCTCCTCGATGGAGGTCGCGGTTTCCTCGTCGTGAGTGCGGCGTTGCCACACTTGCATGGTCTTCCCAGAGTCGTGGTATCCGCCGCTGCGGTATCCGCTGTTGCGGTTGTCGTCGCGTCTTTCGGCGTAGCCGGCTGCGACCATATTAACGTCGTCACGGTCGTCGTAGATGTGCATGCGGCGTTTGCCTCGGCGGTCGCGTCTGCGTTCGAGCTCTGCCTCCTCGTCAGAGTGAGCGCGGTTCTTCACTGAATCTTCTCCATCAGCCCATCGATTTGCGATCTCCATTAGGTGGTCGATAGTCTGGGGCTTTGAGCGGCCCAGCTCCTCCCTGAGCTCTAAGCGGCGAACGCCACCGTTGAATGCATCCATCGCACGGTCCTCTGAGATGTTTTCCGCAGAATTCTTGATGATGGACCACCTTCGGATGTATGAGCGCAGTGATTCACCAGATTTTTGCTGGCAGCATCTCAGTTCTTCGATTGATGCGGGCTGTTTGTACGTGCCCTTAAAGTTGCGCACGAAGCTATAGACCAGCTCATCCTAGCTACGAATGGATCCGCATGGGAGGCTAGAGCCATGCCCGGGCGGCGCCCTGCAGCTGTAGCTACAAACATTGCATGGCAGTACTTCGACTGCCTCCGTGAAGTCTGACAGAGGAGATGTGGTCCTCTAGCCAGATTTTAGGGTCTTGTAGGCCGTCGAACTTCGGGTTTTCTGACGGAAGTTTAAACCCCTTAGGCATTCGCTTCTGCCTAATGGATCTGCTGAAGCATCTGGCGCCGCAGAGCTCCCTGTCTTCCTCCTCTGAGTCAGTCGACCGGGCACGTCGTGCTCTTGATTTGTCGATCTTACGTTGTGTGAGGTCGTTGCGTGCGTCGTAGTCGCGATCATGTCGTTGCGAACGACGGCGTCGTGACAGGTCGTGACTGTCATCGCTAGACGAGGGCGAGGAGTAGCGTTTTGCTAGCGTTTTGCCCTTTTTGGGTTCTGGTACTGGCTGCTTATGGAGGGTGGCCTCGATTAACCCCAAACCCGCGATCGTAGATCGGTGCATGGCGGTTCGGGGATCTCCAACCGGTGGCAGGTTGTGGAGGAGGTACATGGTGGCTGCCGTGACCGCGGCCTGCGGCGTTCTGGGGACCACGTTGCCTCTCGTGTCGACTGTCATAGAGCTGAAGTCGAGGACTTTCGCGGCGTCTATGCGCTCTTGTTCGGTGAGGTGAGCCATTCGCGACTGCCTCTTCTTGGCGACGTACTCATTTCCTCGTGAGGAGGATCCTCTGTAGGAGGAGAGCCCAGCACGACGAAGGCTCGATTCGTCCGCCGCCCTTTTACGCGCCTCCAGCTGCGCGATTGCTTCTTTTTGGCGCTTGAATTCCTCTTTCAGGAGCCAGTGGTAGCCCATTAGTAATTCCTGTGGGGATCCAAAGGGCAGAGGTGTACCTCGTAGGGCTTCGCGACAGCGCTCCCACTCTTGCTCGTTGAGCCTGATTACGATGCGTTCGCCGGTTTGCTCATTGATTATGCTGGGAGGTTCGACTGCTCCACCGTTGGCGCCGTTACCGCCGTTGCCAACGTTGGGTGGATCGGTGCCGTTGCCGGTGTTGACGATGGTGCGATTGGCGGAGGTGTCGCCTGTGTTGATGACGGCACACATGAAGTGATTGGGGAAGCTGTTGCTTCCGCAACTTTCAGATTCGGAACCGCAGGTTCCATCTTCTGTGGCCAGATCGCTCAGATTGGAGTCGCGACTGCTGTCGCTGATCGTGTTCCTGACTGCCACCGGAGTATTGAGCTCGCTGAGGGTGCCGATCGATGGAGGGAACCATGATGCCGGGGCAATCGCCGGTGTTGTCGGTTGATCAGGCATGCGAAGCGTGCCCATCTAACCAACTTGGAAGCGGAAGCTCCCAATCGCCAAGCTGATTCCGTCTCCCATGGACTCGAAAGCTGGGCCGGTGGCCGGTGTGTGGACGGTGAAGTCGAAGGCGCCGAAGAGCTGGCGAATCTCCGCTGTTGCGGACTTGTAGATCCCGGTTGATGGGGCCGAAGAAGCCGCAACATCAGCACCCCCAGTTCCCACAGATGGCGCCAATTGGCGAGGGTTTAACTCATCAATGCCCATTGTTATGGACTTGGGTTTTGGAGAAGGAGGGAGTGTTGGAGACATCTATCGGCTAGCAAACATGCACACAGGGGACAAGGGATTTACCCAGGTTCAGGCCTCGTAGAGGTCCCTTATGAGACCAGGCACATGGCTTAATAGGATTGATAGAATACTCATACCAATAAGTTGCAACTTCTTTTCCGGAAGCTCATTCGAAAACAACTCTAAGGTTAAGCGTGCTTGGCCTAGAGCAATTCTAGGATGGGTGACCGACCGGGAAGTGGGTAACCGGGTGCGCACGAGTGAGGACAAAGTGCGCAGAAAAGACTAGTGTTGGTCTGTGGGGCCAGTCTAGATATCCTATTAAGCTACCAGGAGTGACACCCCCCGGGCCCAGGAGTGGACGGGGTGTTACAAAGTGGTATCAGAGCCGACCCTTGCGATTACACGGGTGTGTGTGGGTTAGTGGCGGGACATGTGGAGCATGGCGCGTGTGGCCCGGAGTGGACACAGCATGGCACATGTGCCGTGCCGGCACTAGATGCACAGACGTGTGCCAAGAGGGAACGTTCCTGGGGTGTGCTTGATCGATGAGGGCATCGATCTTCTAAAGGGTGGGTGTATGTGAGACCAGGCACATGGCTTAATAGGATTGATAGAATACTCATACCAACAAGTTGCAACTTCTTTTCCGGAAGCTCATTCGAAAAGAACTCTAAGGTTAAGCGTGCTTGGCCTAGAGCAATTCTAGGATGGGTGACCGACCGGGAAGTGGGTAACCGGGTGCACACGAGTGAGGACAAAGTGCGCAGAAAAGACTAGTGTTGGTCTGTGAGACCAGTCTAGATATCCTATTAAGCTACCAGGAGTGACACCCCCCGGGCCCAGGAGTGGACGGGGTGTTAGATCCCTACTCCTGCTTGTCTGCTCGTGGAATTATCGAGGGAGCCGAAAGTTACAATGGTGCGCAGATATAATCTGGCGAGGGTTGTGGAAACTAGGGTTGCGTGTGTCCTCCTCGCCGCCCCCTCCTAGCCTTTATATAGATAGGCTAGGTCTCGGGTAGCAGGTCGAGTCGGTTACAAGTTAGGGTTTTTCCCTTCAAACTTTCTATCTTTAGCTTCTTCTTGTCTCTCAAGCAATCGAGAGTCCACAGGTTAGTCGAGTCCTTTCGTCTGGGCCTTGGCGACACCATGGGCCTGTACATATTTAGACCGTATATACCAAGCTCGAGTACCTGTAGGGTATACCCATGTCACTTAGGTTATCTAATCTTGCAAGGATTAGCTTGCATTGTTAATGATGGCTTGCTAGTATAATACTTGCAAGTGTTAGCTTGCCTTAGATAGTGAAGTGGTTGAAGTTTTCTTCCTCTTCCTCTTGGTAGAACTCCTCCTTCTCGTAAGCTTGGTCGGTACTATCGTCTAGAAATACATACGGAGTACACAATCACCAAACAATGCTTAACTAGGCTACTTGGTACACTAAGGCACACATTTGAAGATCTATTATCATCACAAGCATCACAAGGTTTGATTAACTAGCTTCATTCTTTTTATTTAAGAATGTGATTTAAAGGTTGGATCAAATTTAATTAAGTTTAATATTTAATGATTTAAATTAACTTGAAATGCCTATATAGCATTTTTTGGTACTAGTCCAAAGTCACTGCATGCAAACCTTAATATTATTACATATTCAGATAGGTATGGTTAAATGTGATTTTTGAGAGTTGGAATCAATTCAAAAGCTATTATGTTGATTTTATAAAATGTTTGAATGTGCAAAAGCTTCTATATTGTTATTTTTACTAGGAGAGATCTCTAACACTAAATGAATTAAATCCAATGGGCTTGGATATATATTTTCAGAAGCTTTCCAACAAAATTGGAATCACTCAATTTGGTTTAGTAAATCTTCCTGAATTGATTTTTGAACAAAGGGACAGAATCTAGTTTTAGTTAAGAAGGAAAAATCTAAATTTGAATCTACGGGCTAAGGCGGGAACACTAATGTGCCGGCCCAATCTCACTCCGCGGCGCTGAGGACAGCTGACAGGGGGGTCCCACATGTCAGCGGCTCTTTAAACGCGAAGCGGTACGGGGCAACGTGGACCGTTGGATTAGAAAGAAGATCTACGGCTAGGGCTTGTCGTTGACGACGGACAGGTCTCCGGCGAGGTGTAACCCTACGGCTCGGTGGGGGTCTGGGGTGGCTTACCGGGATCCAGCGAGGGTCGGCGAGGCGGGCAAATAAACAAGTCGAGGACAGCAGTTCTCCTGGTACTGGCGGCGTCCCGAGAGATGGCCTGGATCAACGGCTCCCTTCTTCTCCCTTCGCGGCAGACTCTGGCAAAATTCCAGCGCTGCGGACTATGGCTTGCTCCGGTGGGGCTTTGGGAGGGTTCTGAGGTGGAGTGGATGGAGTTGGTCTGACGAATTGGTGCCAGGGAGCTCTCTATTTATAGCGGGGCAAGGGGTGCATTTCGGCATGGGCAGAGCTCGACGTGGTCGACGGCACAGCGGGCTAGAGGTGTGGGCGGTGGGCTAGGATGGTGGGCGGTTCCCTGGCGAGCGTCATGGCGGTGCTCGTGTAGTGCATTGCGGTTGGGAGAAGCGAGCGTTGCTGCGCGCACGCTGCCTCTGTCGACGGCGAGCTTTGCGGCGGCCGTCGATTGCGGGTCACGGTCGAGGAAACGGGCATGTCCATTAGCTTCCTAGGACGGTGGTGATCGTGTAGGTGGGCGGCGAGAGCGAGCCGGGGTCTAGTTGAGCGGGGACAACGCGTGAACTGCGGGCGGCGTCGGCATGGCAGACAGGCTCCGGGCGCGGCGGTTCCTGGCTGCTCCTCACTCTGTCTGCGGGCTGAGGCTGGCCTAGAGGAGGGAGTGGAGCACGGGCGACGTGCTGGACATGGTAGGCGAGGCTGGCGGCAGCTGGGTGGTGTTGTCGACGGTGAGGTGCTCAAGTGGGCTCGGCATTGATGTCCATGACCATTTGGTCGTGGGCACAACGCTTGGCCGGGCTAGGAAATGGTAGGGGGTGTACTGGGGAGGCTTTGGTTGCAATGTGGGAGACAAGTTTGGCCAGAACACTGCTCACACTAGTGTTTGTGATTTTTCCAGATTTTTGCACACAAGGTATTTGACAAAATGGCCGAAAGAATTCAAGTTTTGAATTTTGAGATGATTTTTGGTGGATTTGTTTGTCACATGCTTAAGCATCTGTGGTTGCTTGGGATTTTAAAATGGAGTTCATTTGAGTGGTTTTTGAATAAGTGTGATCTTGATATCTACACTAGATTCAATTTTGAAATGTCATTTAAATTTAGTGTTTGAAAGTTTTTGGGATGAAACAAAGTGGGCCTTGGTATATCACTACTTGTACTAGCAAGGGGTGCAAAGATCCCCAATTGTTTCTATTAAGATTTGAGTTCTAGGAATAGCCAAAGTAGGCATGGTGATTAAAATGGCACAAATGACCATTTTCTTATTTTATTCTTTTTATTTATTTTTCTTTGGGATTTGTTTGGGGATGATCTAATGATGTTTAATTCAACTTAGAATCATTTTACAACCAATGGATCACTCAAACATGGCATTTTAAATCAACTCCTAAATTATATGCACACACATATGGATGCTTAATGATTTTTAAATGGAAAAGTTTTTGTTAACCCTAAATTGGGTAGGTTTAATCTTGATTAACTTTGGATTAAGTTTTAGGACGTTACAGCAACTCGTTTGTAATCGTACCGATTTTCTTGTTTGTATTATTTTCAATTAAACCAATCTAGCCGCAACTAGAATGCAACTGCTTCGTGACCAATACCCTTTTTTCATTTTTGTTTTTTAACTTAACCATGCTGCTTGCAAGCTTGCAACAGAGCCCATTTTTTGTTTTGTATAGTTTTGCAATTTAAAGCAAGTCAGTCACAACTAGTTTGATTATTGATCAGTTGTTCAATAAGTTAGCAAAGAGCCACACGAAGCCTAGTGATTGTTGATCGGTTGTTCACTAAATTAGCAAAATAAATAAGATGACAAGTCAGCCCAAAAACAGAGGCCCATGGACAACGGACCATGGAAATAGCTACGTTAGCTTGCAGACTGCAGAGTTTACCCATGGTACAGTCATATCTGGCAAGACACGATCAAAGTTTTTGAAAAAGAATAAGCAAGAAAGGATCGCTACACAGAAAGCAACAGCCGGAAGGAAAAAAGATAGCTGACGTACCGACTGAGAACCAGTTAGGCAGTCCCTTTTTTTAATAACCGATCTGCAGATTGTTTGCTGTCTACTACGGAAGCAAAACTTCCTTTTTTTTCCTAAACTCCACCTGATCACTTCCACCTGATCAAAGGAACCAAACCAATGGATTCCAACACGTTCGTGTACTCAGCCCGCTCACGATGAAAACTTTCCACGGGAGTAGCGATCCCTTTCTGATCCAAAACAAGTACAACTGTGGTCAAACGAGGCCTAGCGATCCTTTTTTTCCTTCTTTCTTTTACGTCAAGGAAGCTCACGTACGGGATCGGTTTTCTCTTTTTTTTTTCCTACTGCCTCAATCGCCAGGCACACGAGGGGACCTCGTTCGCCAGGCACGCGCGCCGCTTCCCTCGATCGCGATTGATCCACGAGACGGAGGCGGCTGCAGTCGCCCTGGGAAACGCGAGGCGTACGGCGGGTGTACTTCCTTCTCTCTTTTATTTTAACTACTCCGTTTTATAATATAAGATGTTTTAGCTTAATGAAGAAAGTGTATCTAGACTGTTTTAGTGTGTAGATTCATTTAGATTTAAAATGAACCTACACACTAAAAGTGGTCTAGATACACTCCCTTCACAAAGATAAAACATCTTATATTATAGAACGGAGAGAGTATAACTGATCAGATCTAGCAGATGTGATCGGCCCGAACTCTTCAAATCGATCAGATCTTAGAAAAGCTGCCGACGCATAGCTAACGAACAACTCAATCTGGATGAACTCGACGTCGACAAAACTTCAATGACGAACCAGAACCGATCCGACTTGGCTGCCAATCGATTAATTCTGAAAACTTCAAACTTCCAATCTGTTCTCCACAATCGATCTGTAAACTGCTTATAGAAAAACAGTCCGCAGATGTTTCAAAAACACGATGTGATCAACGAGAGCTCTGATACCACCTGATACGGATCAAGCCGATGATCCTTGAGTTTTGTCCCGATCTTTCACAACGAGTAACCCGGATAGTAATCCTTCCAACCACGCGATGAACGCAACCTGAAGAAGAGGAATCAATTCAGTAAGTAACGTGACGAAGATCACCACGTCTCAAATCTGAACACGACAATCCTTGATGAACACAAGAACCTCCGTAGCAATAATCTGATAAACGGTATCGCCGTCCCCGGAGGGATGATACACGGTGGAGCACAATATAGTTTTTAGACTAAACAACTGAATTCACCTAAACCCTAGGCGGCTGACTACTTTATATAGGAGGCCTGCAACTTGTCATTTGGATAGACCCAAACCGAACACACAAACGGACTCGAACCTAACCTAGACTCAGACTCAATAAATAGTAATAATATTTGACACAACCTTAGACTTATCATTACATATCGTAGATCGTTCTGGCGTGCCAATCATCAATGAGATGCGCCCGCATCACCTAGCTTGGTGGAGTCCTAAAATTAGGCTTCACCTCCTCCTTCATGCCCATATCACGTATAATTTGGATTCACATGCCACGGAAAGAAGAGACACACGCGGAGCAAAAAGCAAAAAGAGTCCCTAACGGACAGGCACACAAAGACATGGTAGGGAATGAAAGAGTACGAGTTTGGCGGAATACGATGGATATATTATTGAGCCTCATGGGCGAGTATATATAGGCGTACAGAGAATTATCTTGGAGTACGAGTCAAGTTAGGACTATACGTAAACAGATCATAACTCTATCTAAACTTTCATAACGATATATACCTAATACTCTAACACTCTCCCGCAGTCGTAGCGGTAGCGTTGTGAACAACCGGAACATCATGGACAGTCAGACAGTCATAGCTGTAGCGTTGTGAACAACCGAAACATCATGGACGGTCAGACTAGAGATAAACTGAAGTAGCATCCAGTAGGCTGACATCCCCCCGTGTAACATCTCAAAACTCTAATCCAAGGTTATTAAGATCCAAATCATCAAAATTAGGGTTAACAAAAACTTTTCCATTTAAATATTAAAGCATTCATATGTGTGTGTATTTAAATAGGAGTTGTTTTAAATTGCCATGATTAAGTGATCCATTGCTTGTAAAATGATTCTTAGGTGAAATAAAAATCATCTAGATCATTTCCAAACAAATCCCAAAGAAAAACAAATCAAAATGAACAAAATAACCAAATGGTCATTTGTGCCATTTTAACTACCATGCCTACTTTGGCTATTCCTAGAACTCAAAACCTAACTGAAACACATCTTTGCACCCCTTGCTATTACATGTAGTGATGTACCAAGGCCCACTTTGGGATCTGCCAAAAACTTTCAAACACTAATTTTAAATTGCATTTGAAAATTGAATGTAGTTCATATGAGAAGATGGTCATTTGTGTCATTTTAACTACCATGCCTACTTTAGCTATTCCTAGAACATAAATCCTAATAGAAAGAAATGTGGATATTTGCACCCCTTGCTAGTACAAGTAGTAATGTAACGAGGCCCACTTTGTGATCTACCAAAAACTTTCAAACACTAATTTTAAATGGCATTTGAAAATTGAATCTAGTGTAGGTATCAAGATCACACTTATTCAAAAATCACTCAAATGAACTCCATTTTCAAAACCCAAGCACATTTAGAAGCTCAAGCATAAGATACAATACTCCACCAAAAATCCGCCCAAAATTCAAATGTTTTGTTCTTGCGGCCATTTGATCGAACAGGTTGCAGACAGAATCCATTTGGCCTAACTTATACTGTTTTTGATCGATTTTTGTCAAACCATTTGAACCCTAGTAGATGCCCTTGTCTCCCCCAGACCCAACCAAGCCATCAAGAGGCTACCCCTTGGCCATTTCAAGCTGTGCCGCGCCACCAGAGCACCATGCTCGCTGGTCGAGCATGGATAGCTCGCAGCCGAACACCCCTCTCTCTCTCTCTCTCGCCATGTCTAGGAGCTAGACCAGACCACACCACTGCCGTCTGTCCCCTTCCCGAGTAGAGCCGAGTCATGGACCACCCGCAGAGCGCCGCGCCCAGAACGTCTGCACCATGCCGAGCACGCGCTAGAGCACCGCGCCCGACAAGCATGCACACGCCGCACCTCGACCGCAGCCCGCGCGCACCGCGTCGCCACGACCCCAGGAACCGCCCGGACATGCCCGTTCGCCGCCGCTTGACCCGCAACCCTCGTGCGCCGCGTCGAACGCCGCCTCTGCCACGTAGAGCACCAGCTTCCCCCGACCAAATGCCACCGCCCCTAGCGTTGCCTTTACCACGTAGATGACCGCCAGGAGGCAGGCCACCGTCCGCCTACCTAGCCCATGCCTCTAGCAGCCTATATCAATGTCACCGACCAGCTCACTGTCGTGCCGCACGGTCCCCTCGTCGACCTATATAAGGAGGCCACCCCAGCACAAACTCCTCACACCATTCCACTCCCTTTCTCCCCTGAGCATTTCTCCTCTCTCACCAGAGCCACTCAAGCCTTAGTTCCCTGGAATTTCTACCGAAGCCGCTGCAGCAGAGGAGGAAGCGCCCCGTCGATTTCGTCCTCCCCAGGAGCCACCGCGACCACGACTGAGTCTGCCGTCGACGGCACATTCGATCGCCCCCATCACCATGCTAGCTGGAGCCCTGGTATGCCCCCATTGCACCCTCACCGAGTTGCTAGGGTTCCGTCTCGCCGGCGACCAGTTCATCGTCGACGATGAACCACCACCGTCGATCTAGGTTCTAATCGCACGGTCCACACCGCCCCGTACCGCTTCTCGTTTAAGGAGTCGCTGACATGTGAGACCCCCCGTCAGTTGTCATCCGTGCCTCGGAGCGCCATTCGGCTGGCCCATTAGTTTTCCCGCGCGACCCTGTTAGTTCAAATATAGTTTTTTCTCTTTTGGTTTGAACTCACTTCTATCCCTTAGTTTAAAAATCAATTTAATAAGTTTTACTAAACCAAATTGAGTGATTCAATTTTTTATAGAAAGCTACTGAAAAGATCTATCCAAGCTCATTGGATTTAATTCATTTAGAGTTAGAGATCTCTCCGAGTGAAAATAACAAGACAGAAGCATTTGCACATTCAAACATTTTTATAAAATCAACCATAATAGTTTTTGAGTTGATTCCAACTCTTAAAAATCACATTTAACCATACATATCTGAATATGTAATAATATTAAGGTTTGCATGCAGTGAATTTGGACTAATACCAAAATAATACTATATAGGCATTTCTAGTCACTGTAAATCATTAATTATTAAACTTAAACTTAAGTAAATGTGATCCAACCTTTAAATCACATTCCCATATGTTAGAATATGTGGTGATGACATGTGTCCACATGATCCCATATTTTAATTGGTGAATATTAAATCTTAATTATTTTTCAATGAGTAGAAATTACCTTTCTTAAATAAAAAGAATGAAGCTAGTTAATAAACCCTTGTGATGCTTGTGATGATAATAGATCATAAAATGTGTGCCTTAGAGTGCTAAGTAGACTAGCTAAGTATTGTTTTGGGATTGTGTACTCCATATGTATTTATAGACGATAGTACCGACCAAGCTTTCCAGGAGGAGGAGTTCTACCTAGAGGAAGAAGAAGAAAACTTCAACCACTGCACCAACCAAGGCAAGCTATTGTTAGCAAGCTATAATTACGTTAGAGAACCTAAGCAAGGTGCATTAGGCATGCTTTGGTTATACCACTTTGACTAGTACCTACTCCAAGTTTTTACTTTCAAGCTTTTACTTTCTTTACTTTACCAAAGTACTTTACTTGTTTTGAAGGTAGCATAAAAAGTATAAAACTTGACCTATCTAGATAACTTTAGATGTCATTCTATGGCATCAGATTGAGATTAGCATCCCACTTTAGTGAACACTCTTAACTTAGTATCTTAGAGCTAGATCAAAACTTGAGTCACTTTAGATGGGAACACTTGGTGAAAATGAATTGTGAAAACATTGGAATGATGAGTCATTCTATTGAGATGTTTTGATGAAAAAGTTAAGGCAGGAGCCTTAGCCCTTTTACCAAAAACTGATGGTTGGATTCGGATGCGATACTAGTCCAATTTTACCGTACCACCACAATACCTGAATTGGGTAAGGCTTAGCCGAAAATTTATATGCATTAGTATTAGTTCCCATGTGGGAGAGATTTGAGCTGAGGCTACCTCTCAATGTGGTCCACCTATGCAGTGCCCAAGATGACAGATGGTCATGGTTGGGAGGCCATACTCATAGGAGAGGTGCTTATACTAGGGTGTGCAAAGGAAAGGTTATGTTTGATTATCTGCATACTAAGTATGATGATTCAGGGTTACCCCTCACAGATGTATCGAATCTTGTGGTGAAAGTGTACCACCTCTGCAGAGTGTCAAACTATTCGAATACCCGCATCCACGGTTATGGACAGTTGGAGTGGCCATACTGTTTCGTTGTCGGATGTTTTCAAAATGACTTATGAAATGACTGATGAATCCTGACTTAACCACAACAGGGTTGTGACTATGACACTAGCTTCCCAACTTAAGTGATTCTAGAACTTTATTTTATCTTTCTTTGTTTCTGAACTCATCTTAGGTTTCAAACTTAACTTTACAAATAAACATAGGGTTAGCATTTCCCCGTAGCACTATCTTACTTGTTAGTGGTAGTTTGCGAGTACTTAAAGAGTACTCATGGCTTTTGTCCCTGGCTATTCCTATGGCCAGACTATGAAGGAGACTACCAAGATGACGGACATCAGGACGTCTATGATAACTAGGACTATCTGCCTTCGTCAGCATTGCATGTGCCCCTGAAGATGGACCCCCCCCCCCCCCGCTATGCTTATTAATTATTCCGCTGCTTGTTGTATTTGGTTTGTGTAAGACCTTATATTTGGTTTATAATGGATGATGTACTGTGATATCCAATTTGTTATGTCTCGCAAAAATGGTAATACTGGGATTGCGATGTATGACATAACAGGCATCTAGGATTAAAAACCCGGGTGTTAACAAGTTGGTATCAGAGCCATCCTGACCATAGGAGACCCTAGTTAGAATGGACGTCCGAACCAAAAACTTAATTTCAAAACCAAAGTGAGTATTTATGAAATATTATTTCCTCTCTTACCCTTGGGAATTTATTCTTTCTCAAAAATTCATGTTCCTCCAATTCTTACATTACTACCTAAAATTTGACAGACTTGGTCACTTCACTAACTTCCTCATCCTTAATTCTTGTAGATGGAGTCTCAGTTTAGCAAGTTATACCAGTTGGGCAATGGAGGCCAACTGATCTTCGAGAGGGATTTAGATTCACTGTCTGAGTTATTGGGACGCCCGCATCCGGAGTTTCTTGGAGCTCAACTTCCAGGACCCCTAGGAGGAGATTTACAGTGGCTAGTCACCGCTGATCTTCGAGGAAGCATAGAAGTACCAATGTCCGGGAGAATCCACTTCTCTGTGAGGGAGAAGAACTGGCTAGATGGATTAGCCAGGGCAATGCATGAAGCTCTCGCACGTCTATGTGCTATCAATGTCAACCAAATCCAAGGAACTCGCTTTGCACACTATGCAAGGCGTGACTTCATGGGAATGCCAATGGAGATTCTAGGTCACCCGGAGTTGAAGCGTCAAGTGGAGAACCTTGACTTCCTGTTGTACGATCACCAAAAGGAGTTGGACAATGTTAGGGAGTTTGCCAACCACAACCGTGCCATTGCCGCCCAGAAGGCTCAGACTTTCTTACTGCTTGTCAAGGACCGTCAGTCTCTTCGCCTCTAGTGCGGAATGAAGGATCGCACCATAGCCCGTCTTTGCAAGAAGGTGGCCGACCTTGAGAAGACCGTCAGGGAGCAAAAGGCTCAGCTTGCAGCAAAGGAAGAAGAAGAGGAGGGTGAAGACATCCAGGGAGACATGGATTCTTACCTCAGCAATGATGATGACTTTCTAGAGGAGGATGTTGTGTACTTCTACACTGACGATGAGGAATCTGACTTCATTGACGATGAGTAGATGCACTAGAGAACTGTCGTAGCATGAGATGTATCGGTCCCACTGTATCGTAGCTTGCAGAATGGTTCTTAAAACCATCTGTTTTCCTTGTTGTGGTGTGTGTGTGTTTGTATCATGTGCCTTGTCTGAATGAATGAAATGGAGTTAGTTGCAAAACCTGAGTCAAACTCAAAGTTTTAGCCTTGGAACCAAAATCATGAACCTTAGAACTTTCCCTCTTACCCCTTTATCTATCTCAATCTTCAGTTGACTCGTGGAAACCTAGGAGGGAGCAGCTCATCGCAAGACCCAATGCTGCAGATTAGGCAAATGTAAGTTGCAGACCATGAAGCAAGCAGGGCAGAGCGCCAGGCCAACTTAGCAACACTATAGAAGATAGCTCAGATGTCCCAAAACAAACAAGGGCATGGAATCAAGATCATCAAGGATCCAAGCCGAAGAACTTCCAGAATACCAATCCCCCAATCTTTAGCACTTCGGAAAACCCATTAGATGCTGATGACTGGCTATAGACGATGGAGAACAATTTGGAGGTAGCCAGAGTTGATGACAATGAGAAAGTTCTCTTTGCCACCCATTACTTGGTAGGAGATGCAAGAGCCTGGTGGAACAGTATCCGCCTGATGAACCATGGTCAAGTGATGACATGGGAAGCCTTCAAAATCAAGTTCAGCCGCACTCACGTGCCGCAGGGACTAGTCACCCGAATGAGGGATGAATTCCGAGAGTTGAAGCAGGGAAGAATGACTGTGGTGGAGTACCGTGAAAGATTACTGTCGCTTGCCAGGTACGCACCTAATGAGATCAACACGGAGGCAAAGAAGAAGGAGAGATTCCCGAACTGACTGCATGATGAGATGCAGACTGTCCTCGTCAACATCCGCTTCGAGGATCTCGAAGAACTAGTCGACTCTGCCATTCAGATGGAAAGGAAGATTAACCAGGAAAACGACAACCGCAAACATCGTATTCACGAAGCTGGATCCAACAGTCACCAGAAGTACCGTCCCAACCCCTCACCAGGATATGCTCCAAGAAACAACCGACCCACAACGTCTCGCCCAAGCTACAACAACCGTAGCGGAGGCAATGTGAAGCCCAGAGGAAACAACAATCACTTCGGAAACACCAGCAATTTCAACCATGCACCTCCCAACAGCAACAACAACAACAACACTGCACCTAGAACTAGAAGCAATGCTGTGCCTGTCGCAGCAAAAGACAAGTCCCAGATAACTTGTTTCGAGTGTGGAGTGAAGGTTCACTATTCCAATGAGTGTCCTAAGAAGACCGCCGCCACTGCCAATGTGAATGCCCCAGCTCAACAGAAACGTCATGTTCAACCAGGGAGAAGATTTGCGCCAAGGAACCCTCACAACCGCAATGGTCGTCTCTTCCACATGAACGTCGGGGAAGCTCAAGATGCGTCAGACGTAGTGCTGGGTAAGTTTTCTGTCAACTCGGTTTTAGCAAGAGTATTGTTTGATTCGGGAGCATCGCATTCATTTGTCACCAAAGAATTTGCATGCACTAGTAAGATTCACCCAACCAACTTGAAGCATGTCATGATAGTTCAAATCCCCGGATCAACTACAAAAGCTAGAAATTTTTGCAAAGCTATGCCTATCAGAATACATGGGATAGATTTTTATGCCAACCTAATCATACTCGGAACCAAAGGATTGGAAGTAGTACTTGGTATGGACTGGATGTCAAGGCATAAAGGACTGATAGACTGTGCTAAGAAATCCATCACCATGACCAGTAGTTCCGAAGTCATAGTAGAGCATATCTCTGAAACCTTACCTCGACAATTCAAGTGCAACAAGAGTCTAGCCCTACCCACCATTGACCAAGTCCGAGTAGTCTATGAATACCCCGACGTATTCCTGGATGAATTTCCAGGTATGCCCCTGGATAGGGATATTGAGTTCATTATCGAACTAATCCCTGGAACCGGACCCATAGCCTAGAGACCCTATAGCATGAACCACTCAAAGTTAGTGGAATTGAAGAAGCAGCTGGATGCTATGTTGGCAATAGGCTTGATTCAACCAAGCGCATCGCCATGGAGATCACCAGTGTTATTCGTCGACAAGAAAGATGGAGGCAACCATATGTGCACAGATTACAGAAAGCTAAATGACGTCAGCATCAAAAACAAGTACCCTTTGCCAAAGATAGAGGATCTATTTGATCAGTTGACTACAGCCCAGGTATTCTCAAAGATTGATCTTAGGACTGGTTATCACCAACTTAAGATTCGTGCAATGGATATTCCGAAGACCGCCTTTACTACTCGCTATGGATTATACGAGTATATGGTCATGTCTTTTGGATTAACCAATGCCCCTTCTTATTTCATGAATCTCATGAATAAGATCTTTATGAATTTCTTAGATAAGTTTGTCGTTGTGTTTATCGACGATATCCTTATCTACTCCAAGTCAGAAGAAAAGTATGAGCAACATCTGAGAATCATTCTAGAAACCCTGAGAGAGCATCGGCTATATGCCAAGTTCAGCAAGTGCGAGTTTTGGCTGAAAGAAGTAGGATTCCTAGGACATATTGTGTCTGCCGAAGGAGTCTCTGTTGATCCCGCCAAGATCAAAGATGTCGAAGAATGGGAAGCCCCCACCACTCAAACCCAAGTCCGTGCATTTCTCGGATTAGCGAGATATTACCGCAAGTTCGTCGAAGGATTCTCGAGCATCGCCAGACCCATGACCCAATTGCTGAAGAAGGACAAGTGTGAAGCCAGTTTCTAGGAACTGAAGAAGAGATTGATATCAGCCCCAATATTGATCATGCCAGATATCAAGAAGCCGTTTGATGTATATTGTGATGCATCCAAGATTGGTCTGGGATGTGTATTAATGCAAGAAGGCAAGTTTATCGCCTATTTGTCTCGACAACTGAAGCAGCATGAGCAAAACAATCCGACCCATGATCTTGAATTAGCAGCCGTAGTTTTGGCACTGAAGAGATGACATCACTATCTGATGGATAATCGATGTGAGATTTACTCAGATCACAAGAGCTTGAAGTATATTTTCACTCAGAAGGAGCTGAATATGAGGCAATGGAGATGGATCGAGTTAATCAAGGATTATGACCTTGAGATTCACTATCACCCCGACAAAGCCAATATGGTAGCAGATGCTCTTAGAAGATTGCCTTGCAGGCTAAACACCATGATCAAGGAGAAGCAACCAAGTTTGTATGAGGAGATGGAGCAGTTTAGGACTGAGCTAGTTAGCAAAGGTTTCTTAGCTAGCATTTAACTTCAACCCACATTAATTAGCCAAATCAAGGAAGCCCAGAAGAGAAATGAAAGCATCGACGGAATCAAACGTCGTATTGGTACAGTAAAGGTACCTGGATTCACTAAGACGAAGAAGGAGTTCTGTGGTACAAAGGACATATCTGTGTGCCAGCAGATTCGGAGCTGAAGCAGGTTATCATGCAGGAAGCTCATGATAATCTTTATTCTATCCACCCCGGAGGAACGAAGATGTATCAAGATTTGAAAGAGCAATTTTGGTGGCACACGATGAAGAGAGAAATCGGGAGCTACATCGCCAAGTGTGACATTTGTCAAAGAGTCAAAGCAGAGCATCAGAGACCCGCAGGACTATTACAACCATTGTAGATTCCAGAATGAAAATGGGATTCCGTCGGAATGGACTTTATCACTAGATTGCCTACCTCTAGTAGGGGAAATGACTCCATCTGGGTCATCATTGATAGACTATCCAAGGTAGCTCACTTTATACCTGTCAAGACAACTTACCAGAGTTCGAAGCTAGCAGAACTGTATATTGCTAGGATTGTTAGTCTGCATGGAACCCCCAAAACCATAGTATCAGATCGAGGAACCCAGTTTACCTCGAGATTTTGGCAGAAAGTCCAGGAAGGATTAGGAACCAAGTTGAATTTCAGCACCGCTTATCACCCGCAAACTGATGGACAGACTGAGAGAGTGAACCAAATATTAGAAGATATGTTGAGAGCTTTTGTGTTAGAGTATGGATCAAAATGGGAAGACTTCCTACCCTTCGTAGAATTCTCATAGAACAACAGTTATCAAGCTAGTTTGCAAATGGCACCATTTGAGTTCCTATACGGAAGGAAGTGCCGTACCCCTTTGAATTGGTCGCAAGTAGGAGAGAGTCAGATCTTTGGACCCGACATTCTCCGAGAAGCCGAAGAAAAGGTGCACAAAGTCCATGAGCACCTCAAGACCGCCCAATCCAGACAGAAGAGTTATGCTGACAAGAGAAGGAGAGACCTGACTTTCAATGTCGGAGATTTTGTATATCTCAAGGTTTCGTCATTGAAGGGAACCCAACGCTTTAGTCTGATAGGAAAGTTAGCCCCCAGATATATCGAGCCCTTCAAGATTCTAAATCGCCGAGGAGAAGTATCGTATCAACTGGAACTGCTAGAGGAGATGTCAGCTATCCACAATGTGTTCCATATCTCGTTACTTCGCAAATTCCTAGAAGTGCCAGAGAAGACCGAAGTTTTCAATAACATCAATCACCGAGCTATTGATATCAACAAGGACCTAACATATCGTGAAGTGCCCATCCGTATTTTGGAGGAAGCTTACAGAACCACCAGGACCAGGAGTATCAAATTTCTCAAGATTCAATGGAGCAACCATACCGAAGAGGAAGCCACCTAGGAGCGAGAAGATTACATTAGGACCGAGTTCCTAGATCTCTTTAGTTCCTAGATCTCTTTAGTTCCTAGTTTTCTTTCGTAAATCTCGGGACGAGATTTTGTTTAAGGAGGGAAGGTTTGTAACATCCCAAAACTCTAATCCAAGGTTATTAGATCCAAATCATCAAAATTAGGGTTAACAAAAACTTTTCCATTTAAATATTAAAGCATTCATATGTGCGTGCATTTAAATAGGAGTTATTTTGAATTGCCATGATTAAGTGATCCATTAGTTGTAAAATGATTCTTAGGTGAAATAAACATCATCTAGATCATTCCCAAACAAATCTCAAAGAAAAACAAATCAAAATGAACAAAATAACCAAATGGTCATTTGTGCCATTTTAACTACCATGCCTACTTTGGCTATTCCTAGAACTCAAAACCTAACTGAAACACATCTTTGCACCCCTTTCTATTACATGTAGTGATGTACCAAGGCCCACTTTGTGATCTGCCAAAAACTTTCAAACACTAATTTTAAATGGCATTTGAAAATTGAATGTAGTTCATATGAGAAGATCCCACTTATTCAAAAACCACTCAAATGAGCTCCATTTTCAAATCCCAAGCAACCACAGATGCTTAAGCATGTGCCTAGCAACTCCACCAAAAATCATCTAAAAATTCCAAACTTGAGTTCTTTTGGCCATTTCTACAAACACCTTGCAGACAGAAACTAAACTAGCCATTGTCCCCCAATTGACCCTCTTTACTCTCCCTTGTCCCCCTAAGTCCAACCAAGTGATCACCGGCCTACCCCTAAGCCGCAGCAGTAGTGGAGCGCCGCCCCTTTTTGGTCACCGCCGACTAGAAGAGGGGAATGCGCCACAGACCACGTCGCACCGTTCCAGCACCACCACTAGCTCCGCCTAACCCTACTGCACCTCCCTGCCTTTTCCCCAATCCTAGCCAGGCCCTGGACAACTCCCCAGCACCGCCGCCCATTCTCTCTGCGCCGTGCTCAGCGCGTGCCAGAGCGCGATCGTCGCCAGCACGCAGCAGACCGCCACTTGACACAAAATCCCGCACGCCGCTCCGCCTCGACCCAGCACCCCGCCAGACACGACCATGCGCCGCCGTGCGACCCACAGTCGATGTGCGCTGCGTCGAGCACCGCCTCTGTCTCCGAGAGCGCGGGACGCTCCCGACCAAACGCCACCGCCCCTAGCCGTGCATTAACGCCATAGAGCATCGCCAGGAGGCAGGCCACCGTCCGCGTACGCTGCCCATGCCTCTAGCGCCTGTATCAGCGTCACCGACGAGCTCGCCGTTGTGCTGCTCAGTCCCCTCGCCGCCCTATAAAAGGAGCCCTCCCCAGCACAAACTCCTCACACCACTCCACTCCCCTCTCCTCACTGATCCTTCCCCACCTCTCGCCGGAGCCGCTCGAGCCATAGTTCGCCGGAATTGCGCCGAAGGAGCCTGCTGCAGAGGAGGAGAAGGCGTCGTTGATTTCGTCCACCCCAGGAGCTGTCGCGACCTTGCTTGAGCTCGCCGTCGTCCACCAGTTTGTTTGCCCGCCTCGCCGCAGTAGCTGGAGCCCTGGTACGTCCCCGGTAGACCCCCGCTGGCCGTTTAGGGTTCGGTCTCGCCGGTCGACGACGACTGTGAGCCGTCGATCTCTGTTCTAATCATAGCACCCAGATTGCCCCGTATCTTTTCGGGTTTTAAGTCTCGCTGACAAGCGGGACCAACCTGTCAGCCGCCCTCTGCGCCGTGGAGCGCCACTGGGCCGGCCTATTTCCTTTCCCGTGCTAGCCCGTGAATTCAAATATGGATTTTTCTATTTTAGTTTGAATTCACTTCTATCCCTTAGTTTAAAAAATCAATTCCAGAAGATCTACTGAACCAAATTGAGTGATTCAAATTTTGTTAGAAAGCTACTGAAAAGATCTATCCAAGCCCATTGGATTTAATTCATTTAGAGTTAGAGATCTCTCCTAGTAAAAATAACAAGACAGAAGCATTTGCACATTCAAACATTTTTATAAAATCAACCATGATAGATTTTGAGTTGATTCCAACCCTCAAAAATCACATTTAACCATACCTATCTAAATATGTAATAATATTAAGGTTTGCATGCAGTGAATTTGGACTAGTACCAAAATAATGCTATATAGGCATTTCTAGTCACTTCAAATCATTAGATTCTAAACTTAAACCTATTAAAAGGTGATCCAACCTTTAAATAATATTCACATATGTTAGAATATATGGTGATGACATGTGTCCACATGATTCCATATTTTAAGTGGTGAATATTAAATCTTAGTTATTTTCAAGAGTAGAAATTCCTTTTCTTAAATAAAAAAGAATGAAGCTAGTTAATAAAACCTTGTGATGCTTGTGATGATAATAGATCATTAAAATGTGTGCCTTAGTGTGCTAAGTAGACTAGTTAAGTATTGTTTGCTGATTGTGTACTCCGTATGTATTTATAGACGATAGTACCGACCAAGCTTTCGAGGAGGAGGAGTGCTATCAAGAGGAGGAAGAAAACTTCAACCACTGCATCAACCAAGGCAAGGTAACACTTGCAAGCATAATCCTTAGCAAACTAGAATTAAGCTAGATAATCTGAGCAAGATGCACTAGGCATACTTTGGTTATACCACTTTGACTAGTACCTATTCCAAGTTTACTTTCAAGCTTTTACTTCTCTACTTTACCAAAGTCCTTTACTTGTTTTGAAGGTAGCATAAAAAGTATAAAACTTGACCTAGCTAGATAACCTTAGATGTCATTCCATGGCATGAGATTGATCCTATCTTTCCTGCTTAGTGAACACTCTCAACTTAGTAGCTTAGAGCTAGATAAAAACTTGAGTCACTTTAGATGGGAACACTTGGTGACAATGAATTGTGAAAACCTTGGAATGATGAGTCATTCTATTGAGATGTTTTGACATGTGTTGAGAGACACAAATGGTTTATGGTGATGAAGATGTTGAGGCATGAGCATTAACCCTTTTACAAAACTGATGGTTGGATTCGAATGCGATACCATTCCAATTTTACCGTACAACCACAATACTTGAATTGGGTAAGGGCTTAGCCGGAAGTTTATATGCATTAGTATTAGTTCCCTTGCGGGAGAGGTTTGAGCTGAGGCTACCTCTCGATGTTGTCCACCTATGCAGTGCGCAAGATGACAAATGGTCATGGTTGGGAGGCCATACTCATAGGAGAGGTGCTTATACTAGAGTGTGTAAAGGAAAGGTTATGTTTGGTTATCTGTATACTAAGTATGATGATTCAGGGTTATCCCTGACAGATGTATCGAATCTTGTGGTGAAAGTGTACTGATGGGTTCGTAGCATGGAAAACAAAAAATTTCTACCGCAAGAACGAACAAAACCCAGATCTAATCTAGATAAAAGCCAAGATCTAATCTATTAGACATGTGCAATGAGATAGAAAGGAACTAACCCTCGTAGATCCGAAAGCGTTAACGAGATTAGATCTCGTGGTTGATGTAGTCTATCACTTGCCGATCTCAAGATCGTGTGGACGATCCTTCCGGCGTCACGTTCCAGCAGCGCTTCCGCAGTCGGTCAAGTGGACGATCCTTCCGGCGCCGCGATTCGGCAGCGCTTCCGCAGTCGGTCACACATGCGGAGTCGAAGCAGACCTTCCTCTCCCCGTTCCAGCGAGCAGCGAAGGTAGTAGATCTTCTCCACGGAATCCCAGCAGCACGACGGCGTGGTGGTGGTGGTGGTGGAGTAGAGAATTCTGTAGGGCTTCGCCTATGCCTGTGCAGAAGAAAGGTGGAGGAGAGAGGCGGACGAGATTGGGAGTTGTAAGAGAGGAGCTAGGAGGGGGCGCCCCTGCCCTTCTATTTAAGGGGGGAGGCGTGCCTGGGGAGGGGGAGTCCTAGTAGGACTCCCCTCCTATGGCCGGCGGTGGGAAGGGGGGAGGAGTCCTCCTCTCCCACGAATCCGTGTCTTGCCCCACTAGGTTTCCTTTGACCCTTTCTTGGTTTTCAAGCAAACTCCAAGAAATCCTCTAGAACCTTCCAGAACATTCCGAAACCTTCTAGAATCTCCATACAAACACTCCGGAACTTTCCTAACTTAGAAAATGATCCCCAATATATGAATCTTATTCTCCGGACCATTCCGGATCTCCTCGTGATGTCCCGGATCCATTTCGAGACTCCGAACAACATTCGGTCTCCAACGCACATTCTATATCTACTTAAAACAACTTCGAACCTTAAGTGTGTCACCCTACGGTTCGTGAATATGTAGACATGACAGAGCCAGATCTCCTATCAATAACCATCAGTGGGACCTGGAGATCCATAATGGCTCCCACATACTCAAAGATGACTTCGTGATCGATTGAACCATTTACATACGAAACCAATTCCCTTTGTCACACGATACTTTACTTATCCGAGGTTTGATCATCGGTATCTCTATACCTAGTTCTACCTCGTTACTGATAAGTACTCTTTACTCATTCCGTGATATGTCATCCCTTGTGACCCAGTCACATGCTTGCAAGCTAACTAGATGACATTCCACCGAGAGGGCCCAGAGCATATCTATCCGTCATATGGATGGACAAATCCCAATCTTGGTCCATGCGCTTCAACACATACTTTTAGAATACCCAATGACACCTTTATGACCACCCAGTTACGAAGCGGTGTTTGATGTCATCAAAGTACCCATCCGGTGATGGTGATTAACACAACCTCATGGTCGAAGGATTAGGTTACTATGCATTTAAAAGCTTACAGCAATACGAACTTAATGACTTGATCTTATGCTACGCTTACTATGGGTGTGTGTCCATCACATCATTCTCCTAATGATATAACCTTGTTATTAATCACATCCTAATGTCCATGATCAGGAAACCATGATCATCAATTAATCAACAAGCTAGTTCAACAAGAGGCTTACTAGGGACTCTCTTATGTTTACAAAACACACAAGTATTAATGTTTCTGGTTAATACAATTATAGCATGGGATGTAAACATTTATCATAAACATAAAGATATAATAATAACCACTTTTATTATTGCCTCTTGGGCATATCTCCAACAGTCTCCCACTTGTACTAGAGTCAATAATCTAGTTAAAAACTTGTGCATTCAACACCTATGGGTTTCTGGTGTTGTATAGACACTATTGCCAGTGGTAAACATAATCTTCGGATCTGACACTTCCAGGTCCGTGTGTATTTGCATGTCCTTGCGTCTCTACGCATTACTCATTCTCCAATGAGATGGCATTGTATAAATTTGGTCCTTTGGTGAGACCTTTAGTTCCTTGGGATTAAATCATGTTGATACAATTGTCATACAATGTATCTTTATAGTATTAGCCCACTTTGAACCACACCTAGTTTGATAACAAACTACTTAACACAAATGCCCTCCTTTGCTGCTACTATAGCAGTTATATACTTAGCCTTTTGTTGTAGTATCCGTCACAATGTCTCAACTTTGGAACTCATCCAAATCCATCATGGAACATCCTTTCCATTACATTGTGCCACCCATAGTTTAAATTGAGATAAACTTAATTTGTATCTTGTGACAAAACTAGTATCAATGTAACACTTTACAATGAACTACCTTTAACTATTTGTCACTTATACATGGTATATTCTTAGTTCTTCCAAAGCTCATAAGAATATCTTTACTATTGTCCAATGATCATCTTATGAATCATTCTGGTATATGCTCATAACATTTAGAGCATAGGACATATCTGGATGTGTACATCTTAAAGAATGATTGATCAAAATATTCTTGCGATTTCACCAAGTGTCAAAACACTTGAAAGCCGTGTCAACACACTTGAATCTTGATTCAGTCCTTTCCGTGCGTCAAGAACCTTTCTTGTTGTTTCCATATTGAACTCATTCAACATCTTATCTATGTACATTTGGCAAAATCATATTAGCGCCTCAATCTATCTATATAGACATTATTGCCTAATTCTTGGGTTATGCCTAAGTATTTCAACAAAATGAAATTCTTAACCTGTGTTAATACAAGATACATCATTTCCAATCAACAATATGTCCTCTACATAATGTATTAGAAATATGTCTCAGCGCTCCCACTTAATTTCTTGCAAATGCAAGCATCTTCATCATCTCCGATGAATTTAAACTCTTTTAACAGTTTCATCATGGTGAAGATTCCAACTCCGCTATGCTTACTTCAACCATTGAAGTTTTGCATACTCTTTTAGCATCCTTTGAATTAACAAAACCCTTTGGATCGTGTCATTTACACGTCCTAGGTAACCATTCTATTAGAAGAACTTGTTTTGTTTGTTCAACTACCATATACCAAAATATATGTAGTGGTTGCTACATTAATCCGTCCAGACTAAATATCGCTATGAAAGATCAAATCTTATCATAGTCAATTCCTTGAACATTGTCGTAAACTCTTTCCGACATGTCGACTATTTCATAGATTTGAAACATCCATGTCTATTTCTTTATAGGTCCAAACACGACCGATAGGCTTCACGCCTTTCCGGAGGGTCTTTAAAGTTCAGAAACTTGATTTCTCGTGTATGGATACTATCACGGATTCCATGACTTCTAGTAATTTTATGGAGTCAGGGCCCATCATCGCTTCTTTGCATGTAGTCGGTTCATCATTGTCAAAACAATAACGACTTGCTTATCAAATCTTACTATTTGATTCTTACCGACCCACATGGTTCTATAGGAACTCTAATCTCCGAGATCACACCTTTTGTAATCACGAGAGCCATGAGTATTGTGGCCGTCACCGGGACACTTTCCGGCGCTGCGCTACTTAGCACATATAGCTAAGGTTCAACAACCTTATCAAAGTTCTATTGTCCTCCCACTTAACTTTTCACGAAAAATTCCTTCTCAAGAAATTTGACGTTCCAAGTAACAAACTCTTTTGTCCTCAGTATTATGGAGAAATTCCCAACAAATTCTTTGGGATAACCTACAAAGACGTGCTTATCCGACTTTGGTTGTAAACACTTTACTTATGCATAACATACCAAAATTTAAGAAAAGACAATTCAGGTTTTATCCCAAACCATGACTTATATGGTGTCATTTCAACGGATCACGATGGAGCTCTTTTCAGTGTAAAAGCGGTAGTCACTAAAGCTTTAATCTTTAATATATAATGGCAGTTTTATAAATGACACCTTTGATCTTACCATGTCAAACAAGGTTTCATTACATATCTTGAACACTCCATACTCCTATGGTGTTTTGGGAAATGCAAATCCATGGAACGATTCCTCAAATCTTAGGTGTTTTGCTAAACTTGTAACTCAAACATCTTTCTTTATGATCCAATCATAAACTCTTTTATTTTCTTGTTACAATGATTTTCCACTTCATCTTGAAAATCTTTGAACATTTTTCAAATGTTTCTTACTTCTTCCTTATTGAGTAAGTATATACATATACTCACTCAAATCTTCGGAGAAAGCATATGAAGTTGAAATCCATCGCCCACGACTACACATAATGGACTATATACATCAATATGTACAAATTCCAATTAGTTAGTCATCCGTTCCTGTTTTGGCCTACGAACGGAGTTTTAATTATCTCCAGGAAAGTATCACAAGCGTCATTTGATCTAAATCAAAGACTCCAAAAATCCATCAACATGGAGTTTCTTCATATATCCTTTCAATATAATTTAAACGGCGATGTCACTTCGCAAGTGATCTTTCAATCATTTGTCTTGCGACATTTTAGCATTAGTTTTATGGTCGTTATTTCTCCTATCATACTTGTATATTATCCATCTATTATGGAATACGGTAATTATTTGAACAACCTTTTGTCGCCATAATACCTGATCAAAATAACAATTTATTGAAACAAATCTTGAAGGCAAGCTTTGATGTTAACGAGCAACACAACAACCCTTTGTTTGTTTTCGATGAACATCATCACATTTTCTCTTGCTAGTTACTTAGGCCATTGCAGTTCATGAATTGTGTTGTCCTGTATGACACTTCGTACCAACCAATTCGGTATCCAATACCGGAGAACCACATTGTTTAACAAGCAAGGAATACAACCATAACATGTATATCTTCTATATGCCTAAGTTGGACATCTCCAACCTTTTATTTTCTGCCAAATATTTTATAGATTCTCTTTCAGCAATTCCTTTTCTTTTTAAAAGAATCTATCAACATCAATAGTGGTGTCATCAACATGACACATGGTACAAAGCATATATAGTCAAATACCAATACCTTTGGAATTGCACTTTGAGGTGGATCACCATCATCAAATGTTTGGTGTTCTTTCAAAAATCCATTATTTAGTAATCTTTTAGTGTAGTAAACATTTTACTTACATCTTCTATTCATCCTTATCATGACAACTTTCATGATCAAGCTGCTATAGCTTATAAAGGTGAATTGCGAGTATAATGTTTTTTTTTCAAAACCTTTTGGAGGATTAGGACGACTAGCGTCTCCAACCTTCACAAATTCTCATTAAATATGAGGACGTATACTCTATCATATTGTAACCAACACATTGTTTTAGATATCGCAATACCTTTCACATATGATGGTTTCTGAAACATTGCTTTCAGCTCTTAGATAAACTTGATATTAAAAACAATCTTTTGAGTATCAAGAATCATGGAGGCAAACATGATACATTAGATACTAACACTGGAATTGTTACTCTTGATTTAATACTATTTATTAAACTTCATGGAGTAAATAGAGTTTGCTGAAAGTTTGCAATAGGACTTATAAACTTTAAATTGACACTCAAAACAATACGATACCAGTTCGTAAAGCAAATATCCAGAATTTCTATAGTTCTACTATCTCAACTATAACTAAGCGTAAGGTGGTGAACGGATGCCAATGACTACAACAAACTATGCAAATTCACTTTGATTGTGTTTATGATAAATTGAGTTCGACTAATCCAAATTACAAATGAACTCCCACTCAAAACAACATCCCTCAAGTTGTTTTAGTGATTACATGAACCAAATCCACTACACCAAGTCCGATCATCACGTGAGATGATGTAGCTTTAAAGGCGAACAATCAACATGTTCATCATATCATCCATATGACTCATGCTTTACCTTTCGGTATTCCGTGTTCCGAGACCATGTCTGCACATGCTAGGCTCGTCAAGGTTAACCTTAGTTTCTGCATGTGCAAATCTGGCTTGCACCCGTTGTATGCACACGTAGAGTCTATCACACCCGATCATCACGAGATGCTTCGAAACGACGAGTCTTAGCAACGGTGCCAACTAAGGACAAACACTTTATTACTTGATATTTAGTGAGAGGGATCATCTTATAATGCTACCGTCGTGATCTAAGCAATACAAGATGCATAAAGGATTAACATCACAGGCAATTCATAATATGTGATATGATATGACCTTTCTTCTTGTGCCTTTGATCTCCATCTCCAAAGCATGGACAAGATCTCCATCATCACCAGCGTGGCGTCAAGGTCCGTGGCGCCGCTTCATGGTTTTCCATCACCACCAACAACTATTACAACTACTTGGAATAAAGCTATTACATGATGAATAGACACGCAGGTCTTAAACAAAATTTAAAGACACCATTAGGCTCCTGCCAGTTGCCATATTACAAGAAGGATCATTGCATACATCAAATATAATCACAATCACATAATGGCCATATCACATCACAAAACCCCTGCAAAAACAAGTTAGACGCCTCTAATTTCTTTGCATGTTTTACGTGGTTTGGGGCTTTCGCATAAGACCGATCTTACCTACGAACAAGAACCACAACGTTGATACAAGTGTTGTCAGATGCTCATTGTAAATTGAATCTTAACTATGGTGGGAGAGACAGACACCCGCAAAGCCACTTGTGCAAAGCAAGTTGCACGTCAAGCGTGGAGCAAGTCTCATGTCCGATGACATGTAATGTTAGCCCGAGCCGCTTCATCCCATCATGCCGCAAGATGCAAAGTACACGCTAAGACACTGACAACAAAAGAATCAACGCCCACAAAAACATTGTGTTCTACTCGTGCAACAGATCTACGCATAGATACGGCTCTGATACCACTGATGGGTTCGTAGCATGGAAAACAAAAAATTTCTACCGCAAGAACGAACAAAACCCAGATCTAATCTAGATAAAAGCCAAGATCTAATCTATTAGACATGTAAAATGAGATAGAAAGGAACTAACCCTCGTAGATCCGAAAGCGTTAACGAGATTAGATCTCGTGGTTGATGTAGTCGATCACTTGCCGATCTCAAGATCGTGTGGACGATCCTTCCGGCATCGCGTTCCAGCAGCGCTTCCGCAGTCGGTCAAGTGGACGATCCTTCCGGCGCCGCGATTCGGCAGCGCTTCCGCAGTCGGTCACACGTGCGGAGTCGAAGCAGACCTTCCTCTCCCCGTTCCAGCGAGCAGCGAAGGTAGTAGATCTTCTCCACGGAATCCCAGCAGCACGACGGCGTGGTGGTGGTGGTGGAGTAGAGAATTCTGTAGGGCTTCGCCTATGCCTGTGCATAAGAAAGGTGGAGGAGAGAGGCGGCAGAGATTGGGAGTTGTAAGAGAAGAGCTAGGAGGGGGCGCCCCTGCCCTTCTATTTAAGGGGGGAGGCGCGCCTGGGGAGGGGGAGTCCTAGAAGGACTCCCCTCCTATGGCCGGCGGTGGGAAGGGGGGAGGAGTCCTCCTCCCCCACGAATCCGTGTCTTGCCCCACTAGGTTTCCTTTGACCCTTTCTTGGTTTTCAAGCAAACTCTAAGAAATCCTCTAGAACCTTCCAGAACATTCCGAAACCTTCTAGAATCTCCATACAAACACTCCGGAACATTTCCTAACTTAGAAAATGATCCCCAATATATGAATCTTATTCTCCGGACCATTCCGGATCTCCTCGTGATGTCCCGGATCCATTCCGAGACTCCGAACAACATTCGGTCTCCAACGCACATTCCATATCTACTTAAAACAACTTCAAACCTTAAGTGTGTCACCCTACGGTTCGTGAATATGTAGACATGACAGAGACACATCTCCTATCAATAACCATCAGCGGGACCTGGAGATCCATAATGGCTCCCACATACTCAACGATGACTTCGTGATCGATTGAATCATTTACATACGAAACCAATTCCCTTTGTCACACGATACTTTACTTATCCGAGGTTTGATCATCGGTATCTCTATACCTAGTTCTACCTCGTTACTGATAAGTACTCTTTACTCGTTCTGTGATATGTCATCCCTTGTGACCCAGTCACATGCTTGCAAGCTAACTAGATGACATTCCACCGAGAGGGCCCAGAGCATATCTATCCGTCATATGGATGGACAAATCCCAATCTTGGTCCATGCGCTTCAACACATACTTTTAGAATACCCAATGACACCTTTATGACCACCCAGTTACGAAGCGGTGTTTGATGTCATCAAAGTACCCATCCGGTGATGGTGATTAACACAACCTCATGGTCGAAGGATTAGGTTACTATGCATTTAAAAGCTTACAGCAATACGAATTTAATGACTTGATCTTATGCTACGCTTACTATGGGTGTGTGTCCATCACATCATTCTCCTAATGATATAACCTTGTTATTAATCACATCCTAATGTCCATGATCAGGAAACCATGATCATCAATTAATCAACAAGCTAGTTCAACAAGAGGCTTACTAGGGACTCTCTTATGTTTACAAAACACAAGAGTATTAATGTTTCCGGTTAATACAATTATAGCATGGGATGTAAACATTTATCATAAACATAAATATGTAATAATAACCACTTTTATTATTGCCTCTTGGGCATATCTCCAACATGTACCACCTCTGCAGAGTGTCAAACTATTCGAATAGCCGCTTACACGGTTATGGACAGTTGGAGTGGCCATACTGTTTCGTTGTCAGATGTTTTCAAAATGACTTATGAAATGAATGCTGAATCTTGACTTGACCACAACAGGATTGTGATTATGACGCTAGCTTCCCAACTTAAGTGATTCTTGAACTTTATTTTATCTTTCTTTGTTTCTGAACTCAGAAGTAGGTTTCAAACTTAGCTTTATAATTAAACTTAGAGTTGGCACTTTACATTGGAGCTATACTACTTGTTAGTGGTAGTTTACGAGTACTTAAAGAGTACTCATGGCTTTTGTCCCTGGCTATTCCTATGGCCAGACTATGAAGGAGACTACCAAGATGATGGCCAGCAGGACAACTATGATAACTAGGACTATCTGCCTTTGTCAGCATTGCCTGTGCCCCTTAAAATGGACCCCACCGCTACACTTATTAATTATTCCGCTGCTTGTTGTATTAAGACAGGATCATGAGATCCTTATTTGTGTAAGACCTTATTTATGGTTTGTAATGGATGATGTACTGTGATATCCAATCGGTTATGACTCGCAAAAATGGTAATCCTGGGATTGCGATGAATGACATAACAGGCATCTGGGATCAAAAATTCGGGTGTTGACACCCCGCAGTCCGAGCGGGAACGTCGTGGACGGTGTCGCAGCGTGGTAGCTTGGACTGTAGAGGAAGATGATGATGCTCAAGCGAGGTGGTAGCCCTTGTGTCGATGTCGAGGGAGCCGAGAGCGTGAGGCGGTGCCATGGTCGAGGTAGCCATGCGACGGGTCACCGTGGTCGATGTCGTGGTCGATGTCGTGGTCGGGGATACCGGTGTCGAGGTAGCCGCACGTGAAGTCGCATGTGCATAGTGCGCGAGGAGGATGACGAAGACGCGTCGAGGCAGTCGTCGAGGGTGTCGATGCCGAAGTCGATGCAGTCCGAACCGTCGAGGACGAGGTCCGGCCATAGTTTTTCCAGAACTAGGCGCACGTCGGGGACGAACGCACACTCCGGTTTTGCCAGAACCGAGTATGCAAAGAAGAACTCGTCGGTGACGTGGTCGAGGCAGTCGTAGAGAGTTCGATGCCGAAGAAGACGTTGTCAAAGCCGATGAAGACGTAGAAGGCGGCGAAACTAGCGACGACCTGGATTACTCATGTTGGATGCCTAGAGTGGTGATGGGGTAGTCGGCGGGACCTGCGATGGCGAGAGGGCGCCCTGTAGGTTACCTTGTGAAGCGCGGCGGCGGTGCTCGAAGTAGGCGAGGAAGACCTGACGAAGACCATGTGCAGACAGCGGCGATCCGTGCTGTAGGAGATGGCGCGCTGAAAGCCAAGGCCGTTGATGCACGAGGACGGCGAAGTAGACTACGTGCAACCACGCTACGACCCAAGGGGGCGGCATAGCTGCAGGGCGCAAGTTGGTGCAGCGGCTAGGAGACCACCAGTGACGTACACGCCAATGAAGACGCGTTGGAAGCCGGTAGCGTGGACCAAAGGCGGCGGCGCGGCGGCCCGATGGGGCGGCACAGTGGCAGACCGTAGCTCGATCGGTGGTAGGCGCGTGCTCGGGGACGTGCCTGGCGTAGACAGGCGCGGGATTGGTTGATCAGACCGACGGTGCACCGTATGCGCCATGACGTGGACGACGTGTAGATCGGACTCGATGGCGGCGTTGTCGGTGAAGTCCCGGACGATGACGACGAAGAGGATCCGAGGGGGCGGCCGTGGTAGCCTTCCGAGGAAGGCATAGCAGCCGTCTGCGGTGGACCGCAACCTGTCGAGGCAGACGCAGCAGCGGAGAGGTCAGTCGAACGGACGCGATGTAGATCTTCGATGCCGATGGTCAGAGTAGAGGCGCGACGATGACGACGGAGGTGGGCGACTCAATCCGATCTAAGATCGGTAAATCAAAAAAGAAAACCGATCAAGAGATCGAAAAAAACTTACATGGCAGCCGATCACGGATCGGTGAACGAACTCTGCGTACGGGTTACGCGCCCCCGGCGGAGATCATGGAGATCGACCTCCCCGAGGGCGGCGCGGCGTGGAAGTGTGTGCGACGGCTAGATCAAGGATCTTGCCGCTCTACCTAGCATGTATAATACAAATATATGAAACATGAACAACTAGAGTCCGGATCACACAGGTTGTATGGGCTAGCGTCACGGCAAAAAAAAAATACCGCATCGGACATGCACATGCATGTGCTTATATCACATGACGTATTGACCTCTGCAACCAATACAGGTACTATTGCTGGTCAGAGTACCAGACCGGAAGCGTCTCCTCCTAAAAAAGAACCTAGCCACCACCTCCTCTCTGTCGACGATTGACGGGTCCTCGCCTCCTCCACTTTCGCTCATGCAGACGGAAGGGGGTGGAGACCCAGGACCTACGCTCGGCGTTTATCAAGGTCCCTAATGTTAGTGTCTTTGTGGTGTCGTGGTAGCGTATTTCAGATGGCGGTGGATGCACTACATCAAATAATGGTTCTCCGGCTTCAACCTCATCTCGGCGATGTTTACGGCGTCGAGAAGCTTGTGGGATTGTGTCTTCGCCGGATGTGTGTTCTGGCTTTGTGTCGTGGTGATCTCGTCGTCGATCTGGTCATGTCGGCCTTGGAGTGCGGTGGTGCGGACAACTGCTGCTTTGTGGTGGATGGTGGAGGATCCGGTCGCTTGATAGGCGGGATAGTACTGGTCCCGGATCCGGCGTTGAAGATGCTCGGAGGGCTCCTCCGGCCGATGTTGCATAGCACCAGGCTAGATCTAGTCTTACAGGACTGGTGGTTATTGTGGTTCATTGACGCCTTATGGCTAGGGGTTTCTTTACCAAAGTGTGGACCGACTGCTGGTGATCTACTTCTTCTTCTGCGACGGTGAATGATTTGGGTCCTTAGTAGTTGCGACGAGGACGGTTTGCAGCTGTTCAACCGTTTGTTTTCTCCTTATTTTTTATTATTTGTATGTGTTTTATCTTTGTATTGCTATAGTTATAATACAAGTAATGTATGCCTATGACGTACATATTCAAAAAAAAAGATACTATTGATGTTCCTATTTTATAGCTGCTAAATTAAATTGTCTTTTTTGGTGAAGAAAGTATGTCCGCTTTACAAAATATGGTCATGAAACAAGTAGCTGGACAATAATTTGCATTGATAAAGTCAACCCAAATTCGAGTAGATGATGAATAATTGCATATTTAGTAACTTCAAAGTATCTGACACAATTCTATTTTCATGATTAGAAAAATATATAACAAATAAAGCGGTTGAAAAATCCTACAGTAGTTCCTTAAACCGTATATTCGGTCCCACCGGCAACTAGCTTGACGTGATGGTGAACTTATTAACAACATTCAATGAATTCTTTCAAGTAAAAATTTACTCATGAAATATACTAAATGCTTTTTCCTAAAGGTTTCTTCAAAACATTGCACTTCCTATAATCAATAAACTTTGTTTAACAAGGGACCAAATAGACATGAACTATGTCATGTGATGACCGTCGCATCGTGTAATGTGGAACTCAGAAACAATTCTATTGCTTAAGAATGAGTGAGAAGAGCGGATATGGCAGATGCTCGAAATCTGGTACCAAATTATCGCATTTATCGATAGAAACAAGTGGTCTAAAGCTCTAAGATTTAGCGAGTTCAAAATTTTAATATTTAGAGGAAGAGAATCAAAATACGACGGTCTAATTAAGGTGTTATATATAGAACAATGAATTTAAAGATTTAGAGGAAAATAATAGAAGAAGTAATACTGTCTATAGGACAAATTATGTGGTATATATGAGTTTTAGGGGGAAAGAGACTAAAACTTTTATTTTCATGTACCTGCAAAAAAACTTCTATTTTAGTGAGAAAACAAGTATAATAGTGTTGATTTTTCGTAAAAGATGTGTGCGTGCACCATCAGACTCATGCACATACAAATATGAGTGTCAAATTGTGGTGTTGTGTAATATTAAGATTTAAGTAACCATAAATGTCTTTCTATTGATGGTTTTATCATATGTTACACAAGAATAACGGAGAAAAAAGAGTGTCCTTATAATTTAAAAGTTGTACACAACAACAGTTCAATGTTTGTAAGCTAATATAACTCTAGCCGCGCAAATGCGCGGGTCAATGTGCTAGTTGCTAAGGAAAGGGACTTGGGGGCTCCTCCCTTTCTATAAAGGAGGGCATAAGAAGGGATTTAGACACATCAATAAATTCCAAGCTTTGAGGCTTCCTCCTCTAAGTGTCCTCATCTCTCCCTCTTTCTCTTGTGAGTGCGGCCCACTGTAAGGGCTGTACGAATGAGAGAGTTCTTCACCGCAGAGCGTCGTCGCGCTGCGGGGATTTCGGATCCAGGAGATCTATGTAGCACTCCGCTAAAATCAGTACTAGAAAATCGCTGTGTTTTTGTGCATTGCATCGTCATGACCGCATGCTCATGTCATGATGCCACATTGTATTTGAGCATCGTCATCATCATGCATTTGTTTGTCTAAAACTATTTTCTAAAAGCCTATCTTTGTTTTCTAAATATTCCCCCGTCTTCATGTCAAATCAAAACCCCAGTCTATTTCAGATCTTTGATTCGTCTAAAAACTATTTGCAAACGTCATTTAAAAATAAAATAAATAAAAATGTTTTATCCGGGGAGGCAGCCCAGCCCGTTAGGCTAGGCCACCTACAACCCGGCCCAGCTAAACTGAACCCAGACCAGAACCACCCCAAACCCTAGCACCCCACCCAACCACCCTTCCTACCTACCGCCACATACTCCCTCCACCCTGCCGCCGCCACCCACCAGCTTCACCCCAGGCACACACACGCTGCAACGCGTGCAGCAAACCAACCCGCACTGCTCCACCTTGCCTTGGCCCCACAACCTTCTGCTACCGACAACACCCGACCCCACCCCTCGCGCGACACGCCCCAGTTCTGGCCCCGATCCCCGCGCCAGCCCGACCCCCACCAACCACACGCTCTGCCCGCTCCCCCTCTATCCCCCACCTCGCTTCCTCTCCCCCGCGTGGAGCGCCGCTGCCTGGGCTTCGCCCTCTCCCCGGTCGCCGCTGCCAGGCCGCCGCCAGCGAGTCCCGCTACCGCTCGGCCTCTCTGTCTCGCCCAACCTCCGCCGCGAGCACCGTCGGGTCCGTCGGCTTCGGCACCGAGGACGGCCGCCCTGCCCTCTCCTCTGCCGCGGGGCTCCGCGAGCCCTACCGTCCTGTGCGCCTTGCCCAGCTCCGCCTCTCCTCGCTGTCATTCAAGCTCGAGCCGCCATCGTCGACCCCTCTCTAACCGTGTCGTAGCCGAGCACCGCCACCGTCGACCCAAGCCCGAGCCCATCCCGCCTCGATCTGCTCATCACCGAGCCACCACTGTTAGCCACAGGCGCGGCCCAGTTGAAGCCTCGGCCCTGCCGCCACCTCCGGATCTCCTGCGCCACCAAGCACGCCACCAGGAGCTCGCCGCCTCCGGCCAGCGCCCCGTCTGCCCCGTGCGACCCTGCTAGCCGTATCCCACCCCCTCGCCGCGCCTCCTTGTCTTCCCCGGACCCGGCGTCGCGGAGCGCCCCTCGGTCCTGTTGTCGTCGCCTGGTCCCGCACCCTGTGGGCCGCTCGCTGCTGCGGGCCCCCTCTGCAGCACACGCGGTCGCGCCACCGCCGAGCCCACAACGCTATCGCTCGACCCGGCGCCATCCCGAGCTCACCCACAACGTGCCCTGCTGCTGAAGTCTTCTCTCCTAGTATCTCCTATTGATGTGGTGTTTATGTGATGATGCTACTGTTTGGTGATGTTTGATACTACTACGGGCTCATGATGATGCATGTGACTAAGTCTGGCATGGTGTCATGAAGTGAAGTGGTTGTTGCAAGTGTGTTCTAAGCAAGATCTTCGTCCTATCGGTTTTTCTGTTTCGTCAAGATCATCGTGCACGATACCAAGACCTTCACCGACCATTGAAGTCGGAATCCGAAGAGCTAGATTGTGGTACACCGAGTTCGTCTTCATGGAAACCACAAGACCGACGCCATGAGAAGTAACCGCCAAGATGCCAAGTTCGGCCGATGACAAGACCGACACGAGTCGAGACCCGAGGAGCTATGCAAGACCACGGCGTCGAACCAAGACCGACACCGTCACCCAAGAACGTCGACAAGGTCGCCAAGTTCTCCATCCTGGATCCGATGCACCGGATCGACGAGATCTCCTTCCGAGAGTCGATGACCCGAAGACCACCGGTACCCGATCCATTCAAGTTCGCCATCGACGGCTAGATCGACCGCTTGGTACCCAAGTTCTCCGTCGTGACACGACAAGTTCTCCATCTTGTATCCGAACCTCGCCATCCCCGTCGAACCCTGAGACCGAACCCCCGGAACCCAAGATCTCCCGAACCTAGATGTGTGAACCTTTCCCGAGCCCCTGTTTTATAAAAATGCTATATATATAAACTATCGCATATTAAATTGTTCATGCATGCATATATGTCTGTGGTTTGGGGGCATTATGCCGATTCACCTCATAATTAAATATGGAGTCTATATGCGGGATATCTTTGTCTTATTCCGGACTCCATTTAAATTGGTGTAGCGAACCGATAACGTGTTTTGTCTAGTCAATACAACATTTAATTTGCAGGGTAGATAAATAACTCGAACCTATTAATTAATTGTCGGGACCCCAGTTCCGCTTAATATTGGCCCGTTGCATCGCATATTTGCCATGTCATGCATCATACATACATCATGCCAGATCTTTTGCCATAGTATTAAATAGTGCGTCCGGTGTTTTTTTTAGTGTTTGCTTCTTCACGGTTTAGGCCGTTGGGTGGATGCAAGTATCGACAAGTTCTTCGGATAATGTCTCTTGGGCTATGTTTTCCCAGGCGAGCATTCTCCCCCTTTCTACCTATTTTGCATTTATAGTCTTTATTTCCTCATGTTGATCTATTGCTATCCGTGTTGCGATGCTTTAGTTTCCGTACACCAGTTATACCCCGTGCAGCCTCTATATTGCCTTGGACACCTCCTATTACCTGTGTTTGGTAGATAGCTAGCCTTGCGAGTTGTAGTTGCTTGCTCAGGTGCGATCTCGTGTTGTCAAGTACCACAGTTGTTGGAATGCTAGCAGATGTTTATGGTGGAGTTGATCATGGCTTTAATTACAACTTGATATTAAATTGCTAGATATAACTAATACAGAGGCATCGGTGGGCAATATATGTTATTTGGTTCTTCCACGCTCACTTGTGTCCCGTAGGACCCCGAGTACTTGATACCTGTTCCTTGACTATCGCACTATCCGCATATGGGACCATGAATCCCCTTAGCCAGAGCTTGATTCATTTCTTATTTCTTGGGGCCACAAACTAGTTTGGGGCTTTATTACTATCCTGTACTTATGTTATGTTTTACTGCTTTATTTACGATTGTGCGTGGAGCACCTGTACTGTTTAGGATTGCGGAGTGTTTTCGCGGTATCGACAAGCCTAGTCACACTTCCGGGTTTCCAGTCGTTTACAGCCATTGGCGCAAAACTTGGGTCCGTCTCGGAGCCGGCCAACTTCATTGCGGGTAGCTTAATGGGGTGGCCCTCTGAAATAATTTATGAATCATGTGATTGCTTTGTCATGAAAGCCTCGTTGGGTTTTGAGTTGGTTTTTCCGAGGTTGATCGTGTGTGTGTTGCTATTTGTGCACCCATGCAGGGTAAATCTTTCTAAAAGCCGTGTCCGCGGTTATGGACGACTTAGAGCATAGTATCTCGATCATAGACAAGCATAACTAAAGTAGTGCTATAAACTTGACTTAATATATGACTAGTAATCAGATTCAACTATCACGGAATGGATATTAAAATGCCAACAACTGGTGGATCTGGGGTTGTTTTGTGACATGCTGTACCTGCCTAGTAAGTATTGCAACTCCAATGGAATGTGATAAAAGTGCCAACAATTGCTGGGTTTTGGGATTCCTCAGGACAATTATATCTAACTAGTAAATGTTCCAACTACAACGGAATGGTGATTAAAACTGCCCACTACTTATGCTATCAGGATGACACATGCTATCTATATCTGACTAGTAAGTGCTTCAACTATAATCGAATGAATAAAACTGCCAACTGTGTGAGTTCCTCGGTTTGACTTCCTCGTTTGGTCTCGAGGGGGAATACCAGGATGGGTATGTTTGGGGTTACTATCAGGTTGGATCCGAATAGGTCTTTCTTATCCCTCTCTAATAGCCGCCAGTTTTACTGAGTCTCTATAGGTTGTTAGTGCTGCTGCGCTGCCGCTTCAGTCCACCATACCTATGTAGGCGAGAGCCGCCGAATTCTAGCCTCGGCGTGTACTGGCCTCAGTACTGACGCTCCTCTTTTTCCTTTGCCCTTTGTCGGCACCCCTGTTGTTTAGTAGGTACGAGTTCGACATTGTTAGCAGGGTCACCCTTCCGGCTTGGCCTGGGCAGGGTTATGGACGCCATTGGTTATTCTTTAGTGCTCTTGGCCCCATTTGCATCTTGTCCGTACTTGGACACTGTAGCGATTTCAAGGTGAATTGGATCTTTGTACTGTATATCGGAATTCTTGACTCATGGAGTCATGTTGTATATATATCTGTTATGTGGGTCCCATCGAGGACTGTTGTGTAATGGTATTACTTTGTTTTCCACCCGCACGAAAGTGCCTGGTGGGCATCCTTGAATCGTTTCTATGCGGGTTTGGCGAAAAAGGGCTAAAACTTGCATAGGGCCGATTCGAGGGTGTTACAGAGTGGTATCAGAGCTCAGTAGTTGTGTTACCCCCACTGGTCCAGCCTGTAGGATAACCTAGCTAACGGCCGATGTAGAGTGTCAAAACTATTTTCGCAAACTCGGTTGGATAGATCTGATTAGGTCTGATTTTACTCATTATCCTTATGCTATTCTCCTCTTACCTTTGCGTGTTTTGAATCTGCTCTCTCATCTTTTCTTCGAGTATAGGAATTCTCGTGGTTGGGTTTCCGTCGTACCTTTAGGGTTTCGCTTCCTCCTTTGGTAACGGTGCTTCTACATCCGGTCTTCATGCTATCTGAGCAATCCTTCATCTGTGGGACTTCTCTCTGTTCCTTGTTGTGCCTTCTGGTGTTTCCCGAGGCGACGACATCATCTACGCTAGATCAGATGCAGAGTCTGCATCGCTCCTTTGTTTCTGAACCTTGCTTGTCGCGATCTTCAGTCTGATTTCGAGAGTTGATTGCATAATTCTACTATTCATGTATTGAGTAATGCTTTGAGTGCGGGATGGAGTCATGACCATACCACTACTCTTATCATTCGCTCTGCACATTGAATTGGCGGATCTATGCAATTTACTCCTTCCACTGAAGTTAGAGGTAGCCTTATGACCTCTTTCTTCATCTTTGTTTCTCTGGAGTGTTCTCGACGAATGTGAACAATGACTTCTTGTTGGTTGTGTCGCCGATTTCAAAATGGAGTAACAATCTTTGTTAGTGGTGTCGCGAGAATCTACACGAAGCGAGAAGATTCAGATAGTCGGCCTTCTTCCCCGTACGATGAGGCGGATCTCGAGGGCGAGATCCATTGTTAGTGGTGTCGAATTGTAGCACCCCGCTAAAATCACTACTAGAAAATAGCTGTGTTTTTGTGCATTGCATCGTCATGACCGCATGCTCATGTCATCATGCCACATTGCATTTCAGCATCGTCATCATCATGCATCTGTTTGTCTAAAACTATTTTCTAAAAGACTATCTTTGTTTTCTAAATATTCCCCTGTCTTCATGTCAAATCAAAACCCCGGTCTATTTCAGATCTTTGATTCGTCTAAAAACTATTTGCAAACGTCATTTAAAAATAAAATAAATAAAAATGTTTTATCCGGGGAGGCAGCCCAGCCCGTTAGGCTAGGCCACCTACAACCCGGCCCAGCTAAACTGAACCCAGACCAGAACCACCCCAAACCCTAGCACCCCACCCGACCACCCCTCCTACCTACCGCCACATGCTCCCTCCACCCTACCGCCGCCACCCACCAGGTCCACCCTATGCACACACATGCTGCAACGCGTGCAACAAACCAACCCACACAGCTCCACCTTGCCTTGGCCCCACCACCTTCTTCTACCGCCAACACCCAACCCCACCCCTCGTGCGACACGCCCAAGTTCCTACCCCGATCCCCGCGCCAGCCTGACCCCCACCAACCACGCGCTCTGCCCGCTCCCTTCGATCCCCCACTTCGCTTACTCTCCCCCGTGTGGAGCACCGCTGCCTGGGCCTCGCATTCTCCCTGGTCGCCACTGCCAGGCTACCGCCAGCGAGTCCCGCCACCGCTCGGCCTCTTTGTCTCGCCCGACCTCCGCCGCGAGCACCGTCGGGTCCGTCGGTTTCGGCACCGAGGACGGCCGCCCTGCCCTCTCCTCTGCCGTAGGGCTCCGCGAGCCCTACCGTCCTGCGCGCCTCGCCCACCTCCGCCTCTCCCCGCTGTCATTCAAGATCGAGCCGCCGTCGTTGACCCCTCTCTGAATGTGTCGCCGCCGAGCACCGCCACCATCGACCCAAGCCCGAGCCCGCCCCGCCTCGATCCGCTCATCACCGAGCCGCCGCTGTTAGCCACAGGCGCGACCCCGTCGAAGCCCCAGCCCCGCCTCCACCTCCGGATCGCCTGCGCCGCCAAGCCCGCCACCAGGAGCTCGCCGGCTCTGGCCAGCGCCCCGTCTGCCCTGTGTGACCCTGCTGGCCGCATCCCGCCCCCTCGCCGCGCCTCCTCGTCTTCCCCGGACCCGGCGTCACGGAGCGTCCCTCGGTACTGCCGTCGTCGCCTAGTCCCGCGCCCTGTTGGCCACTCCCTCCTGCGGGCCCCCTCTACAGCACACGCGGTCGCGCCACCGCCAAGCCCACAACGCCGTCGCTCGACCCGGCGCCATCCCGAGCTCACCCACAACGTGCCCTGCTGCTGAAGTCTTCTCTCCCAGTATCTCCTATTGATGTGGTGTTTATGTGATGATGCTACTGTTTGGTGATGTTTGATACTGCTACGGGTTCACGATGATGCATCTGACTAAGTCTAGCAAGGTTTCATGAAGTGAAGTGGTTGCTGCAAGTGTGTTCTAAGCAAGATCTTTGTCCTATTGGTTTTTCTGTTTCGTCAAGATCATCGTGCACGATACCAAGACCTTCACCGACCATTGAAGTCGGAATCCGAAGAGCTAGATCGTGGTACACCGAGTTTGCCTTCATGGAAACCACAAGACCGATGCCACGAGAAGTAACCGCCAAGATGCCAAGTTCGGCCGACGACAAGACCGACACGAGTCGAGACCCGAGGAGCTATGCAAGACCACGATGCCAAACCAAGACCGACACCGTCACCCAAGAACGTCGACAAGGTCGCCAAGTTCTCCATCCTGGATCCGATGCGCCGGATCGACGAGATCTCCTTCACAGAGTGGATGACCCGAAGACCACTGGTACCTGATCCATTCAAGTTCGCCATCGACAGCAAGATCGACCGCTTGGTACCCAAGTTCTCCGTCGCGACACGACAAGTTCTCCATCTTGTATCCGAACCTCGCCGTCCCCATCGACCTTGAGACCGAACCCCCGGAACCCAAGATCTTCTGAACCCAGATGTGTGAACCTTTCCCGAGCCCCTATTTTATAAATGCTATATATATAAACTATCGCATATTAAATTGTTCATGCATGCATATCTGTCTGTGGTTTGGGGGCATTATGCTGATTCACCTCATAATGAAATATGGAGTCTATATGTGGGATATCTTTGTCTTATTCCGAACTCCATTTAAATTGGTGTAGCGAACCGATGCCGTGTTTTGTCTTGTCAATACAACATTTAATTTGCGGCATAGATAAATAACTCAAACCTATTAGTTAATTATCGGGACCCCGGTTCCGCTTAATATTGGCCAGTTGCATCGCATATTTGCCATGTCATGCATCATACATACATCATGCCGGATCTTTTGCCGTAGTATTAAATAGTGCGTCTGGTGTTTCTTTTAGTGTTTGCTTCTTCACGGTTTAGGCCGTTGGGTGGATGCGAGTATCGACAAGTTCTTCGGGTAATGTCTCTTCGGCTATGTTTTCCCAGGCGAGCATTCTCCCCCTTTCTACCTATTTTGCATTTATAGGCTTTGTTTCCTCCTGTTGATCTATTGCTATCTATGTCGCGATGCTTTAGTTTCCGTACACCAGTTATACCCCGTGCGGCCTCTATATTGCCTTGGACACCTCCTATTACCTGTGTTTGGTAGAAAGCTGGCCTTGCGAATCGTAGTTGCTTGCTCAGGTGCGATCTCGTGTTGTCAAGTACCACAGTTGTTGGAATGCTGGCAGATGTTTATGGTGGAGTTGATCATGGCTTTAATTACAACTTGATATTAAATTGCTAGATATAACTAATACAGAGGCATCGGTGGGCAACAGATGTTATTTGGTTCTTCCACGCTCACTTGTGTCCCGTAGGACCCCGAGTACTTGATACTTGTTCCTTGACTATCACACTATCCGCATATGGGACCATGAATCCCCTTAGCCAGAGCTTGATTCATTTCTTATTTCTTGGGGCCACAAACTAGTTTGGGGCTTTATTACTATCCTGTACTTATGTCATGTTTTACTGCTTTATTTACGATTGTGCGTGGAGCACCTGTACTGTTTAGGATTGCGGAGTGTTTTCGCGGTATCGACAAGCCCAGTCACACTTTCGGGTTCCCGGTCGTTTACAGCCATTGGCGTAAACCTTGGGTCCGTCTTGGAGCTGGCCAACTTCGTTGTGGGTAGCTTAATGGGGTGGCCCCTGAAATAATTTATGAATCATGTGATTGCTTTGTCGTGAAAGCCTCGTTGGGTTTTGAGTTGGTTTTTCCGAGGTTGATCGTGTGTGTGTTGCTATTTGTGCACCCCTGCAGGGTAAATCTTTCTGAAAGCCATGTCCGCGGTTATGGACGACGTGGAGCACAGTATCTCGATTATAGACAAGAATAACTAAAGTAGTGCTATAAATTTGACTTAATATATGACTTGTAATCAGATTCAACTATCACGGAATGGATATTAAAATGCCAACAACTGGTGGATCTGGGGTTGTTTTGTGACATGTTGTACCTGCCTAGTAAGTATTGCAACTCCAATGGAATGTGATAAAAGTGCCAACAATTGCTGGGTTTTGGGATTCCTCAGGACAATTATATCTGACTAGTAAATGTTCCAACTACAACGGAATGGTGATTAAAACTGCCCACTACTTATGCTATCAGGATGACTCGTGCTATCTATATCTGACTAGTAAGTGCTTCAACTATAATCGAATGAATAAAACTGCCAACTGTGTGAGTTCCTCGGTTTGACTTCCTCGTTTGGTCTTGAGGGGGAATACCAGGATGGGTATGTTTGGGGTTACTATCAGGTTGGATCCGGATAGGTCTTTCTTATCCCTCTCTAATAGCCGCCAGTTTTACTGAGTCTCTATAGGTTGTTAGTGCTGCTGCGCTGCCGCTTCAGTCCACCATACCTATGTAGGCGAGAGCCGCCGAATTCTAGCCTCGCCGTGTACTGGCCTCAGTACTGACGCTCCTCTTTTTTCCTTTGCCCTTTGTCGGCACCCCTTTTGTTTAGCAGGTACGAGTTCGACGTTGTTAGTAGGGTCACCCTTCCGGCTTGGCCTGGGCAGGGTTATGGACGCCATTGGTTATTCTTCAGGGCTCTTAGCCCCATTTGCATCATGTATGTACTCAGACGCTGTAGCGATTTCAAGGTGAATTGGATCTTTGTACTGTATATCGGAATTCTTGACTGATGGAGTCGTGTTGTATATATATATCTGTTCTATGGGTCCCATCGAGGACTGTTGTGTAATGGTATTACTTCGTTTTCCACCCGCAGGAAAGTGCCTGGTGGGCGTCCTTGAATCGTTTCTATGCGGGTTTGGCAGAAAAGGGCTAAAACTTGCATAGGGCCGATTCGAGGGTGTTACAATCTACTTCCGCAACCTCTGCTAGATTAGAGTCTGGGAGTCGTCGTCAAGGATCATATGTGTGAGGACTCCTAAGAGGCACTACACTTGTGACGCTGGAGTCGTTTGAGCCACCGGAGTCATTTGAGCCGGTGGAGCTAGAGCTGGTTGAGCCGTCCGAGTTCAGAACGACCTTGAGGTCGGCGTCGATATGACTACATCATCCACGTTGGCCCGAACATTGACAAAGATTTTCTGTCTTCAACTTGGAAAGTTCATGAAAAACCCCTCCTATTACTACATCACTAATAGATAGATCCTGGCATTAGGGTTATTTGTGTAGGAAAAATTATTGTTTTCACGTGCTAAACCCCAACAGAGCTTACCATCTCCGGAGTAGAGGAAAATGTAACCATTATAAAAGTGGCTATTCCCTCACCGGGATAGCCTTGGAGATAAGGTGCCCTTCATGGCTTGGGGAAATACATCGTGGGATCTCACACCTCTCCAAATGTGATGTACCTTACTTGTAAGGGGACACGGGAATACATCTTTGTCTCCGTGTGCCTCAGTTATCTCTATACCTGAGTTTGCTTTTTTGTGATAGCCATCGAGTTTGAAGTACTTTTATATTGCTTATCACTTGCGTTATATATATATATATATATTGTGCTATCCTACTTAGCTTAACTTGTTGTTGGTGCACTTAGTTGAGCCTACTGTATTTAGGTTTTGTGCTTGCAAAATAAACATTAGTTTAATTCCACATTCTTGCAAACCAAAACCGTAATTTTGAAATTGCCTATTCACCCCCTTCTACATGATATCTATCCTTTCAGGATCTTACTTGAGCCAAGTACATATTGTATGACTAGGCCCATGACCATGATGCCAACATGAGGAGACAACGATACACCAGGAACCAATACGCTCAAGCAGAAGGCATGGAAGATAAGATGGAAGAAAGTAACCAGATGAACCGGCCTTACCTTCGGCGCCACCGGACCCACCGCTAGACCGAACCGGTGCCAGCTCTAGCGCACTGGACACGCTGCCAAAACTAGTCCGGGCCCCACAGAACCTGCCAAAACCCCGACGAAAGCCACACCAGTACACCCAACAAGCGATCAGGGATCTGTCTAGCAACCGCCGAACCTTCCAGCATAGATCCAGTGCCACCGAACTTATCGTCGGAATCACCTGTATGTGCAAAGGTTCGAGTTTTGATGCCCTAGAATATTCCCTACACCTACCCCTTGTAACATCCCAGCATTAGATCTTAGAAATAAGTTGAGATAAGGTGTGTGCATTGCATTCATGCATAGAAAATCCAGATAATTTTAGTGCTTTTAAATAAAACTTGTCAAAGATATTGAAGCTTAACTTGGAGGAACTAAAGTAGATCATCAAGTTTATTGCGATAAGTTTCAATATGACCTTTCTAAAACCTTACCTTTGGGTAATATAATTTGATCTAAGCGTAGATCAAATGTAATAAAACTAAGTCACAACACACTGCTTAATAAGGAGTACTTGATCTTCTAGAGATCATTACTTGGTATTCTATTCAACAACTCAAGGATGAATACTTAATATTCTAAAGATGATATCAAAGGTATTATCTACCATAAACCCTGAATACCAAGTCAAGTATATAACCCAAGTAAAAGAAACCCACAACTAAATCTTGATACACTTGCTTGCCATAACTGTTCCTACCATAAGAACCATGGTAGTCTTTAAACATTAACTCTTATCACAAATAGAGTAAAAAAGGAAGTCAAGCCAAGACCATCCATCACATACCCTTAGTGACATGTTAATAGATGACAATCCTATTTAACCAAGTCCTAGAGTCAATTGATCATCAAGATTGAGTGGTCAATTCTTGATCTAGCACTTATTGACCCTTAACTTTGACCTATTATATTGACCTTCCAAATACCTTAAGTAAATTAATAAGAAGAAGTAACTAGTGATGGTAGAGTGTGCCATCATCAATGGAATGTGATCCTTGGTGGATATCAAACCATCTGATGTTGGAGGAGTTAACCCACACATGAGTTAACTAGAAGAGATACCTAAACCCAAGAGTTAAGTTAGTATTTATGGAGCTATGAGAAAGTTAGTAGTATTTGAGTATCAAATAATAATCTTGTTAAGTCAAGTGGGTATAAACTTAGAGTAAGCTTGCTTAACAAGATAAGCCTATAGAGAGACCAGTACAAGCCTACTACTTAGTTGATTATAGATGTTGATTAGACAATTAGAAGCCTAAGCTTAGTATGATCAAAGGATGGTGGTCATATTCTCAAGTCACCTGAGGATACATGACTAGATGTTGAAGTAGAATTGTGAGTATACCAAATTAGGCAAAACTCTAGTAAGCTGAATCACCTAGCTTGATCATGAGAAGTCAAGCTAGAGTAAGATGAAGTATATAACATGAGTATATGGAGTAGTTGGAGGAATAGTAGTTTTAACAAGCTAATGCAAGAACATTCTTGTATTATGGAGAGTAGTACCATACTTATTTTAGGGGATTGTTATCACATGTGATGTAGAGAGAACTGTAATCTTGCAAGCCTTGGAAGTAGTTGCAAAATAGATTTAAAAGAGTTAATGGATGGAGCTAGAAATAACTACATTGATGGATTCATCAAGAGTAGATTAGCAAATGGAAGTTATACTAGGAGAAGAATGAAGGAGGAATATTGTTGAAGTGGTATGACGATGTCATCATATGATGATGGATATGGTGGAGTCAGATAATTGACTTATTTAGGAAGATGTGATCTATGTGAATAAGATAAGAGGGATATATAGAGTATATTTAGGAAAGGAATTCCTTATCTAAAGATAACCTTGGTGAGGTATTAAGGTAAGGATTCTTTAGAAGCCTTAACCATGATTATATCAAACTATGGCAAGATCCATGTCTACCTCTTTGTTTAACATCCAGAATAAAGAGGGTAGTTAAACCAATTCCTATTTTTAGGCAGCCAATGGATAGTATCTCTTAGTCAAATGAAATGTCTAAGAGATAAGTAGAATATTAGTTGAGAGTGTACTGGTGGAAGCCTTGTCCACCTGATTGTCTTAAACCCTAATAAAGACCTAGTCTCGTAGGATCATCAAGACCACATTAAGAAGTATGCTTTATAGCTCACTCTAAGTTGAGATATCATTCAGGATTATAAATTCTGGACCAATCCTTGAATCTTGATCCCTAGCAACATTCACTAAGAAACTTGAGGGTAGTGTATCCTCTAGAGTCCATAGTAAGTGTAGTATTAGAAACCCTAAATAAATGTTGCTGGGCATTGAGATCACTTGTGTCACATGAATGACAATGGTTATTCACCATTATATAATGAACTTCTATCAAAACATTAACCAAACTTAACATAGTAGTGAAAAAACTAGTTCTAGAAGTGATACATGCCTACTTTGAAAAAGAATAGAATGGTTATGAAGAAATTGTAATGGAATTGGGATAAAGGAAATTCCAACTTTAAAGAACATTGGAATCTAAACCACTATATTATAAACCCAGGGTTTAATGCCTTGAAATATATTTGCATAATTCCTTTATGAGGCTAAGTATGAATAGAGTCCTATATATATCATTCACCATTTTAAATCGTTACCATTACAATTATTAAGAGAAAACAGAATCATTTTATAAAATCATTATAAGGAATAAATTCCTAAAATCCTAATTTCATGAATATTCCCTAATGAAGAGAACCCTTCATATCGTTGTGAATATTTTATACACAATAAGAACTGAAGAGGAAATAGTTATAATTGCTGAATACAATAATATCCATGACTTACAAAATTTCTAGACATTTTAAAACCCTTGTAGAAATCAAATTAGAAAGGAAATGGTAAAATAGAAAATAGAAACAGAATGAAGAAAAATAAAAAGATCTGCTAGCAAAACCAGGCCACAGCTCAGCAAGCCTTGCACTTATCTAACGCCCACAAGCAACAACAATATCCCACACCGGCCCAGCAACAGAAGCCCAACTTAAATCTCTCTCTGACTAACTAGTGGGACCAGATGGAGGACTGCGGATTTGTTCCAAAGAACGCAGGGGTTTTTATGAAACACCGCCATTGTCGTCATCCTCACACACACAGGCACCTGCGTGCGTACCTTCGATGCTGTCCACCGTCATTATCAAAACCCGACCACCGTGGTACTCATCGCCGCCTCTAAGAGGTGTAGATAAGACCGTCGTGTCCTCCTCTATTATCTCATACCAATATTATCCTCTCTCTCACGCTCTAGCTTTATCTATCTTCCGCACCAAAACCCTAGCTCACCGGAGGTCGTTGTCCTGGTCGTTTCCAACCGCCCCTCGCCTCGGTGAACCCACTGCTGGAAACTCCGTCATGTCCTTGTTTGCTAGGACCAAGCACGGGAGCTGGCACGTCGTGAATCGTGCGGAATTAGGCGTTCCCTTCCATCAGCCACCGTGGCCATTGTTGTCGATTCGTCATCGTCACGCCTCCCCTACCTTCCTTGAGCATCCCATCGCAACTAGGGTGAGATCCTATACCTCCCAGTGGACTCCATTGTTTCAATTGCTTCCGAAATCACCACCACACCATGTGCCACCGTTGGCCCCCGCAGAAGTACGTCGCCAGAGTAACTCCGGTGACCATTTACTCGCGGTGCGACCACTGTCTGACTCGCCACGAACCACTCTTTCCAATGACCAACAAGCCCAACCACAGCAGCACGCGAGCACCCAATCGATGGATTGATCATCGACCTGAGGAGATCATCCTCGGGTGATGTCAACATGACATCATGCTGATGTCATAATGCTATTTTGTTTATTTTTAATTCTCATTTTTCTGTGAAAGTTAAATCTCTAGATATGATGTGGCCATTGGACCCACCAGTCAGTGACTGGGGCTAGAAATAGCCCCGGTGAGAAAAGCCCCAACCTCATGCTCACATCAGCATTATCTCCTAAACCCATTTAATATTTATTTTTAATTCTAGAAAATGAATAAATCTTATTAAATCAATATCCTTTTTCTTATAATTCAGAAAAATGTATACAATATATCTAAATGGTCAGAAAAATAAACTCTATAATTCAAACCTATTATCCTATTTAATTTTCCAACTTAAATAAGATAATAATTATTAGTAGTAAATAAATGTATTCTATTATTTAAAATTCATAAAAATAGGTATAATATATCAAAATTCTTAGAAAAACAAAATATACATTTATAAACTTATTTTGTACATTTTTGTGATAATTAACTAAATATTTATTATTTATTTAGTATTTATAAAGTGATAAAACTTATAAAAATCATATCTTATTATTTAAAAATCACAAAAATACATATAATGTACCAAAATAATCACAAAAATAAATTCTACACATTAAAAATATCCGCTTTCATAATTGAAGTCAAATAAAAGGTAAAGGTCTAATAAATCTTATTTAAACTCTTTTATTTTATTTTAATTAATTAAAAATATATAAATCTTTACTATTGCCTTTACCATTATTTGTTTAGAGTCTAAAAATGTAATAATAAGTTCAATTGATACTCAAGTGAAGTAAAAATAGAACTAATCATTTTAAAGATGTATATCCTAAAAATTCCTTTTAAGTGTATCTGAATTTTCTTTAAAAATTCTATCAATTATTAAATCAACAAGAATAATATATTATTTATCAAACGAATTCTAATCACTTATAAAACCATCAAGCTCATATTTACTAATTCCTCTACTAGTCTGGAAAACTACTTAAATCTAAATGAAGTTCTTAAGTAATTAAAGTAGTGTCTATTTTGTACTTATAAAGCATAATATTAAGAAAACACCAATTCCATAAGGCAATGCTACTTGTATCTAACTTTAGGAACCATTAAGAAGTCAACCACCTGTAATAAGATGCCTTATTCAAAACATGTAAATCTCCACCACTTGTGATGTGATTGTTTAATGTAGTAATATTTTCCCCTTTGATCATCTTAGCTAATAAGAAATCTTAAAAGTGTAAGTTCATGATTGAAATGCTTTTACTTAAAAGGTAACTCTTTTAAAGAACATGCAAATGAACTATATCTCATGTCTTTAACTCTCTTAAGTTATACTAGAAAACTTGAATAAAATCAACTCTAAATTATTTGTTAACACCTTGGGTGTTATGCCATTGTGTGTTACTTCATTGTACTTATAAATTGTTTCACACCCACTCACAAGCCTTAATAAGAAGAACAAGTGTGAAACTGGTATAAAAGTGCAACACATTCCTAAGAACTCATCACCAGTTTCAAAACCCTAGATCAGATACGATTATCCTGGGGTTTCGCGCTTATCAAATTGCATTACATTAATTATGCATCATTGCATCTTGCTTCTTTAAACATTCATCCTTACCAGACCAATGATGTTGTTTACAGAATTTGGATCTTCTAGTATCATGAAGATCGTGAGTGCATAATCTTGCAATCACAAAAGGCAAGTTCACAACTTGCTCATGTCCTTTGGTCATTTTATATAAAATTCTTGTAACTCAACTGGTGTCATCACCTGCATTTCAAAAAGGTCAAAAACACTATTTTCATAATTAACTGGAAGTATCGGTTACTGATCTAGGGTGATCACCTAATCTATTGTAACTGGCAATGGAAATGACATTGTCTAGGAATATATCATCTAGGACTTAACAACCAATGTCGTTAGTGATTCTAGCGCCGTATATTACGCGTTAACCATGAGATTTGGAATGGGACGGAGAAGTCAGTTGTATCTTCTTCCTCTCGCATGCATCTGTATGGCGAGGTCATGGCTGTTATCCTCGTAGCATGCATTAATTGGTAATTCATAGAGGATATGCAGCATATGGGTGGGAACCCTCAACGTTCCACGATAGTTCTGGCATATGACGGTCTGTACCAAGCATTGCCGTAATTCAAGATGTGGGCATGGCGTACACCAAGGGGACACGCGGGGTCGTGAAGGGGGCAGTGATTGGCTTGGATCTTAGACTGGGCCCCATACCAAGGAAGTATGGACAAGATCGTGACTTGGATGTGCAACAAGGCTAAGGTCTCTTATGGGTAAAGTAACGCACCTCTACAGAGTGTAATAACTATGACATGTTACTCCCTGTTCTGGGAAGGAGCTACGAACGCGGCAGGAAAGGAACCCCATGAAGGTTCTGGTCAACCTGTGAAGGCTGTTGGACATAGTTTTTAGAATAAAAGCAACCTTTGAAGAAATGTTTACGAAAGCCTGCATTTCCTATGACCTTTGGTTTGTGGCTGTATAGATAGTGCATCATACACTCCTTTTTAGTGAACTTGCTGAGTATGCTCGTACTCAATCGTACCTTCTTAACCCTTGCTAGGTTCTAAGCCATTGAAGACGACGTCAACATCAACTTGGTGCTCAAGAAACCATCATCGGCAGCTCAAGTTCTTCAATAAAGTTAATGAAGTCAACATATACATCAACCGAAGTGAAGGCAAAGTTCTTAAGTAGATAGGAGTAGATTCTCAAGCCATAAAACCTACTTCTGTAGACCATTGCACTAGCAGCAATTGCAAGCCAAATAGTTTAGATGCTAGTTTTATTAGCTAGATAATTCTGAGTTATTATTTCTGGTTCTTCTTTGTAAGAAGTGTTTTCTTTCTCTCTCTTTAACCTAGAGTGTTCTCTGGATCTTTTGTAAAGAGTCAAGTTGTAATCTATAGTCATGTCTTGGACCTGCGGTGTTTCTGTTGTACCACTCTGAGGGATGTAATACTAGTGAACGGTGTTTCATTGGTGCTATGTCAACGACTATAGTGTACTACATCATGCAGTGGTATTGATGTAGCCCGACCTTCGGTCGTTACCACATCATGGTCTCCAACTTATGCCAAGTCATCGTGGACTCCAAAGGTGAATCTGTTCCTCTATGCGAACCCACTTCCTACCCTCTTGATTGGTATACTACTTCATACTCTGTCCCATATCCATTATAGGTTCACACCAACAAGTACGGAGGCATGGGAGGAAGCCTAGAGCACCAAGCCCGATTAGACGGAGGTTTGGAAGAGAAGACGGAAGAAGCAGCAGCTGGAGCACCGGAGTCTCCGGCCTACGCACACTGGAGTCTCTGGCCACACCGGAGTCTCCGGCCTGAAGACACTGGAGTGTCTGGCCTGCATACCCCGGAGTCTCTGGCCCATCTCCGGACTGACCCCCAGATCGAGCTCGAGGACAGCCAGAAGGCCCCTCTGGAGACCGACCGGAGACCGACCGGAATCTCCGGTCCACACTAGAGTCTCCGGACCACCACACCGGAGTCTCCGGCCTAAGCGTACGGGCCTGCGCGCCGCCAGCTAGGCCTTTGGCCCATGTACCCCTTAGTCTGCCCAGACTTTCCCCTTTTATTCCTAAAGTATCCTTGAACTAGTGACTGGCCTATATATAGTGCCCCACCCCTTCATGTAACCCGAGGCATAGATATAGACTAAAGACAACCCCCTTTGTGGAATCTCTAGTTTTGCCTCACCCCTTCTACCAAAGGGGATTGACTATCGTCACCACCTCGTTGGATTTTGCATCGCACCTCCCTTGTTGTACAAGGCCTTGGCATTGGTGTCCCTTTGCCAAGTTGTCAAGACCCTCTCCAAGGTGTTCTTCCCTCTCCGCTTGGGATCGAGGGAGCACATTGACCGATCTTTCCATGCGAGGATTCTATCGGACCGGTGGCCGCCGGCGAGAGCAATCGGCCTTGTATCGTGTGGGTTTTGCGTGTGTTCACCGTATTCTTCACGAGGTGTGCGTCCTTTTCCGCTACCTTCTCCCTTTCCCCTCGCTTCCCCATTGATTTGACCATGAGATCCATGAAGATCGGGCCACCCACGGGGTCACCCCATAACATCTGGTATCAACAGCTCTTGGTTGCCACGGATTTCTCATCCATTTGGTCTTTCCCCCCATAAATTCGAAAATCCCAAAAAACTAGCCCCAATTTCGTGTTTTGGGTCGATCTGTGATTTGAGTGCGTTTTGGTAGGTTTTGAACCGTGGATTACTCGCTAATCTTGTTGATCTACCTTCCCCTGCATTCCCATAGCCTAATTCCTTGATTTCCTCCACCAATTTGAGGTTTTGGTTCGAGTTTTTCTTCCCAAAACTTGTCTCATTCGTGTCCTGGAACCTCCGGACCAGATATTTGGTCCCCAGACTGGAGATTCCGGCCCCCAGACCAGAGATTCCGTCCCCCAGACCGGAGTTTCCGCCCCCCACTGATAAAAAAATCTACATCACGGTTTTGAGCATAACTTTTGCATAAGAACTCGGATTTTGGTGTTATTTAGCTCGTTTTGAAGAGGAGGAGCTATACATCATCATATTTGTGGTTCATGCTATATACTCCATCCAAATTCCGTGAGCAAGGCGGAATCCACCAATAAAGGTTGAAGATCGTCGACGAAAGGTATAAACTTTCCGCGACTTCTCCCCACTTGCTTTCCTTTGTGAGCTACACTATCTTTGCGTTCAACAAACACCTATTGAGACTAGTTCCTCCTATGATTCCTTGGGCTATGCACATTTGATACCTTGTAGAATTCCGAGCAAAAGTTGTGAGTGCACTATCTCATATAGTTATCTTGTATAGTTGTTGGCACAAGGAAGGGGCAAGTGAAAAAGAAAGAGAAAAAGAAAAGAAAAGAAAAAGAGAAAAAATAGAAAAAGAAAAAGAGAGAAAGAAAGAAATAAGTGCAAGCTTGATGAACATCAAATAGGTGGTACTTATGGTGCATATAGACCACCAATTTATTGCAATCGAACTAGCGTCTCTCCTTGCACTTGTGCGACACGAGCTTATAGTCTTCGCTAGGTAATCATTTGGTTCTTAGCTCGCTTTCTCCATCGCACAAGTCCCATTTATCCCACTGTGTGTGTTTCCTTGTATATATTCCTATCTTGTGGATTGACTTGTTTTGCTTTGTGATCATCGTGGTTCTTTACTTGCCATTACAATATCTTGATTTCGGATTCTTCTTGGACACGCCACCTTCCATACCCATCCACCATAAGCTTTGTGTGTGTGTGTGTGTGTTTAGTGGTTAGTTGGTTTTGGTGTTACACGTGAACTTCACTTTGCTTGGTTTTGATTGCTCTCAAGTGTTGCCACTTGCACGATACTATCTTCCAAGGTAAAGTAAGGTTTGACGTTGCATCCCTAACCCCCCACCACTTCCATATACACCACTTGGTCATGTGAATCATGTCTAGGGACTACGGAACCAAGGATGATTTCTATGAACAATCCACGATGAGCCACCATGCATATGCCTCCACAAGCATGGATGACACATGATGGAGCACTACACCGACAATGGCTCCACATGCTTGGGTGATATGGAGTTCTACAACAACTGTAAGTCCCCAAGCATGGACGACTTCACGAACGACAACGACACGATCCTCAAGTCGCATCGACCAAGAGGGAGCCTCCACCTTGACACGATCCTCAAGTCGAACGACAACGACACCTTTAAACATGCGTCCTTACGGGACCAATGATGTTGTTTACAAAATTTGGATCTTCTAGTATCCTGAAGACCGTGAGTGCATAATCTTGCAATCACAAAAGGCAAGTTCACAACTTGCTCATGTCCTTTGGTTATTTTATATCAAAAGCTTGTAACTCAACTGTTGTCATCACCTGCATTTCAAAAAGGTTGAAAACACTATTTTCATAATTAATTGGAAGTATCGGTTACTGATCTAGGGTGATCAGCTAATCTATTGTAACTGGCAATGGAAACGCCATTGTCTAGGAATATATCATCTAGTGACTTAACAACCAATGTCCCCATACCAAGGAAGTATGGACAAGTTTGTGACTTAGATGTGCAACAAGGCTAAGGTCTCTTATGGGTAAAGTAACGCACCTCTGCAGAGTGTAAGAATTGTGACATGTTACTCCCTGTTCCGGAAAGGAGCTATGAACGCAGCAAGAAAGGAACCCCATGAAGGTTCTGGTCAACCCGTGAAGGCTGTCGGACATAGTTTTCAGAATAAATGCAACCTTTGAAGAAATGTTTATGAAAACCTGCATACACTCCTTTTTAGTGAACTTGCTGAGTATGCTCATACTCAACCATACCTTCTTAACCCTTGCTAGGTTCTAATCCGTCGAAGACGACGTCAACATCAACTTGGTGCTCAAGAAACCATCATCGGTAGCTCAAGTTCTTCAATAAAGTTAATGAAGTCAACATATACATCAACCGAAGCGAAGAAAAAGTTCTTAAGTAGATAGGAGTAGATTCTCTAGCCATAAAATCTACTTCTGCAGAGCATTGCACTAGCAGCAATTGCAAACCAGATAGTTTAGATGCTAGTTTTATTAGCTAGATAATTATGAGTTATTATTTCTGGTTCTTCTTTGTAAAACGTGTTTTCTTTCTTTCTCTTTAACCTAGAGTGTTCTCTGGATCTTTTGTAAAGAGTCAAGTTGTAATCTATAGTCATGTCTTGGACCTGGTATGTTTCTGTTGTACCACTCTGAGGGATGTAATAATAGTGAACGGTGTTTCATTGGTGTTATGTCAACGACTATAGTGTAGTACATCATGTAGTGGTATGTTGGGTCACTGCACCCCTTCACCCCTAGTACAATAAATAGCCCCTTGTGCCTCAGATGTAGGTAGAGATGATGAATGGAGTTGAGACTCTTGGCATGTGCCAAACCCTAAATGGGAACCCCCTCTCTAGATTTAATCTATGAGTTGTATCAAGACCCTCCTCAAGTATTTGGTCTCTCTAATTTAAGGATTCTAGAAGTTGATTGGTCTCTCCCCTTGGGATTCTACTTGGTGCTACTCTCTCCTTGGTTTGGATTCTACCACTTACTTTCCAATCTCTCCTCAGGTGATTCTAACCATGAGGTCTCTCTCCTAAGGATTCTATAGGATTGGTTATCCAAACTAATGGGAGCAAATCAGATAATGTGTGTTTTGCGTGTGTTTGTATATTTACCTTGCATTCGAGTTGAATTTACCGCATTCCACGTGTCCCCCTTACTCCCTGCCTCAAATCCGTGAAGATCGGGCCACCCCAAGGGTCAGTCCCAAGGAACCCGCAACATAATGGTATCAACAGCTTTTGGTTGCCACATATTTGACTTTGTTCGTTGATTTCACAATATATTCGAAAAATACCAAAAATATTGCCCCAAATAGCACTGTCAACGTCTGCAGCTGCAACCCATTGGTTACTCCCGCCAACAAGATGATATACGGTGCGCTCCTCGTCGATCCCATTATCGCCGCCCATATCCGGAGCATTATGGAGCTTGATGACAAGCGTGCAGAAATCCTAGCGGAGGCCAAGTGCATTGCAGAACAGGGCCCTCAGCTGGACAAGAACATGGCCAGGGTGCAGCAATCCATCAAGGCAGCAAGAGCAAAGGAGGCTGAGTACAAGCAGCTGTTGTTAAAGCACAAATCAAAGAAGGCACCGACTCATGTCGTCGAAGACCCCGACGTTCGGTGCAAGTTGGGATTTGACTGATCCAAACAGGCAAAGGCCACCCCATACATTGATTTGGAGGGAAGGTAAGTAATGCCAACTCCCGCCCTCAACATGTCCATCACCAAGACCCTCCTTGAACAGGACAGGTCGCCAGAAGCGGTGGCTCAGGTCTATGACCTCGTAGCCAAGGCTTGCAAGCAACAGGAGAAGACCACCTCGCAAAGGCTTGAGTCCAACCCAGAGCTTTGATAGTAAACCCTAAATAGCTGCCGAAGGCCAAGATCTCCCCACGACGAAGGATCACACATAGTCTCCATGGAGCGAAGACGGAGGGATGCGCGTAACAGGGCTGACTCCATACCTATATCCTCCGACCACGGAGACAAGGCTCACCCCCGTAGTTCGCCGCCACCACCGCCATCCTAGCAACACAAGGAGCAACATCCGCGCCACCGTACAAGCATGCCACATCCTAGGCATCCCCAGGTCGGTATTGTGATACACTACCTAGGCAAGCACCCCTGGCATGCCGGAGAGCGCAGTGGCAATGAAGGACACAGGAGCAGATCCTAGAAGGAAGCACCACGTCCAACAAGCAATTGTGACAGGCATGAGGAGTCGCATGAAGGGAACAGCAAGAAGGCTAACCCACCACCGCCATCGCCATCGTCGCCACCTAGCAGCCATCATGCCGGAGGAAATGGCGGATCCAAAAGACCACACCACAGCTCTCCTTCCCTTGACGGAAACAGGAAGCAACCGGAGTCGTACAACGCATGCTCATGGCTAGATAAAATCCAAGAAGCACGGGAGCTCCCATACCTTGGGCTATGTTGTTTTGGACCGGTAATACGGGCCACAACTTATCCCACAGGTCTCCGGATTGACAAGACCATCAAGCCTTATGACGGCACTGCCAGGCCAGTTACATGATTGCAGGACTACAACGAAGTGATTCACATCGCCAGGGGAAACCCTAATGTCGTCGTCAATTACCTCCCACTTATGCTCACCGGCAACGCCCAACAATGGATTGATGACTTACCGGAGAAATCAATCTGCAATTGGTTGGACATGCATGAAGCATTCACCAAGAACTTCGAGGGTACGTACAAACGTCCCTGCACTGTTGGAGACCTACAGCGGTGCATACAAGAAAATGATGAATCCTCTCATGCTTACCTTTCACGCTGGCTGGATATGAAAAATTCTTGCGCGGGGGTGCACGAGCAAACCGCTATACTGCCTTCATCGATGGTCTGGAGAAAGGGACTTTGCGCCGGCATACGTTGAAGCGCAAGCAAGACAACAATGAGCGCAACCTCAATGTGATGATCGCCATGGCTAGCAAGTTCGCTGCTGCTGATGACGACACGCACAGATCATTGTCGGCAATAGAAATCCCTACCCAGGCCAAAAAATAATAACAACAAGCAGAAGACTTCGCCCGAAGAGAAGCAAGAAGCCGACATGGTCACCACAATGTTCGCTGGCAGAGGCGGAGGCGGACATTGTGGTCGTGGCAGGGGCTAGCCAGGGTCAACATAGGAGTGATTCAACACCCTCAGCGCCCCATGTTCCCCAAATGTACGAAGAGTACCGTGATAAGCCGTGTTTCGTCCACCTCGATGCAAACGGAAAGGCCACCCACAAGAATCACCAATGCAAGTTGTCAATGACCTCAACGAAGACCCTGAGTCCAGCTACAAGCGATCAGAAGAACAGACCCCACAAAGAGGGCAAAGGGAAAAAGGAAGGAAGAGGAGTCCAAGGATTCAAGTGACATGGATGAAGACGTGGAACCCAAGTACGCCGACAAGGGCGATGGCAAGGGTAAAAACCCCTTCGAGAAGAAAGCACCAGTCTACCACACTTTCCTTGGCACTCCCACCATCTGGTCCTAGAAAACCTCATTGAGGATACTGATGGCCACACTCCCTCCGGTTCCCTAGTATGTCAGGTGGTTGGAGATTCCAATTACTTGGGATATGCAAGATCATCCAGATCTCATCCCAACAAAGAACCAGTATGTCATTGTCATCAACCCATTGATTGACGGCATAGAGTTCACCAAGTGCCTCGTGGACAGTGGAAGCAACATCAACCTTATGTACCTGGATACACTGCACAAGATGAACTTGACGGAGACCCATCTAATGAAGAGCAACATCATGTTCCATGTTTTCGTTCCTGGCCGACAAGCTAACTCACTTGGCTGCATCACCCTTCCGGTCGCCTTTGGTGATGTCAACAATTACTGCCAAGAGCGCATGACCTTCCAAGTGGTGCCCTTCAAGAGCGTGTACCACATCATCTTCGGATGAGACATATTCAACTCCTTCCTTGCAAGGCCATGCTTTGTCTTCAGCAAGCTCAAGATACCCAGACCAAACGGCATCATCACCGTTGACGGAAGCTTCACCAAGGCACGGGAGTGCGAGCTCAGTGAAGCCGACTTCACCAAAGCGATCATCTACGGTGAGGAGTTCAAGGAGATCCAGAGCCAGGTTGATGCATCGGAGATAACGGCTTCGAAGAAGAAAATCACTGCTACCGAACCCGCATTCAAAGACCCCATCAAGACCAAGCAGGTGGAGCTTGTTGAAGGAGATTCATCCAAGACCACTTCCATTGGCACAGACCTAGATCCCAAATAGGAAAGCATGCTCGTCGCGTTCCTCCGTGAGAATAGGGACATCTTTGCCTAGTAACTTGTCGACATGAAAGGTGTACCTAGGGAACTTGCCGAGCACAACTTGACTATTGATCCTAATGCTAAACCGGTGAAACAACCTCTACGACGCTTTGGTGACGAAAGACGACAGGCTATGGGCAAAGAAATAGCTAGGTTACTTAAGGCTGGCTTTATCCGAGAAGTTATTCACACCCGATGGGTGGCAAATCCTGTAATTGTCCCTAAAAAGGGAACCAAAGAATTAAGAATGTGCGTTGATTACACCGGCTTGAACAAAGCATGTCCGAAGGATCCATTTGCTTTGCCTCGCATTGACAAAGTCTTTGACTCGACGGCTGGCTCAAAACTTCTGTGTTTTCTCGATGCTTACTTAGGATACCGCCAAATCCAGATGCGAAAGTTGGACCAACAGGCCACTTCATTCACCACACCTTATGGCACATACTGCTACGTTACAATGCCCTTTTGGCTGAAAAATGCTGGTGCTACTTACCGGCGGATGATACAATGTTGCCTACACGACCAGATAGGTCGCAATGTGCATGCGTATGTGGACGACATCGCGGTGATGTCAATGAAATCAAATGACCTCATCACCGAGTTACAGGAAACCTTCAATAATCTTTAGAAGTACAACATGATGCTCAACCCCAAGAAGTGCGTCTTCGGGGTACCATCCGGAAAATTGTTGGGCTTCATCATTTCACACCGCGGAATTGAGGTCAACCTAGAGAAAATCAAGGCCATCATCGACGTTAAATGCCCGAGATGCTTGAATGACATATAGAGGCTCACAGGCTGCATCGCAGCGGTAAGACGGTTCATCAGCCTACTTGGAGAGAAGGCCATGATCCTCTACAAGTTGCTAAAGGAGGCGGACAAATTTATATGGATGGACGAAGCATACGCAGCGCTTCAGGAGTTGAAGAGAATACTCTCCTCTTCACCAATACTCACAGCACCGGTATCAAGGGAACCTATGTTAGTTTACATGGCGGAAACCAACCGGGTCATCAACATCGTCATCATGGTGGAGCGCAAGGAACCAATGCACGAATACGGAGTTCAGTGACTAGTTTACTATGTTAGCGAGGTTTTGACAGAATCCAAGCAGCATTACCCGCACTACCAGAAGATACCTTATGGAAGTTTCCTTGCTTCACGCAAGCTAAGGTATTACTTACAGGAGCACCCTATCATAGTAGTGAGCAAAGCTCCACTGTCCGACATCATCAATAACAGCGACCCGACAGGAAGAGTGGCAAAGTGGGGCATTGAACTTGCCACCTTTGAAATCACCTACAAGAGATGCGCCGCTATAAAATCTCAAGCATTGGTGGATTTTATTGTGGATAGGATAGAACTGCTAGAAGACACTCCTGTACCAGAGCCAGAATATTGGGTAATGCACTTTGACTGATCAAAGCTACTCAATAGCTTGGGGGCTGGTGTATTACTACAATCACCAATAGTGAAGAAGTTACAATATGTCCTGATGATCCACTTCAATGCTACCAACAACATGGCGGGGTATGAGGCCCTCATTCATGGACTTCGTGTGGCCAAGGATATTGGCATCAAGCGCATAGTTTGCTGTGGAGATTCTGACTTGGTTGCCCAGCAGGTGGCTGGCACCTGGAATGCGTGAAACCCTATGATGGTGGCATATCAAGACGAAGTAGACGAGATAGCCAAGTGCTTCGATGGCTACAAAGTCAAGTACGTCAAAAGGGAGGAGAATGAGGCAGAAGATCTGCTATCAAATCTTGGATCAGCTCGCCGGCCAATTCCGCCAGGCATTTTCCTAGAACATTTACGGACCCCATCCATGAAGGGAGCGGACCCCGACAACCCAGATAGAGTGGACTCATTTGTTAATTCAGTAACAGTAACCTCTCCAGCTTGGATGAAACCATTCATGGACGATCTACAAGAGAGAACTTTACCCACCGACAAAGTCGAAAGCCAACAAATAGTATGCAGAGCAAAAGGCTATGTCATCATTGACAGCCAACTATACAAAAGAAGTACCACATGAGTTTTCATACGATGCATTTCCTAGCAGCAAGGTATTGATATCCTTAGAAAAATACATCTCGGAGATTTGGGCATCACGCCGTTCCCTGATCGTTGGTGGCCAAGGCCTTCCGACAAGGATTTTACTGGTTAACTGCCAAGGCGGACGCTGACAAGTTGGTACAAACATGTCTTGGGTGTCAGTTTTATGCAAGACAACCAAATGTTCTAGCTGAAGAATTGCGAACCATACCAATAACTTGGCCGTTCGCAGTCTAGGGGCTTGACATGGTTTGACCTTTGCAAATAGCACCTTGTGGATTTACAGACCTTCTAGTAGTAGGTGATAAGTTCACAAAATGGATTGAAGCTAAACCCATTAGAAAGCTTGATGGGGCAACAACCCTAAAATTTGTCCGGGATCGAGTGGTGAGATTTGGTCTCCCACACAGCATCTTCAGCGACAACGGCAGAAATTTGTCTCTCAGAGAAGTTGAGGAGTACTGTCATGAAAAAAGGCATCCGCCTTAACCTAGCATGTGTGGCACATCCACAGTCAAATGGGCAAGTTGAACGGGCCAATGGACTAATTCTGTATAGAATCAAGCCACGCATAGAGGCGTTGCTACATAGAGTAGCTGGAGCCTGGGCAGAGGAATTACCATCTGTATTATGGAGTTTGAGAACAACACCCAACAGATCCACTGGCTTGACCCCTTTCTTCATGGTTTATGGAGCAAAAGCCGTCCTACCATCCGACATCCTCCTCGATGCACCAAGAGTCATCGCTAACAAAGAGGATGACGCTAAAGAATCCAGACGCCTATCTGTGGACCTACTTAAGGAAGAGCACGTGCTAGCATGCTTGAGATCCGCCATCTACCAGTAGAAGCTGCGTGGCTACCATAGTCGTCGTGTTAGGCATCACTCGTTTAAATAGGGGGATCTAGTGTTTTGAATCAAGCAGGAAAAGTCACACAAACTATCCCCGCCTTGGGAAGTACCATTCGTCATAAGAAAAGCATTCCTCAATGGTTCCTATTACCTCGTCGATATTTGCGAGTTGAAAGATAGGCCAAAAATCGCAAGGGCAAGCAACGTGACTCTGATGATGATTACTCGGAGACAGATCGGCCATGGAACATAGCACAGCTACGCCCATTTTATATATTATGTAATAAGTTTCTTATATGCTCAATGAAATAAAGCATTTGGTTCACTCATGATTTCTGAGTCTTTTACCTCCTTTAGTTATTCATTTTTGGATCATATAAACCCTTTATGCGCAAGTTTGCATTTGCACTTGTGAAAATTCCGCCTACGGGCATTAGCTAAAGTTTTCTGGTCTACATGTTTTCTGAAGTTTTTATGTGGATTCCGGAGTAGTGACTTCTGGCAATTAAAGCGGGCAATTTTGCTCTTAGGTTCTTGACGGTGCTATTAAGCATCATCGCCTGAGAGCATAGTTCTACGCTGCAAGTCTTCCATCTCATGAAAGGTCAAGTATATGAACTAGAATAATGGATAAGCCAACACTTGCTTAAAATATATGTACATGCTGGAAATAGATAAGTAGTAGGAAACTTGAGTACAAGTTTTTTCTGCCTTACAAACACACAAGTTTTTACCGCATACATATTGCAGAGATACATTTAATACAAACAATATGGCTCTACTACAGGAGACTTTCTGGCTGCATCATCAGCAACAAGAGAGCCAGGCCTAGAGAGTTCATAAAATTCGGAGGGGCCAGGCTAGACTCATAAGATGCCAAGTCATCATCCATCTCCTTGGCAGGCACATAGACGTCCACCTTGACCATCTTGGCAACCTTCGTGTCGTAGGCGGCGAGGGAATTCCAAATAGCATCATTATCGATCTCCTTTCCTTCCTCGTCAAATTTCAACATGCCGGAGGTTACCATATCAATGTCAACATTGTCGTAGTGCGCCTTGACCAAGGATAAGGTCATCCTTGCACCATCCCGGACGCAAGAGGCTTTCTAGTCCTTGACTTTCTCGGGGGTACTTGGCCGGAGAATATCATTTTGCGGCCCGAAACTCGAGACGCCAGTGTACCGTGGTACTTGAGTTGATTTAAATCACCACGATTCGAAAAGTTGGGGCGCCAATTGCTAAGAGGGGTGTTTCGAGTGAATGATGGCCAAACCCGATATTTTCAAATCATGTCTGTTAATTCAGGATATTTTGTTACACTAGTTCCTGCTGTGCCCCTTTTTTGCCGGTCACTCTTCTTAGCCACCCTGCACGTGTCGTAGGGGAAAATCCATTATTGTACTTTCCTAACTCTCGACACTGAATCTGGCTATGGCGGTGGCGGTCCCCTTTCTTCCCTTCCCCGACCCTGAATCTGCCAGCGGCGGAGGACCTTTTTCTCCCTCCCCCAACACTGAATCCGATAGCGGCGGCCGAGCATGTCTTGCAAGGCGAAGGTTGTAGCTACATCACCGACTGATTTGGGTCCATCAGGGCCAGAGTCTGGGGCTCAACGTGAAGCAGCGGCGAGGTCTTTAGCCCCGGTTAGCGAGGAGGTTAGCAAGGATTCTGCTCCCAAGGTACCTACAAACAGTGGGTTGTAGAGAAAAGCAAGGCCGGTGATGGATTGTTCGGCTCTGGTGGGCGGATGCGGCACCTAGATCTCGAAGAAAAAAACCCGGGAGAAGAGCGAGAGGTGATTTTTTCTTATCTGTGCCTTATCTTACAAGTAGATTAGTTACGCCATAATAGAATCGAATGAACTGGAAAGTTCCCCTTTTTAATCAAATTAGGCATAACTTTGATACAAGGGACCTATATGAGTTCACAGTTCATGTTCGCCAGTACAGTGCAAAACTTGATTTTGGTTGTGAGAGGGTTGTGTTTGGGCAAGATGTGCATCTACTTGTGAATTGCAAAGAGGTTGTGTCTAATTCATAGCTGGTAGATATGCTTGCCGCTAGGATTCCCTGGGGTTCTAGACAGAGGACAAAATTGGTGTGGCACAACATGAATGATACCTATCAGCAAATTGAGCACTCCCATGAGCTTCAGATGGTTTGGGAGTGTTGTGCAGGTGATCGTAAGGTGAAAGTTTAAGCGATGATTGATGATATGTATGCAGATGCTGGAGATCTTGCTGCTAGAGCTTCGGCTCCTAGAGAATACGGACAAATAGATGCTGACCTAGATAAGTTCAGTATACGCATAGAGGTGGATTCATACATGGCAAAACTTGATGAGGGAGTTAATAAGCCAATTTCGTCATGTACTGTGGAGATCACTTTCGATTCCAAAAACATAACTCTTGATGAAATGAGAGAGATGATCGGTAAGGAAATCAGTATTAGCCCTAAGAAGATGGCAGAAATCCGGTGGTGGCATCATAAGAAGCAGCTAATCATAGATGTTTTGGATATTGGAGATCTTATGCAGATTATGCAACGAAAGAAGCGAACCAGGAAGGTGTTCTTCCTTGGTACCATTTCTGATGTTGTTGAACAGGTTATAGTGGACATAGAGGCCCCTATAGTGGCTGAACAGAATGAGGTGGTCGACGTTGATGAGATCTGATGAGAGCTACTACCCTAGGCTTGTCATATGTGAGAGGCACCCACATTCCTGAAGGTGGTGGCGGTGGATTTGAGTCTTCGATACATGTCTTCAAGATCCTCACCATTCTTCATAAAGAACCCTTCAGCTTCATGGCTTAAGGCATCATATCTATTTCTTCTCATGCTCTCATTTCCAACAAATAGGTCAATGAGAGCATCCCAAGCTTCCTTGGCGGTATTATAGTGCTCAATGTGTGGGAAGTCCTTAGGTCCCACTCCAACTTGAATCATGTGCAACGTTGTGGCATTGAGTTGGCTATTGACCACTTCTCTTCTTGTCCAGTTGGTTGGATCCACAATCTTGAGTCCATCTTCTATGATGTTCCATGGGTCAATGCAAGAACCACGCACATGAGATTTCATTAATACTTGCCATGGAGCAAAGGTATGTGCAACTAACTTAGGTGGGTCACCTCTATTATTATATGGGGATGAGGGATAGGTGGGTCGGGAGAGTACCATCCGGGAACCGCATGGTGCCCTTCCTTCCTATCACCCTTTTTGGTGGAAGAGTTAGTGGAATTATGTTCATCCCCCACTTCCACACCCGTAGGCATAGCCAGAGCATTATCCTTAGGGTTAGGAGGTGTTTCCTCATGAGAGGGAGGTGGTGAGGCTGACTTTTCTTTAACAAGTTGCTCAAGTAGTTGACGTAACTCTTGGATTTCATTGCCCAAGGTAGAGCTCAAGCTTGTTTCCAATTTCTTGAGATCTACCATTGTCATCAAAGTACTAGCCTCACCATCCCCACCATCTTAGGGTTGACAATTTTCTCTTAGGCGGTTAAGCCCGAATAAAGAGCCGAGGCTCTGATACCAATTGAAAGGATTTTATGGTCACCTAGAGGGGGGTGAATAGGTGCTACTTCAAATTTTACTCCTTTTTTAGATTAGGGTTTGACACAAAGGTAAATTCTCTAGATATGCAACTATGGTGAATTTACCTATATGTCACACTAGCACACCTAGTTAAGCAAGAACTAGATAAAGTAAGGTGCGGTAAAGGATAGAAGTAACCGAAGTGAAGCACATGGGGACACAAGGATTATTTCCCGTAGTTCCTTCCTTTTGAGGGGAAGTACGTCTGTGTTTGGAGAGGGGGTGGTATCAAACCACCAATGCCACGAGAGGCCACCCTTGTTCTCCGGTGAACCTCACCCCAAGGGAATCGATCCACACTTCCACTACTGGCAACCTTCAAGGTGGTAGACGGCACCCTTACAACAAGTTCGAGGCACACACCCACAACTTAATTGGGGGCTCTCGAATCCAAGCAAGCCATCACACAATCAAAGACAAGCTTGTAAGAATCAAATCAACCAAAACAAGGCTTAGGGTTTCCAATGAAACCCTAGAGCAAGGGGCCCTCAAGTGAATGAGGGGGAAATGAAGATCTTTCTTGGTGAAGCTGTAGATCGATGCCTCCTCCTCCGATTCCCCAAAGGTCAACGACTTTGGGTAGTTGGATGACAGATCTTGGAGTTTTGGTGGCTCAAATGGTGTAGTCTTCTTTTTCTGGAACCAACAGCTAGAGGAAGGGGATGAGGTCCCCTATTTATAGGCCACACACTTGTGAACCGTTTTCTAACCATTGGAGACAATTCACATCGGAGACTCTGGTCCGGACCAGAGACTCCGGCCCATCTCCAGTCCATCTCCGGACTGGCTCTCTGACTGACTTGGGTAGGGTCTTGACGTCCACTCCGGAGACTCGGGCCAAAACTCTAGACCAGAGACACTGGAGACTCCGGTGTGTCCACACCGGAAACTCTGGTCCATAAAGAGACACCGGAGACTCCGGGTGATATCCGGTCTGTCTCTGGACCCCTTCACAGATTGACTCTGGGCAGAGTCCAGCACCCGCACCGGAAACTCCTGGGGAAACTCCAGACCACACCAGAGACTCCGGTGTTTGCACACCGGAGACTCCGGTCTGGAATCTTCAGGACAACCTGGAATTGGCCATGGAATTTCCCACAATAATCTGACTTTTACCTTTTCAATAGATTTACCTAGAGACATTAACACACAGTAAAATGTACCTTATGTTGTTAATGAACACCAAAACAGTTTAGGACAATAAATGTCCTTTCATCTTCTCATAAGCATTGTCCTTTTGCAAGTGAAGTTCGGCTTTACTATCTTGGTGGAGAAGCTTGGTGATATTTTTGTATGGCTGGAAGTCAACAATTTTCCTTATTGGATGGCTCAAATGGTTGATGAATCTTGCTATTGTTTTCTCTTCCAGTTCTCTCACATCAGCTCCCATCATAGTCCTCTCCATTTCCTTGTAGAACTCTTCAATTTACCTTGTGACTTGCTTGAAATTTTGTAGATTGAGGAAGAGATCTTGTCTATAGTTCTCGGGGACGAATCGTGCATACATTACTTCTTTCATCTTTGTCCAAGTTCTAATTGGTGGTTCTTCTTTCTTCTCACGATTGTTTTGATAATCTTCCCACCAAACATTGGCGTAGTCCTCGAACCTAAGGGCTCTAATTTCTCTTTATGTGGTTATACAGATTCCGATTGGGCTGGTGACAAGGATGATATGAAGTCAACTTCTAGAGCATGTCAATTTTTGGAAGTTCTTTGGTATGTTGGTATTCTAAAAAGCAAAATTGCATATCTCTCTCCACCGTCGAAGCGGAATATGTAGCTGCTGCGAGTGGGTGCACTCAATTACTATGGATGGGGCAAACTTTAAAGGAATACGGTGTCAATTGTGACAAAGTGCCTCTTTTATGTGACAATGGAAGTGTCATTAAAATTTCTTACAATCCGGTGTAGCACACAAGGACTAAACATATTGAGATCCGCCATCATTTTATTCGAGACCATGTTGCTCGTGGAGATATTGACTTATCTTTTATGAGCATGAAGAATCAGCTTGCGGATATTTTCATGAAGCCACTTGATGGAGCAAGGTTTTGTTATTTGAGGAATGAGGTAAATATCGGTGATTCAAGGAGCTTGACTTCATCTCCCTTGCATACACTCCTATATTTCTTCCTTTATTTGGTTTAGGTGTGGGCATGGATATAGGGGGAGTGTGGTCCTAATTATTGGGTTAACCCTCCCCCCATAATGCCGAAAGCAAGATTAATCATTTCTCTTCATATCATTTTGTGATATGTGAGTTTATTTATGATTATTGGCTATGAACCCAAGATACATCTTCGCGGTGTCATGCCATCTACTCCTACATGGTGGCTTCAGCCACCGTCCTCTTCTTTATGAAGAGTTGGTTCTTTGAGGTTCTTTGATTGGTTTTTATTTGCGCATCTTGTGTTCTTATGGAAAACACACCAACAAATTGCTTTTCACTCTCTTGGTTTTTGCAATTCTTGGTGTGTAGTACCATCTCAATTTGGTTATCTAAGCCTAAGCCTTCCTCCCACCTTGAACCATCTATCTTGCACACAAGTCCACTTGATGAGGACATCCCTACAGTTACACCTACCCCAATTGCTAATGAAGATGTTCCAATTGCAAAGAAGGATCAATCCAATGAGATAAGGATTAGACCAATCACAAGAGTTGTGCTAAGATACTAGAACAATAGGTGAACTTGTTTCTTAATGAACCTGGAGTTTTAATTAATGAGAATTTTATACTACCTAAGTCTTTGAGTATGCTCAGGTACTTAGGATAAGAAGGCGTAGCACAGAGCGAGGAGCTGAAGGAACATGGCGTGTTGATCAATGAAGAATGCGCGAGGGAGGAGAGGGAGGAAGTGGAAGGAGTTGTCGAACCCAAAAATCAACAAGAGATGGATGTTCTCTGCTGCGGCAGACAAAAGCCCTAGTTCTCTGCCACGACAGGCTGCCACGGCAGAGAAATCGACTAAAACTCTGCCACGGTAGATTTATTTTGGCCGAGCCACTTTGTGGCCGGTTTGTATCCAGGTTGGGTGGAACCAACTCGGGTTCCCCCTTAGGACGCCACCCCCTAAACTCATAAATAGATGGGGGCACCATAGATTAGGGTTTTACACCATGTTAAAATATTTTGGAGTTGTTTCTTTCATAGAACCTCAGGAATTACCCTGTGTTCGAATTCTACAACTATAATTCAGTGTGATATGTTGTTCCATTGGGAATTAGTAGATTGCATACTACTGTTCGTGGTCACGGCTGTGTGCGCAAGAATGTGGTGTTGTGAATATCCTACAAGGTTCGAGATCTGTTGCACTGGCATTAGGGATCGAGCGGGAGAGATCATAGCTATGCACTAGTTATCTATCATCCACCATATCATCGACAAGAGCTTGCTGAGAAGATCGGGCCACCCCATATCATCTTGGTATCAGATTTTCTTGTTGCCTCGGTAAGCAATCCGCAATCCATCCATAGATTATAGAGTGTTTTTTGTCCTATACAGAAAATAGCCCCACAAAAAGATTCGACATAGCCTAGATTACAGCGTAGACAAGAAATAGTTGATGGTCGTGTCTTCCTTTAGTCTAGATCCAGTTTTATTTTTCGTTGTTTTCTTCTTGTTCTAGTCGAATCTATCCTTGTTCTTCTGCCGCCTCTAGTAGATCCGATCTACCAAGGAGTCCCTGTGTTTTACTCCAGGCCGAGTCGGTTTGCATTAAAAAAAGTTTCCACCATTTCTGCCGCAGCACGGAAAAGACGGAATGTTTCCTGCCACGACATGTTTCCTCTACCACGCGCGCGCTTGCCTACCACTGCTCTGTCGTGGCACAAGTTCTCTGCCGCGCGCTGCCGCCGCTCTGCCACGGCACGTTTTCCGCTAGTTTTGTTGCCGCCGCTCTGCCACGGCAGGATTTCTGCCTATTTTTTTGTCGCGGCAGGATTTTTTTCTGCCACGACAGGATTTTGAGCTTTTTTCTGCCACGACACAATAATTACAAAGTGTGATAAAATTTGCACGTTTCCTTAACCTTATCCACAGTCAATCTACATAGGTGTAGGAACTTGCCCATTGAGACTAGTTTCTGCTCCTACAGGCTGCTCTTAGGATTTTGGTGCTATACTTTGTAATTGGCCATGCGTGATATATACAAAAAAATCAAGATAGCAAAATAAAAAGCAAAAAACTAAGCAGAAAGAGCTATACAAAAAGAAAAAGGAAGAGAATTTGAGCAAGAGGCCTAGTGATATCTTTGTGCACCGGTAGATTGAGCAATCTTGTGCCTATTTACTTTGAGCTTTGCTAGTGTCTCTCGAGAGTAGTGCAACACCCTTCAGAGTTGCATTGCCACGTTTTTCTCCACGTATGTGTTTCTTGGGTATTTGTACGATCAGCACTAGGACTTGTTTGCAGTGTAGATAGGATACCATACGTATAGCTCCACCATAGATAACCTGTGTGTCCTACGATCGTTCTCTATACCTTTGATATTCACTTCATCACATCAGTGCATCAGTTGTGGATTTTGTTTGGTAGAGTATCTCTATTCACTTTGGAACGGTAAGATCTCCTTTCTTATTAGTTGTGAGTGACTTGTGAGAGTTTCCACCATACGAATTTTGATTTTTGCACTAACATACTAATCATGTCTTCTAGTGATGGTGATGTTCTGTCGCAGAAAAAGAAGGATGAGGAGCTTGTTAATTGGCGCGAATATGGGGCTTTGAAGTCCCACTTGACAGTGTGTTTACTAACACGACAGATGGCATTGACAAGAATCTCCAGGATATGAATATGAGGTTGGATCAGAATGTTGGAGCAGTCGATACTATCCAAACGCAAGTGGCTACACTCAATGTCAATTTCGCCACTTTGCAGCGTTCTATTGAGGACTTGACAAACGCCATACATAGAAGGCAGGAACCTCAACATGATGATGCCTTTGATGACTTTGATGAGGGTACCGCGGTTGATGTTGCTCCACATGTTGGCAGGGGACGTGCTATTCCCCTGTACATGCACCTGCTCATGTCCGTGGGCTTGCTCCTCTTGGGCGTGCTCAACGTGTTCCCAACCAAGCTGCTGATCATGGTTTGGGCAAGCCAAAATTCTTGATTCCCAAGTTTGATGGTTCCATTGATCCTGAAGTTACCTCACATGGGAGTTCAAGATTGAGAAGCTCTGGCGCTTATTTGATTATCCAGAAGATAAGAAGGTCAAGCTTGCAGCGTCTAAATTTGATGGTTATGCTTTGTGTTGGTGGGATGCTCTTGTGCAGCATAGAAGGGAGGACAATGAACTTCTTGTGATGGATTGGCGCGAGATGAAGCAAATCATGAAGGCTCGTTTCATACCAACCAACTACTTGCGATCAGTTTTTGATAAATTTACACAATTGAAGCAAGGCACCATGACAGTTGATGAGTACTACATGGAGATGGAGATGCTTATGCAGTGTGCTAGAATTCGTGAGACCATTCAGATGACCACGCAGCGATTCCTAAACAATTTGAAGTTACCAATCAAGAGCATAGTTCGTCATCACAAGTATGAGACCATGAACAAGTTATTGCATCATGCTAGAGAGGCTGAATCCCAGTTGGCACAAGAGGAGAAGTCACGTGCTCGTTTTCCGTCCTCCAGCAGATTTTCGGCTAGATCTACACCTCCCACTGTCAAGCCGCCAGCTGCTACTCCTTTTACACCATCGGCCAAACCAGCAAGTACACCTTCGTTTGGTTCTAATGCTTGGAAACCCGCTGCTCCTGCTGCTATCTCGGGTTCCAACATGTCTACTGCATGTACTCGTGATGTGGTGTGACATACTTGTGGAGGTAGAGGGCACTACAAGAAAGATTGTCCAAACAGCAAAGTTATGTTTGTTAACGAACTAGGCAAAGTAGAGAGTGGAGATGAAGCTTCTGATGATGATGTTGATGATGGCGAGGATGGTGTTGATGCGTATCCTGAGCGTGCACCAACTATTGTCGTATCATCTCGTATACTTAGTGTGCAACCGGTTGAGGAATCCCAGCGTTGCAACTTGTTCCAAACAAAAGCTCTAGTTGGACCAAACAAGGCTTGGAAGGTCATTATAGATGGAGGTAGCTGCTGAAATCTTGCAAGTAAGGAACTATGTGCCAAGCTGAATTTGACATACTTACCTCATTCGAAGACATAATACATACAATGGTTGAGCAACAATGGTGAGATGAAGGTAAATCATATGGTACGTGTGAATTTTCAAATAGGGTCATACAAAGATTCTATTGATTTTAATTTGGTTCCTATGACTGTTTGTCACCTACTATTGGGTCGGCCTTGGCTTTATGATCGCCATGTGCAACACAATGGCCGGGCCAATACATATCACTTGGAATTCAAAGGGAAGAAGATTACTATGTAGCCAATGAAACCACAAGATATTGTGAATGATTCTCGCCAGAAAATAGAGGTGAATTTGAAGGAAGATCCTACAGCTCGACTAGATTGTGTGACAGTTGTTCCTGATGTAATTGAGCCTAAATTGAGTGATATAACGAAAAGTGAGAGAGTGCCTGGTTTATTGATATTAGCCACCAAGGAAGATATGAGAGAATTTCATGAGGATCCTATAGCCATGCCACTTGTGCTCATGTATAAGGGCGAGGTATTGGTTTCTAACGACTTGACCCCTGTTTCTCTTGTTGTATCTTCTGTTTTGCAGGATTTTGGGGATGTGTTTCCAGAAGATGTACCTGCAGGCTTGCCTCTATTGCGTGGTATAGAACACCAAGTGGATCTGATTCCTGGCGCCACACTTCCCAACCGTGCACCCTACAGGACTAATCCCGAAGAAACAAAGGAAATTTAGAAGCAAGTACAAGTGTTACTAGATAAAGGGTACATTCGTGTTTCTCTTAACCCTTGTGTTGTTCCTGTTATTTTAGTTCCTAAGAAAGATGGTACATGGCGCATGTGTGTTGATTGTAGAGCGATTAATAACATCACTATTCGATATCTTCATCCTATTCCACGCCTAGAGGATAAGCTAGATGAATTGAGTGGTGCTGATGTTTTCTCTAAAATCGACTTGTGTAGTGGTTATCATCAAATTAGGATGAAAGAAGGGGATGAGTGGAAAACTGCTTTCAAAACTAAATTCGGCTTGTATGAGTGGTTATTCATGCCGTTTGGGCTTACTAATGCACCTAGTACATTCATGCGTTTGATGAATCATGTTTTGAGAGAGTTTATTGGTTGTGTTGTGGTTGTTTACTTTGATGATATACTTATATATAGCCACACCGAATCTAAGCATTGCCCTCATATTCGACAAGTTTTGCAAGTGTTGCATGATAATAAATTGTATGCTAATCTTGAGAAGTGCACATTTGCAAAAGATAAGGTCATATTCCTAGGGTTTGTTGTATCTAAGCATGGGGTAGAGGTAGATCAATCTAAAATTGAATCAATTCATAATTGGCCTACTCCCATGAATGTAAGTCAAGTGCGTAGTTTCCACGGTTTTGCTGGTTTCTATAGGCGCTTTGTGAAAGATTTTAGCACCATTGTTGCACCTTTGAATGATTTGACAAAGAAAGGTGTTCCTTTTGTATGGGGTGTGGCCCAAGACATTGCATTTGATACATTGAAACGTTTGCTTACTTCTGCACCATTACTTGCATTACCTGATTTTTCGAAGCAATTTGAAGTTGAATGTGATGCTAGTGGTATAGGCATAGGTGTTGGAGATATGCCCAAGAGGCAATAATAAAAGTGGTTATTATTATATCTTTGTGGTTATGACAATTGTTTACATCCCATGCTATAATTGTAATATAAGGAAACGCTAATACATGTGTGTTTTGTAAACGTAAAAGAGTCCCTAGTAAGCCTCTTGTTGAACTAGCTTGTTGATTAATAGATGATCATGGTTTCCTGGTCATGGACATTGGATGTCATTAATAACAAGGTTATATCATTAGGAGAATGATGTGATGGACACACACCCGTAGTAAGTATAGCATAAGATCAAGTCATTAGGTTTGTATTGCTACAAGCTTTCAAATGCATAGTAACCTAATCCTTCGACCATGAGGTTATGTTAATCACCATCACTGGATGGGTACTTTGATGGCATCAGACACCACTTCGTAACTGGGTGGTCATAAAGGTGTCGTTGGGTATTCTGAAAGTATGTGTTGAAGCGCATGGACCAAGATTGGGATTTGTCCATCCATATGACGGATAGATATGCTCTGGGCCCTCTCGGTGGAATGTCATCTAGTTAGCTTGCAAGCATGTGACTAGGTCACAAGGGATGACATATCATGGAACGAGTAAAGAGTACTTGTCAGTAACGAGGTAGAACTAGGTATGGAGATACCGACGATCAAACCTCGGATAAGTAGAGTATCGCGTGACAAAGGGAATTGGTTTCGTATGTTAATGGTTCTATCGATCACAAAGTCATCGTTGAGTATGTGGGAGCCGTTATGGATCTCCAGATCCCGCTGATGGTTATTGATCGGAGAGGTGTCTCCATCATGTCTACATATTCACGAACCGTAGGGTGACACACTTAAGGTTCGATGCTGTTTAGGTAGATATGGAATATGCGTTGGAGACCGAATGTTGTTCGGAGTCCCGGATTGGATTTGAGACATCACGAGGAGATCCGGAATTGTCCGGAGAATAAGATTCATATAATGGAGATCATTTTCTAAGTTAGGAAATGTTCTGGAGTATTTATATGGGGATTCTAGAAGGTTTTGGAATGTTCCGGAAGGTTCTAGAAGATTTTTTGGAGTTTACTTGAAAACCAAGAAAGGATAAAAGGATAAAGGGAAATTTAAAAGGGAAACTTGGGGGAAGGACTCTCCCCCCAAGCTTCCTTGTGCGTCGGCCCTAGGGTGTGGGCCTAGGGGTGGGAACCCTAGGCCGCACCCCTCCCTCTATATATAGAGGGGTGGAGGCGCCACCCCCCTTGCTCCTCCACTCTTGCCCCTAGCCGCCTCTCTCCTCCTCCTTCCTTCCGCTTAGGCTTAGGCGAAGCCCTACAGAATCCTCTACTCCACCACCACCACCACGTCGTCGTGCTGCTGGGATTCTGTGGAGAGATCTACTACCTCCGCTGCTCGCTGGAACGGGGAGAGGAAGGTCTGCTTCGACTCCGCACATGTGACCGACTGCGGAAGCGCTGCCGGAACGCGGCGCCGGAAGGATCGTCCACTCGATCTTGAGATCAGCAAGTGATTGACTACATCAACCACGAGATCCAATCTCGTAACGCTTTCGGGTCTACAAGGGTTAGTACAGATCTATCTTGTTGCACATGTCTAATAGATTAGATCTTGGCTTTTATCTAGATTAGATCTGGGTTTTGTTCGTTCTTGCGGTAGAAATTTTTTGTTTTCCATGCTACGAACCCAACAGTGGTATCAGAGCCGTATCTATGCATAGATCTGTTGCACGAGTAGAACACTGTGGTTTTGTGGGTGTTGGTGCTCGTGTCGTCTTTTGCTTTGTGTACTTTGCATCTTGCGGTATGGTGGGATGAAGCGGCTCGGGCTAACCTTACATGTCATCGCACATGAGACTTGCTCCACGCTTGACATGTAACTTGCTTTGCACAAGTGGCTTTGCGGGTGTCTGTCTCTCTCACCATAGTATAGTTCCAATTTACACTTTGCACTTGATAGCACTTGTATCAACGTTGTGGTTCAGTTTCGTAGGTAAGATCCGTTCTTATTCGAAAGCCCCAAACCACGTAAAACATGCAAAGAAAATTAGAGGCGTCTAACTTGTTTTTGCAGGGGTTTTGTGATGTGATATGGCCATCATGTGATTATGATTATATTTGATGTATGCAATGATCCTTGTTGTAATATGGCAACCGGCAGGAGCCTAATGGTTGTCTTTAATTCTGTTAAGACCTGCGTGTCTATTCATCTTGTAATAGCTTTATTCCAAGTAGTTGTAATAGTTGCTAGTGATGATGGACAACCATGAAGCGGCGCCACTGACCTTGACGCAATGCTGGTGATGATGGAGATCATGTCCGTGCTTTGGAGATGGAGATCAAAGGCACAAGAAGAAAGGGCCATATCATATCACACTAATTATGAATTGCCTATGATGTTAATCCTTTATGCATCTTGTATTGCTTAGATCGCGATGGTAGCATTATAAGATGATCCCTCTCACTAAATATCAAGTAATAAAGTGTTCGCCCTTAGTTGGCACCGTTGCTAAGACTCGTCGTTTCAAAGCATCTCGTGATGATCGGATGTGATAGATTCTACGTGTGCATACAACGGGTGCAAGCCAGATTTGCACATGCGGAAACTAAGGTTAATCTTGACGAGCCTAGCATGTATAGACATGGTCTCGGAACACGGAAATACCGAAAGGTAGAGCATGAGTCATATAAATGATATGATGAACATGAAGATTGTTCGCCGACGAAACTACATCTTCTCTCATGAAGATCGGACTTGGTGTAGTGGACTTGGTTCGTGTAATCACTAAGACAATGTGAGGGATGTTGTTTTGAGTGGGAGTTCACCTAGTTAATTTAAGAATTAAATTTGAACTCAATTCATCATAAACTTAGTCTAAACTACTTGCAAATTTGTTGTAGATTATGGCGACCCCCTCCATCAATTTCAATGCGTTCCTAGAGAAAGAAAAGCTTAAGAACAATGGAAGCAATTTCACGGACTGGTTCCGTGGACTGAAGATCGTCCTCAGGGCTGGTCAGTTGACCTATGTGCTCGAAGCACCGCTAGGTGACCCACCTGCAGAAGATGCCACCAATGACGTAAAGAATGTTTACGCCACTCGAAAAAATCATTACTCCACAGTTCAGTGTGCCATCCTGTACGGTTTAGAAGCGGAGCTTCAGAAGCGCTTTGAGCACCACGACCCGTTCGAGATCATTAAGGAGCTCAGGCTGATTTTTTGAGACTCGCGCGGCCATGGAGAGCTATGAGGCCTCCGAAAAGTTCTTTAACTGTAAGATGGAAGAGGTTAGCTCCGTCAGCAAGCACGTGCTCACCATGTCTGGGCACGCAAACAAGCTCCAAGAGTTGGGTATAACGATTCCTAATGAGTTAGGGATTCACCGTGTCCTACAATCACTGCCACCGAGTTATAAGAACTTTGTGATGAACTACAATATGCACTGCATGAACAAGACGTTGCCTGAACTATCGTCCATGCTGAAAACTACTGAAGTGGAGATCAAGAAGGAGCACCAAGTGTTGATGGTCAATAAGACCACCAATTTCAAGATACAGGGCAAGCCTAAGAACAAGGGCAACTTCAAGAAGGTCGGCAAGAAAGCTGCCGCACCTGCTAAGAAGCCCAAGGCTGGTCCCAAGCCTGAAACTGAATGCTTCTACTGCAAGGGTGCTGGTCACTGGAAGTGTAACTACCCCAAGTACCTGGCGGATCTGAAGAATGGCAACATCAAGAAGAAAGGTATATTTGATATATATGTTATTGATGTGTATCTTACTAGTAATCGTAGTAGTGCCTGGGTATTTGATACTGGTTTGGTTGCTCATATTTGTAACTCGAAACAGGAGCTGCGGAATAAGCGAAGACTGGCGAGAGACGAGGTGACGATGCGCGTTGGAAATGGCTCCAAGGTTGATGTGATCGCCGTTGGCATGCTCCCTCTACATCTACCTTCGGGATTAGTTTTAAATTTGAATAATTGTTATTTGGTGCCTGCGTTAAGCATGAACATTATATCTGGATCTTTTTTATTGCGAGACGGTTACTCTTTTAAGTCCGAGAATAAAGGTTGTTCGATTTATATGAGTAATATCTTTTATGGTAATGCACCTGAGATGAATGGTTTATTCTTACTAAATCTCGATAGTAGTGATACACATGTTCACAACATAGATGCTAAACGAACAAAATTGAATGATAATTCTACATACATGTGGCACTGTCGTCTTGGTCACATTGGAGTGAAGCGTATGAAGAAACTCCATTCTGATGGACTTCTTGAATCACTTGATTTTGAATCACTTGAAAGATGCGAAGCATGTCTAATGGGAAAAATGACTAAGACTCCATTCTCTGGAATAATGGAGCGAGCTACAGACTTATTGGAAATAATACATACCTATGTGTGCAGTCCAATGAGTGTAGCATCGCGTGGTGGATATCGTTATGTTCTCACTTTCACGGATGACTTAAGTAGATATGGGTATGTCTACTTTATGAAACATAAGTCCGAAACTTTCGAGAAGTTTAAGGAATTTCAAAGTGAAGTGGAAAATCATCGTAACAAGAAGATTAAGTTTCTGCATTCTGACCGCGGAGGTGAATATCTAAGTTATGAGTTTAGCATGCATTTAAAGAAATGTGGAATACTTTCGCAGTTGACACCACCGGGAACACCACAGCGTAATGGTGTGTCCAAACGTCGTAATCGAACTCTCTTAGATATGGTTCGGTCTATGATGTCTCTTACAGATTTACCGCTATCGTTTTGGGGCTATGCATTAGAGACAGCCGCATTCACTTTAAATAGGGCACCATCTAAATCTGTTGAAACGACACCGTACGAATTGTGGTTTGGTAAGAAACCTAAGTTGTCATTCCTTAAAGTTTGGGGCTGCGAAGCATATGTAAAGAAGTTACAACCTGATAAGCTTGAACCCAAAGCAGAGAAATGCGTCTTCATAGGATACCCTAAAGCAACAATTGGGTATACCTTCTATCATAAATCCGAAGGCAAAGTTTTCGTTGCCAAGAATGGATCCTTTCTTGAGAAGGAGTTTCTCTCGAAGGAAGTGACTAGAAGGAAAGTAGAACTCGATGAGGTTATCGAACCTTCTCTCGGATTTGAGAGTAGCGCAGCACCGGAAGATGTTTTTGTGTCGCCTGCACCAATTGGAGAGGAAGCTAATGATGGTGATCATGAAACTTCGAACGAAGTTACTGCTGAACCTCGCAGGTCAACGATGGTTCGTACCACTCCTGATTGGTATGACTCTACCTTGAACGTCATGTTGGTGGACAACGCTGATGACCCTGCGACGTATGAAGAAGCTATGGTGAGCCCAGATTCCGACAAATGGCTAGAAGCCATGAAATCCGAAATGGGATCCATGTACGAAAACCAAGTGTGGACTTTGGTGGACTTACCGGATGGTCGTAAGGCTGTCGAGAACAAATGGATTTTCAAGAGAAAAATAGATGTTGATGGTAATGTTACCGTCTATAAAGCTCGACTTGTCACAAAAGGGTTCCGACAAATTCAAGGAGTTGACTATGATGAGAAATTCTCACCAGTAGCAAAGCTAAAGTCTGTGAGGATTTTGTTAGCAATTGCTGCATATTTCGATTATAAGATTTGGCAGATGGATGTCAAAATAGCGTTCCTTAATGGTGACATTGAGGAAGAGTTGTATATGGTAAACCCAAGGGTTTTGTCGATCCTAGTGATGCTAACAAGGTATGCAAACTTCAGCGCTCCATTTATGGACTGAAGCAAGCATCCCAGAGTTGGAATCAACGTTTTGATAAAGTAATCAAAAACTTTGGATTTATACAAACTTATGGAGAAGCTTGTATTTACAAGAAAGTGAGTGGGAGCTCTGTAGCATTCCTAGTACTATATGTAGATGACATATTGTTGATTGGGAATGATACAGAACTTCTTAATAGTGTCAAAGCCTATTTAAATAATAGTTTTTCAATGAAGGATCTTGGCGAAGCGGCATATATTCTAGGCATCAAGATTTATAGAGATAGATCAAGACGCCTAATAGCGCTTTCACAAAGTACATACTTAGACAAAGTTCTAAAGAAGTTTAGAATGGAAGAGAGCAAGAAAGGGTTCGTGCCCATGTTGTTAAGTAAGACCTTGAGTAAGACTCAAAGTCTAGCTACGGCAGAAGATAGAGAAAAGATGAATAATATTCCCTATGCCTCGGCCATAGCTTCTATCATGTATGCCATGCTGTGTACAAGACCGGATATAGCACATGTTGTTAGTTTGACTAGCAGATATCAAAGTGATCCTGGAATGGAACACTGGACAGCGGTCAAGAATATCCTAAAATACCTAAAGAGGACTAAGGATATGGTTCTTTCTTATGGAGGTGATGAACAGCTTGTTGTAAACGGTTACACCGATGCTAGTTGGAACACCGATCCGGATGACTCGAAGTCATAGTCGGGATACGTATTTATTTTGAATGGTGCTGCAGTGAGCTGGAGGAGTGCAAAGCAAAGCGTTGTGGCGAAATCTTCAACTGAATCAGAATACATAGCTGCTTCGGAGGCTGCACAAGAAGCCATATGGATGAAGGATTTCATTACTGAACTTGGCGTGGTTCCTAGTGCATTGGACCCGATGGCCATCTACTGTGACAACACAGGAGCCATAGCTAATGCACAGGAGCCAAGGTCACATAGCAAGCTGAAGCACATCAAACTACGCTTCCATGCTATTTGCGAGTATGTCCAAGATGGTGACATAAAGATTTACAAAGTACACACTGATCTGAATGTGGCAGATCTGTTGACTAAACCTCTCCCTAGGGCAAAGCATGACCAACACCAGAACGCCATGGGTGTTAGGTATATTACCATGTAATCTAGATTATTGACTCTGGTTCAAGTGGGAGACTGTTGGAGATATGCCCAAGAGGCAATAATAAAAGTGGTTATTATTATATCTTTGTGTTTATGACAATTGTTTACATCCCATGCTATAATTGTATTATAAGGAAACGCTAATACATGTGTGTTTTGTAAACGTAAAAGAGTCCCTAGTAAGCCTCTTGTTGAACTAGCTTGTTGATTAATAGATGATCATGGTTTCCTGGTCATGGACATTGGATGTCATTAATAACAAGGTTATATCATTAGGAGAATGATGTGATGGACACACACCCGTATGTGGGAGCCGTTATGGATCTCCAGATCCCGCTGATGGTTATTGATCGAAGAGGTGTCTCCATCATGTCTACATATTCACGAACCGTAGGGTGACACACTTAAGGTTCGATGCTGTTTAGGTAGATATGGAATATGCGTTGGAGACCGAATGTTGTTCGGAGTCCCGGATTGGATTTGAGACATCACGAGGAGATCCGGAATTGTCCGGAGAATAAGATTCATATAATGGAGATAATTTTCTAAGTTAGGAAATGTTCCGGAGTATTTATATGGGGATTCTAGAAGGTTTTGGAATGTTCCGGAAGGTTCTAGAAGATTTTTTGGAGTTTACTTGAAAACCAAGAAAGGATAAAAGGATAAAGGGAAACTTGGGGGGAAGGACTCTCCCCCCAAGCTTCCTTGTGCGCCGGCCCTAGGGGTGGGCCTAGGGGTGGGAACCCTAGGCCGCACCCCTCCGTCTATATATAGAGGGGTGGAGGCGCCACCCCCCCTTGCTCCTCCACTCTTGCCCCTAGCCGCCTCTCTCCTCCTCCTTCCTTCTGCTCAGGCTTAGGCGAAGCCCTGCAGAATCCTCTACTCCACCACCACCACCACGCCGTCGTGCTGCTGGGATTCCATGGAGAGATCTACTACCTCCGCTGCTCGCTGGAACAGGGAGAGGAAGGTCTGCTTCGACTCCGCACGTGTGACCGACTGCGGAAGCGCTGCCGGAACGCGGCGCCGGAAGGATCGTCCACTCGATCTTGAGATCGGCAAGTGATTGACTACATCAACCACGAGATCCAATCTCGTAACCCTTTCGGGTCTACAAGGGTTAGTACAGATCTATCTCGTTGCACATGTCTAATAGATTAGATCTTGGCTTTTATCTAGATTAGATCTGGGCTTTGTTCGTTCTTGCGATAGAAATTTTTTGTTTTCCAAGCTACGAACCCAACAATAGGTGGCGTTTTGGTGCAAGAGGGTCGGCCTATAGCTTATTTTTCTAAGAAATTGACTGGTGTTCATTTGAATTATTCTATCTATGATAAAGAATTGTATGCACTTGTTAGAGTACTTGAGGTTTGGCAACATTATTTGTGGCCAAAGGTATTCATCATACATCTGATCATGAAGCATTTAAATACTTCAAAGCTCAATCAAACTTGCATAGAAGATTAGCTAAATGGGTTGAGTTCATTGAGTCTTTTCCTTACATCATTAATCTCATCATTAATTATAAGAAGGGAAATGAGAATGTTGTGGCTGATGCTCTATCTAGGAAAAACATGCTATTAACCAATCTTGATGTTAAAATTCCTGGATTAGAAGCTATTTGTGCACTTTATGCAACTGACCATGATTTTGCTAAACTATATCGTTTGTGTGCTCTTAGAAACGCATGGGATAAGTATCATATACATGATGGATATTTGTTTCGAGCTAACAAACTATGTATTCCAGAATCGTTGTTGCGTTTGTTCTTAGTGCAGGAATCACATGCTAGTGGTTTGATGGGTCACTTTGGGCGTGAGAAGACGTTGCTCATGCTTGCTGATCACTTTTATTGGCCCAAGATGAGGCGTGATGTGTACAGATTTGTGAGCCGATGCATTACATGCCACAAGTCGAAATCTAAGTTGAAGCCTCATGGTTTGTATACACCTCTCTCTGCACCGACTACTCCATGGGAAGACATTAGTATGGATTTTGTGCTAGGTCAACCTAAAACTCAGAGAGGTCATGATTCTATATTTGTGGTAGTGGATAGGTTCTGTAAGATGGCTCATTTTATTGCCTGCCACAAAAGCGATGATCCGTCACATGTTGCTAATCCGTTTTTAGGGACATCGTGAGATTACATGGAGTACCCAAGACGATTGTTTCTGACCGTGATGTGAAGTTCATGAGCTACTTTTGGAAGACCTTATGGGGAAGCTAGGAACAAAGATGTTGTTCAATACTACATGTCATCCCCAAACAGATGGTCAAACGGAGGTGGTGAATCAAACATTGTCACAGCTGCTAAGGACCATGATTAAAAAGAATCTGTGGGAGTGGGAAGAGTGTTTGCCACATGTTGAGTTTGCTTACAACAGGGCTGTGCATTCAACTACTCAACATTGTCCTTTTGAGGTGGTGTATGGCTTCAAGCCATTAACGCCACTTGATATGTTGCCTCTACCATTACATGGGAGAGTTGATATGGAGGCATCAAAACGTGTTGATTATGTGAAGAAAATACATGAGAAGACTCGAGAGGCTATTGAGAAGAAAGGCAAGAACATTGCTGCTGCAAGGAATCAAGCAAGGAAAGAAGTGTTGTTCGAGCCTGGAGATATGGTTTGGGTGCATCTACGCAAGGATATATTTCCACTACTTCGCAAGTCCAAGTTGAACCCACGTGGTGCTGGTCCTTACAAAGTGCTAGCCAAAATTAATGATAATGCCTACTTAGTTGATATACCTATTGAGGAGTTTGGTGGTGCTAGCAACAGCTTCAACGTTGTTGATTTGTCACCATATGCTGGAGAAGACCTTGGAGTGTCGAGGTCGAGGCCTTTTGAAGGGGGGGAGATGATGAGGACATCCCTACAGTAACACCTACCCCAATTACTAATGAAGATGTTCCAATTGCAAAGAAGGATCAATCCAATGAGATAAGGATTGGACCAATCACAAGAGATCGTGCTAAGATACTAGAACAACAGGTGAACTTGTTTCTTAATGAACCTGGTGTTTTAATTAATGAGAATTTTATACTACCTAAGTCTTTGAATTATTGTATGATCATCTACTTAGGAGAAGAAGGCATAGCACGGAGCGAGGAGCTTAAGCAACATGGCGTGTTGATCAATGAAGAATGCGCGAGGGAGGAGAGGGAGGAAACGCAAGGAGTTGGCCAAGCCAAAGATCAACAAGAGATGGATGTTCTCTGTCGTGGCAGAGAAAAGCCCCAATTCTCTGCCACGGCAGAGAAACCGACTAAAACTCTTCCACAGCAGAGTCGGTTTGGCCGAGCCACTTTGTGGCCGGTTTGTATCAAGGTTGGGTGGAACCAACTCGAGTTCCCCCTTAGGCCGCCACCCCCTAAACTCATAAATAGATGGGGGCACCGTAGATTAGGGTTTTAGACCACGTTAAAATATTTTGGAGTTGTTTATTTCATAGAACCTCTGGAATTACCCTGTGTTCGAATTCTACAACTATAATTCAGTGTGATATGTTGTTCCATTGGGAATTAGTAGATTGCATACTACCGTTCGTGGTCATGGCTGTGTGCGCGAGAGTGTGGTGTTGTGAATATCCTACAAGGTTCGAGATCTGTTGCATTGGCATCAGGGATCGAGCAGGAGAGATCATAGCTACACACTAGTTATCTATCATCCACCATATCATCGACAAGAGCTTGCTAAGAAGATCGGGCCACCCCATATCATCTTGGTATCAGATTTCCTTGTTGCCTCGGTAAGCAATCCGCAATCCATCCATAGATTATAGAGTGTTTTTTGTCCTATACAGAAAATAGCCCCACAAAAAGATTCTCCATAGCCTAGATTACATCGTAGACGAGAAATAGTTGATGGTCGTGTCTTCCTTTAGTCTAGATCTAGTTTTATTTTTCGTTGTTTTCTTCTTGTTCTAGTCGAATCTATCCTTGTTCTTCCGCCGCCTCTAGTAGATCCGATCTACCAAGGAGTCCTTGTGTTTTACTCCAGGCCGAGTCGGTTTGCATTAAAAAAAGTTTCCACTGTTTCTGCCGTGGCACGGAAAAGACTGAATTTTTCCTGCCACATGTTTCCTCTACCGCGCGCGCCTGCCTACCGCTGCTCTGTCGTGGCACAAGTTCTCTGCCGCGCCGCTCTGCCACGGCATGTTTTCCGCTAGTTTGTATCCAGGTTGGGTGGAACCAACTCGGGTTCCCCCTTAGGACGCCACCCCCTAAACTCATAAATAGATGGGGGCACCATAGATTAGGGTTTTAGACCACGTTAAAATATTTTGGAGTTGTTTCTTTCATAGAACCTCTGAAATTACCCTGTGTTCAAATTATACAACTATAATTGAGTGTGATCTATTGTTCCATTGGGAATTAGTAGATTGTGTACTACCATTCATGGTCACGGCTGCGTGCGCAAGAGTGTGGTGTTGTGAATATCCTACAAGGTTCGAGATCTATTGCACTGGCATCAGGGATCGAGCGGGAGAGATCATAGCTACGCACTAGTTATCTATCATCCACCATATCATCGACAAGAGCTTGCTGAGAAGATCGGGCCACCCTATATCACCACTGTTTATCTTGGGAGGATTTTGAGGGGTTATATTGGCCCAATTTCTGTGTAAACAGAATAATTGGTGAAGGCCGGATTATCCGCCCCCTGGGTGGTTAGATTATCTGGCTCGAGAAGTTTCTTCTACTTAGGGTTGGGCGTCGGGTGGACGGGCTCAAACAGATCAGCCAGTCTAGCCCGACCCCCAACCTCTCTCTCAGCCGCCGGTGGCCTCCCTGGCCCTCCCCGATGCTGCTCCGGCCACCGGATTTTCTGGGCCTCCCCTGGATCTTCTTTGCAACTCCTCCGGGTACCTTCTCCTCCGAGTTCTTCCTCCAATGAGTGAGGGTAAATTCCCCACTCTCATCTTTTGTATAAATGTTGTTCCTTGTTGTTGGAACTCGGTCTAGAAGTTTCTCTTGTGCTCTTTTGCTTGTTAGAAATCGTAGGCTAGCAACCACGCTGTCCGATCTATGTTTGAACTATGCATCTGAGATGATCTGCAAAAATTTGTTAGGGCCAAAGCTTGCCCGAATTATCTGGCTGGCCGGATTATTCGCCCCTGACTCAAACGGATTATCCGGCCTAGAAGGTTTGCACCTGCTGCAGTTAATCTTAGACTATGGTTTGACATGTGATTGACGTGTGGTTGTTCCTCTACTATTTTTAACACTCCTCCTGGACTTGTGTGTTCTTATCTACTTGTTATCTACCTCATTCACTTCACCGGTGTCTCTCGTGGGGTCTCTCAGACGTACAAGCATTATCCTCGTGCTCGCAATTTCAGGCCCAATGAAGAAGGTTGTCTTGTTGACGAGGTTGAGTCGAGGAGGCAGAAACGAGAGGCTAATGGATGGCAGAAAGGGTTAAGAAGGACAAGAGGTCTCGGGATGGTTCCAAGAAGAAGGGTAAGCAGCCTAGGATCAACTACAAGGACATGGACATCATTTCATATTCAGCTATTTGTCAGCGTGACCTGTATGTGGAGTGATGAGGATAGATACAAGGATTATGATAATTCTGACTGCTTGAACTGGAAGGAAATATTGAGTCAAATCAATAATGACTATCAGGTGAATTCATTCCTAGTTGACCATGATGCTTTCATTTATAAGAACTTTAAGTTTGTGTGCTATTGTATGATCCAGTACATGGGAGAAGAAGGCATAGAATGGAGCGAGGAGCTGAAGCGTATGGATCATGGCGTGTGATCAATGAAGAATGCGCGAGGGAGGAGAGGGAGGAAGCACAAGGACCTACCAAGAAGAAGATCAACACATGGCAGGATCTCTGCCACGGTAGAGAAACGATGCGTTTTCCTGACACGGCAGGTTGCCATGGCAGAGAAACAGGCCAAACTCTGCCACGGCAGAACCCTGAGCCGAACCCAATTTTGGATCGGTTTGTACCCTAGTTGGGTGGGATCAACTCGGTCACCCCCTTAGCCGCTGCACCCCCAGACTCTTAAATAGATGGGGGCGCACTACTATCTAGGTTTAGACCACGTTAAAATATTTTGGAGTTGATTCTTTTATAGAACATCTGAAATTACCCTATGTTCGAATTTACCAACTATAATTGAGTGTGATCTGTTGTTCCATTGGGAATTAGTGGATTGCATACTACCGTTCGTGGTCACGGCTGCGTGCGCAAGAGTGTGGTGTTGTGAATATCCTACAAGGTTCGAGATCTGTTGCACTCGCATCAGGGATCGAGCGGGAGAGATCATAGCTACGCACTAGTTATCTATCATCCACCATATCATCGACAAGATATTGCTGAGAAGATCGGGCCACCCCATATCATGGAGGCTGATATTGATGAGGACCTTGGGGACCCCCATTTCTCACCACAAGTTTATCTTTGATGATGTTTATGACCGCCTGAAGATTCATCCCATGCGTCCTATCGATCTGACCAAGACAGTCAATATGCCTCAATGTGTTGAAGCTTTGGCTGTGACTGAGAAGATGGGGCTGCATCATCTCATGGAGCTCTAGTGTTCTTATGATTCTTCCATGGTGAAGCAGTTTTTCTCCACTCTCGTGGTGTGTGGGGATGAGCATCGCACCATGAAGTAGATGACAGGCGAGAACTATCTAGAGTCTGATTTCTACACGTTTGCTGAGGTTCTTGGTTACTCCTTTGCTGGCAGCGATCAATCTTGTTGGTATCGCATCATCTCTGTTATCAAGCCCAACAAAGACACACTTCTTTCACCATGATGTGGTCCCAATTTTTTGGTGTTGTTGGTAAGGTTGCCGGTCTCTCTCCACTATATGCTCGGCTGCTTGGTATGTTCCATGATTGCATCACTTTGAGTGGGGGCAACAATGAAAGCATTCGTGGTCACCTTGTTCAACTTATAGGCTTTGCTTACGAGGTTGCATCTTCTGAAGACTCTGCTGTGAGCTACCAGCTAGATGTGATGGATTTCATCTTCCACGAGATGACTGATGTTATGTACAATAGGATCTCTATCCCGTATGCTCCCTACATCATGATGCTCATCAAGCATATGCTCCCACATGAGGATTTCTATGACAACCTTGATGGTGTACACAAAGTCAAGAAGATCCACAAGACTAGGAAGACCTCTCATCCCTCTATAGCTCCTAAGTCCTTTATGGGAGATGCTAGGGCGAGTGGGAGGAGGCCCTTGGTGCCATCTATTGCCAGGGAAGTGAAGCAACTAAACTGGTTCCAGCACAATATTATTTGCATGGAGTTGATACACACAAGGGGCAGTACGAGGCATACAGGAAACATCATGACATGGCTCACACTCAGTATCCCACATGGTGTCACACTATGTGGGGCCAGACTTTTAGTCTGGATTGTCTGTGCTAGGGCCGGATGTATGCCCTCGTCAGATAATCCAGTCCCCACTTAGGCCAGATAATACGGCCCCCAATTCGTCCAACGGCAGCTTTTCGAGTGGGGCTATAAATAGCCCCTCAGATCCCCATTTTAGATCGCTTGGATCCTGCGAAAAAAGCTCTGCCCAGTTCATATTGATTCAAGCGCAATCTCCATCTTAAACCAATCAAAGGTTCTGGGCTTTAGGGAATCGAAGGAGGAGACTTTGATCTACATCGGCATCCATCAAGATCTTCACTTCCCCTCCATTCACTTGGAGGATTGTTGATCTGGTGTTTCTTACAAATTTCGAGATCTCAATCTCAGTTATTGATTAACTTGTTCTTGTGGCAGCTTTTTGTCATCCCGGGAGCCTCCAATTCAGTTGTGGATGTGTGCCCCGTTAGAGTTGTAAAGGCACCGGTTCCCACCTAAAGGGTGCCAAATAGTGGAAGGTGGATCAGGCATGTGGTGGCGAGATGATGAGGCACGAACCAGCCAGATACAAATTCGTGTGAGTAGACGACCCAATTTTTCACGGTACCCGTACGTAGCAGCAAAAATAACTTCCGATCAAACAAATATATGAGATCGTCAGCACGAAAACTAGCGTCAAGTAGATTGGAATCAACTCTACGCATAGCAGCAACAAATCCCTCACGGATCAGCAACGAAACACACTGATGTAGCCCGACCTACGGTTGTTACCACATCAAGGTATTCTACTTATGCCAAGTCGCCATGGACTCCAAAGGTGAATCCATTCCTCTATGCGAGCCCACTTCCTACTCTCTTGAATGGTATACTACTTCATACTTCGTCTCATTATCATGATAGGTTCATAGTGACAAGCATGGAGGAAAGGGGGGAAGACCGAAGCATCAAGCCCGACAAGACGGTGGCATGGAAGAGGACACGGAAGAAACAATCGACGCCAGGACCTAAGTGTCCGGCCAAGACCACTCAGAGTGTCCGGCTGACCCGGAGTGTCTGGCCTCCACCCGCCAGAGTGTCCGGCCTACCGTAGCCCGATCTTGGCGCAACCCTTCTGTGTGCCAAATCGAACACTATCCGGACACTACCCGAAGTGTCCGGTCCGACCGGAATGTCCGGCCTGAACACCCCAGAGTGTTCGGCCTAAGTGATGGGCCTAGGAGCCAACATCTGGGCCCTTTCCCATGTACCCCTCTATTCCGCACCAAACCCTAGTTTTATGCCCAAATTACCCCTGAACTTGTGGCTAGCCTATAAATAGAGCCCCCACCCCTCATTGTATTCCTTGGGCATAGATGATAGACTAAAGACAACCCCCTTTATGGAATCTCTAGTTTTTCCTCATCCCCTTCTACCAAAGGGTATCGACTATCGTCACTACCTCGTTGGAGTTTTCATCGTGCCTCCCTCGTTGTACAAGGCCTACATTTGCGAGTGCGTGAGCGTAGTTGTCAAGACCCTCTCCAAGGTGTTCTTCCCTCTCCACGTGGGATCGATACAATGCTACATGGTTTCAATCAATAGAATACTACCCCTACATAATAATTAATTGCATCATCATTATATCATGCTCATGTCACCATGCCACATTGCATTTGAGCATCATATAAAACCCCTTTTCATTTGGTTCTTACCCCATATGCATTATATAATGTATCACTTGTAGTTGCCTCTTGATATATTGTATTTGCTTCTTGATATATTGTTTTATGCCCAAGTTGAGTTGAGGTCATCTCTTTTAAAGTCCTTCCATCTACCCACATGTCAATACCACATTTCAATTGATTCCATTCTAGTTTTACCACATATATGTATGTGGCATTCTCTTGCTCTTGATATTTAATTCATGCCACATGTATGCTTAGGGTTCCTTCCATTTTTGTTCATACATGGCTCCTTTTTGGTTTGATCCAAACCAATTTTAAAATGACATGTACTTGTCCAACTCTAGAAACTTGCTTAACTGAATCTTTTATTCTTGCACCATCTTCATGGTTATCTTCCTAAAGCTACATGTGCTTTTGCCTAATTCTTTCTACTCTAGACCATCTAACCTATCTATAAATCTACTCCATATTGCACCCATGTCTATATGTCTACATTTTGTGCAAAATCCTAAGCCTTCGGTTCAAATCCTTGCAATGAGATTCAATCTTTTCAATCAGTCCATATGTTGGTCTGGTCCTTTTTTTGGGTTATTCTAAATCCTCTTCACTCTTTTCTTAAATCTTGATTCCATCTTTTTCTGCCTTTTTATTCCTACGGGGCTGCTGGTATAGCTCACCCAACAGTCCATGTTCTTTTTGTCCAATCCCTCTCTTTCAAAGCCTTCCTCTATTCAAATTTTGGGCAGATTTTTGCAATCCAAACAGGCACTTCAATAATAGTAGTAGCTAGTGTCATTATCAGTTTAGTAACCCTGCACTATAGTTGTACAGACAAACGAGAAGCACAGCGATGCAGCCTCCATCGCTGGCTTTGGCCTTTTGACGCTAGCAGCAGCCTTCTAAAGCAGACTTGGCGCCCCTTTTCTAGCCCAGCTCAAGAACCAACCCAGCTGGGGCCTTCCAGCGGCGCAGCAGCAGCAACGGACGCGCTCCTCCACTGTTCTTCACTTTCTCGCATCTCACGATGTCTCCTTCCTCTCTTTGCATGCAAACGGCAGTGAGCAGGTGGCCGTCCAAGCCCCGCCAGTCCCGTCACCTCAGCCTTCTTAACCCCGAGTTGTGCCTCTAACCCTAACGTCGTCCCTCTTCTTCCGTCGCCGCAAGGTCAGGCTCCCCTCAATCCTTCCCTTCCCGTGAGGCCACCATGTCAGTAGCTTGAGCATCTCGCCATGTCAACGCCATGGTCGCCGTCGAGTGCCGCCGAGGCCGGGGATCGCCTCGCCACGCCTCCGCTGATCGATTTGCACCCGCAGGAGGAGCCGGAGCAGACACGCCCTGCGTCCCCGGCAACGACACCTGCAGGTCCGAGCCAAGCTTCCACCATCGTTTCTGTCTTTGTCGCCTCCTTCCGTCCCCGGCTCTGAGTCCTAGGGGAATTGGACGAGGTGAGCTCCCTGGACTTTTCCCCTACCTAGTTGCATCTCTATTTTGCCTCGTTAATCGTCCCCGCAGCGGATGGTGCTCGCCGGCGCCTGCCTAAACCTGTCCAGATGTGGCCTTCTTCAGTCGCCGAGCTAGCCCGCCTGTCTTTGTACATGTTCAGCACATAGTAGCGCAGTTCCGCTCGTTAGTTAGCACCAAAGCAGTCTAGAGGCCCTCGATTCCCTGCAATCTCCCATCCACTCCAATTCAGGTCTTGTGCAAATCTTTACGGGATCATAAATTGGTATATCCCACCTTCTATAGAACCAAATCATTCTCAAAATGGAGCTCTCCACTACTCGTAATACTTCCCCGAAGATCAATGCTTTCTATGACTGCACGTCACGTGTACACTGAATTTTATTCAGTGTCGACAATGTAATTTAGTCAAGCAACAGCAGTTTTAATGCCCCAGTTCTGAGCTCTAGTCCGATCCGCTCCCTGCAAGTCCGTCGACCCCAGCACCACCATCTCAGATCCCTGTGTCACCTCTTTTACTTCCAAAAGGATTCACTCCAATCCGAGCTCGGAGTCGCTCGTTATCTTCATCGCAAGTTCACAGTTTCATGAACACGCTATTTTCATCTCAGTTTCTTCAGTCCAAATCCCGGTCTCTTTCTACTTAAAACATTCCGCAGTTCTTGTCATGACCAACACATCAGTACTCTGATGGTTACAACCTGTTTCCTATATCCCCAAGGTCATTGGTTCAAGTCCCACCAGCGACACGTTTTTAAGTCCCTTTCTTAATCCTCTTTTTAAACTCTGAACTTTGACCAAGTTCTGAACCTGAAAACAGTGACACGGATTCAGTTAAGAGTCCCTCAAGAACACCCTGTAGATACAGCAGCAAGCACCTGACGTTGAGCCTTCTTGGTGCAAACCCCTTCCAATTCAAGAGCCTATATTCCTAAATCTGTAGCTCTAATTCCAATATTTCAAACGGGACACTTAATAAAATTATCCAAACATTTTGAATACAAATTTGAAATACTCTTTGGAATATTCCAAAATGCATAAACAAACACCTTTTTGTCCTTTCCTATATCTAAGGCAACCTTATATATATATTTTTATATATCACTATTCTCAAATAATACAAATAATATATGTTTTCTGATCAGAAAAACGCCAGTAATTCAAATATGCCATCCAAAATAATTTTTGAACATTTTAAAATTTCGAATTATTGAAAAGCCAATAAATGCCTTTTTTCTAAATAAATCTATAACTTAAATTCTGTAATTCCAAATTCGACAAATAATATGTCTAAATTGATCAGTGCAACGAGTCCGTTCTAACTATGAATCCTATGAATGCATTGTCGTGAGGCCTCGTTGTGTTTTATTTGGTTTTTCCCGAGGTTGATCGTGTGTGTGTTGCTATTTGTGCACCCCTGCAGGGTAAATCTTTCTGAAAGCCGTGTCCGCGATTATGGACGACTTGGAGCACGGTTTCTTGATCATAGACAAGCATAACTAAAGTACCGCCTTTAATTTGACTAAGACATGACTAGTAATTAGTACAACACTCATGGAATGGTTAATAAAATTGCCAACAGATGGGTTGTTCTTCCGCCTTCTCGTCAGTAAGCGAGAAGGAGGACGAGCGAGGTTAATTATATTACTCATATAACTGTTGCTATTAATTAACGAGCGTCCGTCCATCTCTGGTTAGGCGGATGTGTAGCGTGTCTCTATAGAACTTTGTAGCTATTATCTTTCGCTGCAATTGTGTCATCCCAAGTTGTTCCCTTTAGATGCATTCAGACTTGCTGAGTACCCCTAGGGTCTCACACAATAAATATTTGGTTTAGCGGGACATGTATCCTCTTAGGAAGGCTACTAGATTGAGGAGACGGATGATGGTGGCAATGACTGTCGGGTGTAGAGATTTCGGGGATGGAGATCCTTGAGATCTGTGGGCAGGATGTGCTTATTTTTAGGGCATCTTATGCCGATTTGCTTCTTATCCGTACTCGGATCATGTTTCTCGCTTCCGCTTGATACTCTGTTGCGTGATGTTTGAGGACGTATCCTAAAATATTATATCTATCTAGGATATTTGGATCTTGTCGTATGGCGTTGAATATTCCTATTTATATTTATTTTAGATGGTGTGACTCTGATGTCTATTGTAAGTCGCAGGCATATATACTCATTTGTGTATGACGTGGTCGCGTTACCTGTCGCTTACGCCACTCGCTCTTGTCCCGATGTTCTTGAAAGTGGATAAGGTGGTAGGCCAGTACAGTGCCCTACTACGCTTCGACAGGCCTACACGTGGGCGGCCTTGGGCCTCCGCGGTAGAGTCACTTATCCACTTTTGGTTTGTCCAGGCTTGAACTTAGAGCGTAATGTCCGAGGTATTACAATTGGTATCAGAGCCATTCCGCCCTTCAGGGTCTCAGCCAGATGGTCGTTGTCAGTCTAGAAAATATTTTGGTAGCTATGTATACTAGGGAAAAACTAAACGTGAGAGTAGGACTGATTCCATTTTTCTTCTTACCCACCCACCCTATTCTGGTAAGGAAGTGTAACGTTTGTCTATCCTCTTCTAAAAATTCAAACTAGGATTCACGTGTTTGGGGTTTCGGTAGTACCATAGGATGTGTGTGTAATTCTTTGTCTATCTGTTGCATCCAACCTTGTTGTCGCAATCTGCCTTTGGTTATCGACTATTGGTACATTCCATACCGACAGGCATTATGTAAACCAACGTGAGCTATCCGTTTCGTTGTAAACCGATGCGATCTGTCTTACTCTTGGTAACCGATGCATTCTAGTTAGGGGTGTTCATTATGTATCTGTTAATCTCTTCGGTTGTTCGTAAGAAGGATAAGAGTTGGGTTGCGTGTTTTTCCTATTCTTGTGCGAAGTAATGCTTTGAGTGCAGGATGGAGTCATGACCATACCACTACTTTTATCATTCGCTCTTGTACATTGAATGGGTGAAGCTGCTAAGCTCTAACTGTTAAGTGGTTTTGCAGATCTAGTTCGTATTTTAATGCTGAAATTTGTGGAATTTTTTTTCTTTGGTAGATTTGTGTTCCACACTCCTTTTCAGTCGTGTGCGATATGCTAACTATCTTCTAGGTGCTATGAACTTTGTTTGATATTTTAATATCATCTTGGTAAACTGTATCCTTTAATCCCAGTTAATTCTGTTTTAGTGCTATTTTGGATTATTAATAATTCTCCATTATGGTACTAACGCAAGTTTTTCCATCAATAACAAGATGCCTCGCCGCAATGATGATGTCCCGGGTTTGCCAGAGCTGGGTGATGCGCTTGTCAGTTTGGCGAATACTCTGGGAGCTATGCAGCAAAACCAGTAGAGAGTCGAGGAGAGCGTCAGGAGGACTGAGTTCGTACCACCTCCCCGGCGTGGCAGCTTGAAGGACTTTCTGAAGTTCGCCCCACGGCACTTCGAGGTGACCACTGAGCCGTTGGATGCCGATGATTGGCTTCGGGAGATCACGAGGCTACTGGATACCGCAGATGTTGCTGAGCACGACAAGGTCAAGTGCGCTACTCACCTTCTCCGTGGGGAAGCTGCTCTTTGGTGGGAGAGCTATCTGAGAGCAAGTCCTCCTGGATTTCAGCCAACATGGGGGCAATTCTCTGATGCTTTCAAGGAGCAGTACCTGCCTGAAATTGTCATGGAACGCATGAAGGAGGTGTTCTTGAATCTTAAGCAGGGCAATGACAATGTCAACACCTACATCAAAAACTTTGCAAACTTATCTCGCTATGGGGGTGATGAGGTCTCTAATGATAAGAAAATACAGAAGAGGTTCCATCAAGGGATAAATGCTTCAATCAAATATGCTCTCACTCATACCACTCCAGGCTCATTGCTCAAGCTTCAGCAAGCAGCTCTCCAAGAAGAGGCAAGTAAGCAGGCATATGATGATCTAAGAAGCACAGCCAGGACATAGTTGGTTCTTCAGCAATGGCAACTCCTTCTAAGCGACGTGTGTGGATTCCTAATACCGCACCACCGCTCCCTGCTCCACCAAGACCATCAAGCTACTCGACAAGCCCACCAAACTCCTTCAACGCCACTCCTAGGGGCTACAACAACAACTACCCTAGAGCACAGTATGGTGGAGTCCCTGGCTATTCTGCTCCGCGTCTGTTTGGTGCTTGCTACACTTGCGAGAACACTGGACACCAGCAGTGGAACTGTCCTATGAACAACAAAGCTCTTTGTCCTCCACCTCCAAGACCTGCTTCGATAATTGCTCCTCACGCACATGCACCACGGGCTCTCAACATCAACACCAAGCCTGGGTCCACTATTGCTCGCGCCAAGAACATCAACATTGCTCAAGCGGAGCATGCTCCTAGAGTTGTGATGGGTATGCTCCCTATTAACTTAGTCCCTGCACGAGTTTTATTTGATTCTGGAGCATCGCATTCATTTGTATCCTTCAAGTTTGCTCAAGAGAATGGGTTGTCATCTGATTTGTTACCTAAAAAGCTGATGGTTCTTTCTCCCGGGGCAAGGATGTTAACTTCCAAGATCAGTTATGACAATCAGGTTCAAATTGGGGATTCTTCCTTTCTGGCCTCTTTGATTATTCTGGGCAACTCAGATATTGATGTCATTTTGGGCATGGATTGGTTGGCTGCAAATAAAGCTGTGATTAATTGTGCTGAACATTCGGTTTCTTTGAAAATTCCTGAAGGCCACATAGTCTATTCTCCAAGGCAAACTCCTTCTATTCAGCTCTACTCTTTGGGTGTCCAAAACATTGATGTTAAGGAAGCCTTGCAAAATGTTCCTGTGGTCTGTGAGTTTCCAGATGTGTTTCCAGAAGAGTTACCAGGTATGCCTCCAGACCGAGAGGTCGAATTTGTGATTGATCTTGAACCTGGAACCGCTCCTATCTCCAAGCGTCCTTACAAGATGGGTCCTTCAGAGTTGCCTGAACTCAAACGGCAGCTTGATGAAGAAGAGAAGTTGGGCTTCATTCAGCATAGCACTTCCTCTTGGGGAAGCCCAACAATCTTTGTGAAAAACCGAGATCGGACTGATCGACTTTGTCTTGACTACCGAGCTCTCAATGCAAAAACCATCAAGAATAAATATCCCCTTCCGTGGATCAATGACCTCTTCGATCAGCATGCAGGAGCGGTGGTATTCTCCAAGCTTGACTTAAGAAGTGGATATCATCAAATCAAGATTCGCAAGGAAGATGTTCCTAAAACAGCTTTCACCACTTGATATGGCATGTACGAGTACACGGTCATGTCCTTCGGCCTCACCAATGCTCCCGCTACTTTCTCAAGGCTTATGAATTCAGTTTTCATGGAGTATCTTGATAAGTTCGTGGTGGTTTATCTTGATGATATTCTGGTCTATTCCAAGTCAAAAGAAGAGCATGCAGAACATCTCCGTTGTGTTCTTACAAAGCTTCGTGAGAACCGTCTGTACGCAAAGTTCTCCAAGTGCGAATTTTGGCTTCCTGAAGTCACCTATCTAGGGCACGTCATTTCTGCTAAGGGCACTGCTGTTAACCCAGAGACTGTTTGGACAATTGTGGAGTGGATCCCTCCCAAAAATGTCAAAGAACTCCAGAGTTTTCTTGGATTGGCTAGTTATTGCCGTCGGTTCGTTCAGAACTTCTCAAAACTTGCTAAGCCTCTTACCGATCTCCTCAAGAAAGGCAAGATATTTCTTTGGTCACCGACGTGTCAATCAAGCTTTGAAACTCTCAAGGAAAAGCTTACCTCCACACCTGTCTTGATTCCTCTAGATACATCAAAACTGTTTGAGATCTTTTGTGATGCCTCTCTCCAAGGACTTGGCGCGGTCCTCTTGCAAGACAAGCAAGTCGTTGCTTATGCTTCCCGTTAGTTGAAAACTCATGAGCTCAACTATCCAACACATGATCTTGAACTTGCAGCGGTTGTCTTCGCTCTGGAAGTATGGAGGCACTACTTGCTTGGAAACTGTTGTGAGATCTTTTCTGACCACAAAATCCTGAAGTATATCTTCACTCAGCCGGACCTCAACTGTCGGGGGGATTATCCCCGGGTACCCCAAAGAAGCACTCAAGACGGATAAAAAAGGCAGATAAAGGTAAAAGAAAACTGGAGCTCCTGGGCGTCCTGGGCCGACTAGGATCTCCCAGCCGGCCTGCATCACCATTTCCTGTTGGGCCTCCCCCAAGCCAGCCCGACAGCGCCCCCCGGCTGGGCCCCTCGCCCCAGCCGGCCTGCTCCACGCCGCCTCCAGCTCCTTCCGGCTGGGCCGACCCAGCCGGCCCACTCCGGCTCCCCATCTCCCGCACCCCGGCTCCTCTCGGCTGGGCCGGCCCCACGCGGCCCACCCTGGTTTCGCCCTTCACCTTCCCGGCTAACCCCACCCGGGCTGGGCCTCCCCTGCCTCGCCCCGCCCGGTCCGATTGGGCCACCTGGTTCCTGTCCGGCTAGGCCACCAAGCGCCAGGGACAGCCGGATCGACCAGAAGCCCCAGGCTGTGTCGATCGGTGGACAGAGGCTACGATCGCTGCATGTTGCCGCCCTAGTCGGTCGCCACTCCTTCGATCAAGACCCGGCTGCTACTACTCAACCAGCTGGTCTGCATTGAATCCCAGCGAACGTACAGCCAGACAACGAGAAGACTGACAAGACCATGCCCATGCTACTTTATCAGATGACATGCCAAATAGTATACACTATGTATGACATCATGCATACTTTATCAGATGACATAGGCAATAGTACTAGTTAGGCAGCGGGTCCCACCGTGTCCCTTGGGCCACCTTTATAAGGCAAGGGAGGGACTCTCTCATCCATTCATACACACAGCCACCACATCGATCGATCACTCCCAGGGAGCTAGTTCTCCCTGCTAGCTCTCTCACCTAGAGCACACACTAGCTCAGTTAGACAGTCGGTCGGTCGTACGGCATTTATGGCAGTAGCTACCGTATACAGCTCGAGGAGCACTTGTAGTCCTGGTATTCCACATAGTCAGATCCGGCAGGAGTAGGGGCTTTACCTCACCACGAGGGCCCCGAACCTGGGTACTTCTTGCGTGCCGCTACGCTCGCTTGTATCCAATTCCGCATGCGGACACCGTAGATAGCTTCCCTGCTAGTCCCCACACCTCTATCTAACCTCCTCAGGTACTGCCGTTCCCAATACAACGACAGTTGGCACCCACCGTGGGGCTAGTATGGCTGCGATCGGAGCTTGTTCCGCACGGGACCACTTCGTCTTCATCAGCACCGACGCCGCTCGAGTTGCTCGGGGGCTCGCCGTCTCCGCGCCGTTGTCATCGACACCGCTTCATCAAGTCTCTTGGGGGCTCGCTGAGTCTCTCGGGGGCTCGTCGCCTTCGTCTGGCCGAGTCTCTCGGGTGCTCGGCGTCGCCCTCGCGTCGTCATAGGCTTCACCGCGCCTTCGCGTCAACGCCACCTTTGTCTCGCCGGGATACCCGAGGGCTTGCTGCCGCAGCGGCGTCGTCGTTGCCCGCCGCCGTCCGCATCTGCCAGGCCGCGTCGTCCCTGAACGCATCGCCAAGCCTGCGTCTCCGTCCCTGCTCCTCCAAGGGAGCCCCCACGCGAATTCGCCTCGTCCGGTTCCCCCCTGCAGCAAGCTTCGCGAGCCCGCCCGCCGTTGCACGTCCATCGCTCGCGAAGATGATGCCCGGCCGCGCCGCTCCCCTCGCGTGCGTCCGTGCGTGTGTGCCCCTGGCGTTTCGCCTGCTGTAGCAACCCCCGTCTCCGACCTCTCTGTCAAAGCCTTGCGAGCCCGTGCTCGAGCACGCCCGTACGCGCCCGGCCGCCGCTTCGGCAGCGTTTCCGGCGGCTGTCCGCGCCTCCCCCAGGCCCTGCCTCTCCCGCGTGCGCGCCCGCCCGTGTGCTGCTCGCGGAGCCTGCACAGGCAAGATCCCAGCAAGTTGCGGCGCCACCCGCTTTGCCGCCGAGGGACGCGCCCGCGCCCGCACGCGTGTACCCCTGCACGTAACCCGCCTCGGCGAGCTCCCCATCGACAGGCGCCGCCACCCCGTCGTCGGACTCCGCTGCTACGCTTCCTCGCGTTGCCGCGGCGCCCTGCAGCTCCAGCCATGGCCCCTGTTCGTTCCACGTCTGGTTGGAGAAGGAGCCGGCTAGGGAAAATAAAAAGAAAAGGGCGTGGTGGGCCTGCCGGTTAGGTAAAGGAGAGAAAAGAAAACGTGAAGAAAAGAAATCCGGCTGATTGCTAGTCCGGTTGAAAAAAGAAAAAGAAAAGGTAGAAAGAAAAAAGAAAGGAGAGAGACAGAGATGAGACCGGTTGATTGTTGCTCGGATGTGCAAATCTGGCTGAGAGAGAAGACATGGCCAGGAAAAAGAAAGGGCAAAAAGGAAAGAAAGATGAGATAAAAAGAAGAGAGAAAAATCCGGTTAGAGTGATCCGGTTACAAAAAAGAAAAAGGACCGGCTAGGTGTAGTCGGGTGGAGAAAGAATGAAAGAAAGAAGTCAGGCTAGCTTAGTCCGGTTTAGAAAAAGAAGGAGAAATTAGGCTGAGAGAAAAAAGGCAAGAAAATCCAGCTACATCAGTCTGGCTGACTCTGTTTGCATGTCCCATTCGGCCCCGTTCTAGCTCAATCGGGCCGACTCCGCGCGTCTTCATCCCGTTTGGTTGCCGGTTCAGCCGGCTGGACCCCGTTCCGGCTGGACCAGGCCGGTTCGGCGCATCCTGGCGGGTTTGGTTGCCTGGCCGGCTGGGGACCGAACCCGGCTACGCCGCGTTTGGTTGCCTGTCCGGCTAGAGCCAGGCAATCCGGCTGGAACGCCAGACCGTTTCAAGCAACCGCAACACCTGCGGAATTGCGCCTTCGACCCTGCTACACCGATAGCTACAATGTGAGTGTTTTTCCGACCTCGAGCAACCCTCGAGAGCTCGCCAGATGTTGTTTTCCTTCCTGCTTTCAGTTTTCCGGCGCCGGCAACCCCTACCTGGGGGCTCGCTGGTTGGCCCGGCCTGCTAAATCCGTAAACCGACTGAGTAGTGTGCGACGGTGTCAGAGGCCCACTCTTCGTCTCAGCTGCAGACCGCAACCCGGCTGTCCGGCTAGCAAGAGCAAAAGCCCGAGGCATCCCACATGAAAAACGGTGAAGGGTGCGGCAGATCGGACATTCCAGCCTTGTGCCTAGTTGGTATTTTCCGGCTGCTCAGCCCCCAGTACCGTGCGCAATGTACTGTCAGCTCCCCCTTCGGTTCCGGCTCCAGACCGCAACCCGGTTGGCCGGCAAGGACACAGCGTAAACAGCAGAGCGCACGGGAAAGTGACTAAGTGTTCAGAGAAGCACGAGCTAGTTTTCGAAAAAATAAAAACCGTTATCAGGTTGATAGCATGTGTACTATATGTTGATGTACTGACAATCAATTCTGTTTGTTTGTTTTGGCACGACTGCACCGAGTCGGAATTCAAGGGCATTAGAAGATTCGCAGCACATGTCTTCGTCAGCTACTCTGAATCTCGGGGGCTACACCCCGCGGGTGCGCTCGCGCGCCCCCGCGGTAGTTGTGTTGCTTCCCGGGCTGGAGGTGTCCAGCCGGACGCTTTTCAAGAACTTCATCTACAATGACAACGGCAAGTTTTTGTGGAGCTCGTGCGAATTTCCCCCTCCAGGTGAAATCAGTGCGCGCTCGGGGGCTAGTGTCGGGGGGATTATCCCTGGGTACCCCAAAGAAGCACTCAAGACGGATAAAAAAGGCAGATAAAGGTAAAAGAAAACTGGAGCTCCTGGGCGTCCTGGGCCGACTAGGATCTCCCAGCCGGCCTGCATCACCATTTCCGGCTGGGCCTCCCCCAAGCCGGCCCGACTGCGCCCCCCGGCCGAGCCCTCCCCCCGGCTGGGCCCCTCGCCCCAGCCGGCCTGCTCCACGCCGCCTCCAGCTCCTTCCGGCTGGGCCGACCCAGCCGGCCCACTCCGGCTCCCCCTCTCCCACACCCCGGCTCCTCTCGGCTAGGCCGGCCCCGCGCGGCCCACCCCGGCTCCGCCCTTCACCTTCCCGGCTAACCCCGCCCGGGCTGGGCCTCCCCTGCCTCGCCCCGCCCAGTCCGGTTGGGCCACCTGGTTCCTGTCCGGCTGGGCCACCAAGCGCCAGGGACAGCCGGATCGACCAGAAGCCCCTAGGCTGTGTCGATCGATGGACAGAGGCTATGATCGCTGCATGCTGCCGCCCTAGTCGATCGCCACTCCTTCGATCAAGACCCGGCTGCTACTACTCAACCAGCTGGTCTGCATTGAATCCCAGCGAACGTACAGCCAGACAACGAGAAGACTGACAAGACCATGCCCATGCTACTTTATCAGATGACATGCCAAATAGTATACACTATGTATGACATCATGCATACTTTATCAGATGACATAGGCAATAGTACTAGTTAGGCAGCGGGTCCCACCGTGTCCCTTGGGCCACCTTTATAAGGCAAGGGAGGGACTCTCTCATCCATTCATACACATAGCCACCACATCGATCGATCACTCCCAGGGAGCTAGTTCTCCTTGCTAGCTCTCTCACCTAGAGCACACACACTAGCTCAGTTAGACAGTCGGTTGGTCTTACGGCATTTAAGGCAGTAGCTAGCGTATACAGCTCGAGGAGCACTTGTAGTCCTGGTATTCCACATAGTCAGATCCGGCAGGAGTAGGGGCTTTACCTCACCACGAGGGCCTCGAACCTGGGTACTTCTTGATTCTTGCTATGCTCGCTTGTATCCAATCCCGCCTGCGGACGTCATCGATAGCTTCCCTGCTAGTCCCCACACCTCTATCTAACCTCCTCAGGTACTGCCGTTCCCAATACAACGACATCAACCTTCGCCAAAGGAGATGGATTGAAACCATCAACGACTTTGATCTTTCGATCAACTACACTCCGGGCAAAGCAAATGTGATGGCCGATGCCCTCGGTCGCAAGGAGAAGTTGAAAGGATCAATCAGATTCTCGAAGATATGCTTTGTGCTTGCGTCATCTCTTTCAGCATGAAGTGGGAAGAATGCCTTCCTTATGCTGAGTTCTCCTACAACAACGACTTCCAAAAAAGTCTCAAGATGGCACCATTTAAGGTTCTCTATGGCCGCAAGTGCCGAACTCCGATTGGTTGGTCGGGCGCAGGTGAAAGGAAATTCTTTGGCCCCAACATTGTCACTCAAGTGGAGGAAAAGGTTCACATCATCCTTGAAAATTTGAAGGTTGCTCAAAGTCACCAGAAGAGCAACTATGATAGAAAACACACAGACATGGAGTATGTCCCCGGTGATCTCGTTTACCTTCGTGTCACTCCCATGAGAGGCACTCATCGCTTTGGTATCAAAGGCAAGCTCGCTCCTAGATACATCGGTCCTTTCAAAATTCGTGGCAAAAGAGGAGAAGTGGCTTATGCTCTAGAGCTTCCTAAACAACTCAAGGTTCATGATGTCTTCCACATCTCTCAACTCAAGAAGTGTTTCAAGGATCCTGGCAGGACCATGGATCACGAGCTTATCAATCTCCAAGAGGATCTCTCCTATAAAGAACACCCCGTCAAAATTCTCGAAGTCGCGGAATGGAAGACTCACAACAAGTCTATCAAGTTCTGCAAGGTGCAGTGGTCGCACCATTCCGTTGATGAAGCCACTTGGGAGCGTGAGGATGACCTCCGTTCCGAGTATCTTGCCCTCTTTGATTCTTCTTCTTCCTAGAATCTCGGGGCGAGATTCTTGTTTAGTGGGGAAGAGTTGTAGCATCCCAAATGTCTAACATTGTAATTCTACATGGTTTCAATCAATATAATACTACCCCTACATAATAATTAATTGCCTCATCATTATATCATGCTCATGTCACCATGCCACATTGCATTTGAGCATCATATAAAACCCCTTTTCATTTGGTTCTTACCCCATATGCATTATATATTGTATCACTTGTAGTTGTTGATGTCTACGCATTTCTATTCTTGTAGACAGTTGTTGGGCCTACAAGTGCAGAGGTTTGTAGAACAACAGCGAGTTTTCCCTTAAGTGGATTACCCAAGGTTTATCGAACTCAAGGAGGAAGTGGTCAAAGGTATTCCCTCTAAAGTAACCCTACAATCAAGATACAAGAAGTCTCTTGTGTCCCCAACACACCCAATACACTTGTCAGGTGTATAGGTGCACTAGTTCGGCGAAGAGATAGTGAAATACAAGTGGTATGGATAATTATAAGTGGTGACGGTGATAGAAAATAGCTTGATGGCGTGGAAAAGACTAAAGGCAAACTGAAATAAAGATAGAAGCAAGCAAACATGTAACAGATCTAGTAGCAAACGGTGTTTCAGTGCTTAGAAACAAGGCCTAGGGATCATACTTTCACTAGTGAACACTCTCATATAAATATCTTCTCTTTATGATACTACTCTTAACTACTCTCCGGTTGGACACTCTAATCGATGGTAGGGCTATAACAGCACACCTCAAAGTAAGCCTTTCCCACCTAGAAAACCCCACACTGTCACCTTGAGTACTAGATGGTTCCAACAAACACCACAATTTCATAGAAACATCCAACTCCAAATATAACTCATAACGAGTAATGGTAATCTCTAGCCTAAGAGCCACCATGGTGTGCATGCTGTCACTTTCACACACATGGGGAGAGCAGAGATCTATTAAAGCACTTGAGTAGCAAGGTAGATCTACTTGATTACAAAGCTCATGATCACAATATGATCATGCATAGAGAGAGAGAGATATGAACACATAGCTACCGGTAGAACCCTTAGCCTCAAGAGAGAACTACTCCCTCCTCATCATGGGAATCAGGAATGGTGATGGAGATGGCGGTGGAGATCGATGGAGATGGCTCCGGGAGCACTTCACCGTCCCGGCAGGGTGCCGGAACAGAGACTTTCTGTCCCCCAAATCTCCCCTTCGGTGGCGGCGGCGTAGCGGAACTTTTCGTGGATTTCTGGTTGATGATTTAGGGTTTTTGTCTCCGGAGGAATATATAGGCGAAGGGGCAAGGTCGGTGACCGGCCAGGGGGCCCACACCATGCCCTGGCGCGGCCTAGGTGGACCCGCGCCATGGGGTGGTGTGGCCACCCTGTGGCCTCTCTCCGCCTCTCCTTCTGGCTCCGTGAATCTTCCGGGAAAATATCAACTTTGGCTTTTGTCCGGTCCAATTCCGAGAATATTGATTTTCTGACTTTCCTGGAACCAAAAACAGCAGAAAACAGGCAACTGGCACTGTGGCTCTTGTTAATAGGTTAGTCCAAGAAATCATATGAAAAGTACTCCAAAGTTGGAACAAAACGCAAGAAAGTAGATAAAACCAAGCGTGGAACATCAAAAATTATAGATACATTTGCAATGTATCAACATCCCCAAGCTTAACTCCTGCTCGTCCTCGAGTAGGTAAGTGATAAAAAGAAAGAATAATTTTTGAGGTGACATGCACCATCATAAACTTGATCAAAGTATTTGTAAAACATTCAAAGCTGGGATTATAGTACTTTAATCATAACATGAAAGGCAAAGTTCTAGCAATAAGACAAAGAAACTATGTTGCAACATGAAAAGGCACAAACAAAAGATTCATGAATAACAATGCTTTGCAAGACGTTTGTTTGTTTCACATAAAGAAAACATAGCATAATAGTATTCAGCTTGTCCCTCATAGAGTAGCAAATATAAATGCATCGGACACCCTCAAAGTCCATAAGAGTGACTAGAAACGATAGTTTAAAACAAGCAATATCAAGTTATGCATCAATCAACTAGTCTTGGGACAATGCACATAGAACTAAGAATGGCCACTATGCTCTCAAACTAGGTGCATAAAGGTAGAAGGTGGAGACTCAATATAATGGTGGAAGAAAGGCCTTTTTATAAAAGGAAGTAGGGACTCAAGTCTCATAAAGAGCTTCCAAAAATTATGGTACTTATAGCTTTCAGCTCGCATTGCCCCTATCATAAGCATCTTGAAGTGATTAAGGTTAAAGTGAACAAACTATGGTGTATATGCTTGACGAAGTATAAGTCAGAAATCTCATGTCCCTTGTATACGAGGGTCACTCCTCATGCTACTCAAGTTTAGTCACCGCTAAGTTCTTGTCATTGTAAGTGCATGTGTATCATAGAAAACCGCCAACGGGGTACCCATTGCCCGATGATACGGAAGAATCCCCATATCAAAATGACAAGGCAAGCAGACAACAAGCATCTCAGCAATCTTCTTATTTACCATGGGAATATGGTGCCTTTTTCTCTCTTTCCTCTTTTCATAATATCTTTTTTTTCTCTTTTTTTCTCAATATAGGACTCTTTTTTTATAAGAAGAATGCTTCATAGACAACTCATTATGGTTACGCTGCAGGTTTCCACCATGTCAGCATGGATTAGACCAGCGGTCCAGGCATTTCTCTAACACATATACATAACTCCATGGACTTACAAGCTCCCCTTTCATTTCACACCGACGACATCCATATACAAAAGAGCATGATATCAACTAGGTACAAGTACCAAGTGCAATGTTGAAAGCGTTCCCCATGACAGCATGGTTCTGCTAATTCCCAACAAATAAGTGCAAGCATATACAACATAGACGACACAATGGTTCAAGTTTGTTAAGGGCAAGAAAAGTAAAGTGTGCCATCAAGTTCGTGAGAGCTTTAATCACAAATTTTTTCATAACAAGTTTAATTTGGAAGGTAAACAAAAGCATGAATATACTTGGAATAGCATAAGCTAGTAGGTAGGTATGGTGGACTCTTTGGAATAACTTGGTTTAGGGAGTTGGATGCATGAGTGGAACTCATACTTTGTTGTGGAGGCTAGCAAAAGACTAGGAGCGACAAACTAAGAGAGCAATAATGGCCATAATCATGCAGAGCGATAAAACATCATTTATCAAAGCATAAAGTGATACTACAAGTTGAAAACTAAAGGATCATAAAGGCTATGGTGACTTTGGATAGTCATAACATGGTGTGAGCATGCGCCAAGTCAACCCAAATAAAGCATCAAAGGAGAATACCACTATAATATGCTTTAATATGCTAAAACAACGCATGATTCATCCAAGGCACATTAAGCAATCTCAATTGTTTATAACAAGTCATGCTACAGCAAAGAATACTAAGCATAAAGCCAAAACAATATCAAGCATGGCATGACAAAACATTGGCCACAGTCAAAAACAAACTCTCTTTAACACATAAGCATGAACTTTCCTACTCTTTTCCAATCCAAACCAAACTATTTGAAAACCAATATATGAAAGAGGGGGTCCAACCAATTTATTCAGAAAACTAAGAAAACCAAGCAAACGAAAACCAAAAACAAAAAAAAGAAGACGCTCCAAGAACAACACAACTGTGCATGAAACAATAAAAATAAAGTGTTTGGAAGAAACCTGGGATAACATCACACCTCAAAGTAAGCCTTTCCCATCTAGAAAACCCCACACTGTCACCTTGAGTACTAGATGGTTCCAACAAACACCACAATTTCATAGAAACATCCAACTCCAAATATAACTCATAACAAGTAATTGTAATCTCTAGCCTAAGTGCCACCATGGTGTGCATGCTGTCACTTTCACACACATGGGGAGAGCAGAGATCTATTAAAGCACTTGAGTAGCAAGGTAGATCTACTTGATTACAAAGCTCATGATCACAATATGATCATGCATAGAGAGAGATGAACACATAGCTACCGGTAGAACCCTTAGCCTCGAGAGAACTACTCCCTCCTCATCATGGGAATCAGCAATGGTGATGGAGATGGCGGTGGAGATCGATGGAGATGGCTCCGGGGGCACTTCCATGTCCCGGCAGGGTGCTGGAACAGAGACTTTCTGTCCCCCGAATCTCCCCTTCGGTGGCGGCGCAGCGGGACTTTTCGTGGAGGAATATATAGGCGAAGGGGCAAGGTCGGTGGCCGGCTAGGGGGCCCACACCATGCCCTGGCGTGGCCTAGGTGGACCCGCGTCATGGGGTGGTGTGGACACCCTGTGGCCCCTCTCTAGCTCTCCTTCTGGCTCCGTGAATCTTCTGGGAAAATATCAACTTTGGCTTTTATCCGGTCCAATTCCGAGAATATTGATTTTTTGACTTTCCTGGAACCAAAAACAGTAGAAAACAGACAACTGGCACTATGGCTCTTGTTAATAGGTTAGTCCAAGAAATCATATGAAAAGTACTCCAAAGTTAGAACAAAACACAAGAAAGTAGATAAAACCAAGGATGGAACATCAAAAATTATAGATACATTTGCAATGTATCAGTTGCCTCTTGATATATTGTATTTGCTTCTTGATATATTGTTTTATGCCCAAGTTGAGTTGAGGGCATCTTTTTTAAAGTCCTTCCATCTACCCACATGTCAATACCACATTTCAATTGATTCCATTCTAGTTTTACCATATAAATGTATGTGGCATTCTTTTGCTCTTGATATTTAATTCATGCCACATGTATGCTTAGGGTTCCTTCCATTTTTGTTCATACATGGCTACTTTTTGGTTTGATCCAAACCAATTTTAAAATGACATGTACTTGTCCAACTCTAAAAACTTGCTTAACTGAATCTTTTATTCTTGCACCATCTTCATGGTTATCTTCCTAAAGCTACATGTGCTTTTGCCTAATTCTTTCTACTCTAGACCATCTAACCTATCTATAAATCTACTCCATATTGCACCCATGTCTATATGTCTACATTTTGTGCAAAATCCTAAGCCTTCGGTTCAAATCCTTGCAATGAGATTCAATCTTTTCAATCAGTCCATATGTTGGTCTGGTCCTTTTTTGGGTTATTCTAAATCCTCTTCACTCTTTTCTTAAATCTTGATTCCATCTTTTTCTGCCTTTTTATTCCTACGGGGCTGCTGGTATAGCTCACCCAACAGTCCATGTTCTTTTTGTCCAATCCCTCTCTTTCAAAGCCTTCCTCTATTCAAATTTTGGGCAGATTTTTGCAATCCAAACAGGCACTTCAATAATAGTAGCAGCTAGTGTCATTATTAGTTTAGTAACCCTGCACTATAGTTGTACAGACAAACGAGAAGCAGAGCGATGCAGCCTCCATCGCTGGCTTTGGCCTTTTGACGCTAGCAGCAGAGCAGCAGCAGCAGCCTTCTGAAGCAGACCTGGCGCCCCTTTTCTAGCCCAGCTCGAGAATCAACCCAGCCAGGGCCTTCCATCAGGGCAGCAGCAACAACGGACGCACTCCTCCACTGTTCTTCTCTTTCCCGCATCTCACGTTGTCTCCTTCCTCTCTCTGCACGCAAACGGCAGTGAGAAGGTGGCCGTCCAAGCCCCGTCAGTCCCGTCACCTCAGCCTTCTTAACCCCGAGTTGTGCCTCGAACCCTAGCGCCGTCCCTCTTCTTCCACTGCCGCAAGGTCGGGCTCCCCTCAATCCTTCCCTTCCCATGAGGCCACCATGTCAGTAGCTTGAGCAGCTTGCCCGTGTCAACGTCGTGGTCGCCGGCGAGGCCGGGGATCGCCTCGCCGCGTCTCCGCTGATTGATTTGCGCCCGCAGGAGGAGACGGCGCAGACACGCACTGCGTCCCTGGAGATGACACCTACAGGTCCGAGCCAAGCTGCCAGCATTCTCTCTCTCTCCGTCGCCTCCTTCCGTCCCCGGCTCCGAGTCCTAGGGGAATTAGACGAGGTGAGCTCCCTGGACTTTTCCTCCTACCTATCTGCATCTCTATTTTGCCTGGTTAATCGTCCCCGCAACGGATGGTGCTCGTCGGCGCCCGCCTGAACCTGTCCAGATGTGGCCTTCTTCAGCTGTCGAGCTAGCCCACCTGTATTTGTACATGTTCAGCACATAGTAGCGCAGTTCCGCTCGTCAGTTAGCACCAAAGCAGTCTAGAGTCCCTCGATTCCCTACAATCTACCATCCACTCCAGTTTAGGTCTTGTGCAAATCTTTACGGGATCATAAACTGGGTATATCCCACCTTCTATAGAACCAAATCATTCTCAAAATGGAGCTCTCCACTAATCATAATACTTCCCCGAAGATCAATGCTTTCTCTGACTGCACGTCACGCGTACACTGAATTTTATTCAGTGTCGACAATGTAATTTAGTTAGGCGGCAGCAGTTTTAATGCACCAGTTCCAAGCCCTAGTCCGAGCCTCTCCCGGCAAGTCCATTGACCCCAGCACCACCATCTCAAAGCCCTATGTCACCTCTTTCACTTCCAAAAGGAATCACTCCAATCCGAGCTCGGAGTCGCTCGTTATCTTCATCGCAAGTTCACAGTTTCATGAACACGCTATTTTCATCTCAGTTTCTTCAGTCCAAATCCCGGTCTCTTTCTACTTAAAACATTCTGCAGTGCTTGTCGTCACCAACACATCAGTACTCTGATGGTTGCAACTTGTTTCCTATATCCCCAAGGTCATTGGTTCAAGTCCCACCAGCGACATGTTTTTAAGTCCCTTTCTTAATCCTCTTTTTAAACTCTGATTCTTAATCCTCTTTTTAAACTCTGAACTTTGACCAAGTTCTGAACCTGAAAACGGTGACACGGATTCAGTTAAGAGTCCCTCAAGAACACCCTGTAGATACAGCAGCAAGCACCTGACGTTGAGCCTTCTTGGTGCAAACCCCTTCCAATTCAAGAGCCTATATTCCTAAATCTGTAGCTCTAATTCTAGCTCTAATTCAAATATTTCAAACGGGACACTTAATAAAATTATCCAAACATTTCGAATACAAATTTGAAATACTGTTTGGAATATTCCAAAATACATAAACAATCACCTTTTTGTCCTTTCCTATATAAAAGGCAACCTTATATATATATATATTTATATTTATATATCACTATTTTCAAATAATACAAATAATATATGTTTTCTGATCAGAAAAACGCTAGTAATTCAAATATGGCATCCAAAATAATTTTTGGACATTTTAAAATTTCGACTTATTAAAAAGCCAATAAATGCCTTTTTCTAAATAAATCTATAACATAAACTCTGTAATTCCAAATTCGACAAATAATATGTCTAAATTGATCAGCGCGACAAGTCCGTTCTAACTATGCATTCTATGTTATGAATTGCAGCATGCATCGTATAAATATTAAGTATACAACAATGTTTCTGGGAGCAAACATGACTAAAAACTTAATATAATGCCTTGTTGTTGTACCCCACACCTCACCCATGCCATGCTATGCTATGCCATGTAAATTGTGCATCATTCCATCATGGCATACTTATTTGCTTGTTGCATATTATTTATATGATTGTGCAATGTATTTATTTCGGCCCCTTGTGTGTTTGGTTTTTATCCGGATAGACACTGAGCAAGGAGAATACCAGGAGCCTCAGGAGTATTACCCGGATCCTTCCTATTCGGCAATAGAACTGTCAGGCAAGAAATTCCCCATGCTTGCATACATATAGTACCTATGCTTCTATCTTACTCTTGCATCATTGAGTCGCGTTTGCATTAAATTGAATCTCAAGTATTGCATAGCCTTTAATTTTAAACCCCACTGAAGCTTGTTCCTCCATCCCATGAGCCATTACTACAGGAGTTGTTTGAGCCATGCGAGTCGTAGAATTGTATGTGTAGGGTTTGTGCGAGTCCTTGGATAATGAGGTACCTAAACAACTTAATATGAGTAGAGAACTAATTGAAGAGGCATCGGTGAGCATTATCTGCTATCCGGTTCTTTAAGCTCACTTGTGTCCTGTAGGACCCCGAGTACTTGATTCATGTTCCTTGACTATTCGCACTATCTATATACGGGAGACCCTATGAATCCCTCTTTGCCTGAGCTTGATTCGCACTTTATTTCTTGGGGCCACAAACTAGTTTAGGGCTTTATTACTATCTTGTACGTATGTCATGCTTTCTTGCTTTATTTACGATTGTGCGTGGAGCACCTGTACTGTTTAAGAATGTGGAATGTTTACGCGGTATCGACAAGCCTAGTCACATTTTCGGGTTCCTAGTCGTTTACAGCCATTGTCGCAAACCCTGGGTCCGTCTCGGAGCCGTCCAACTTCGTTGTAGGTAGCTTATTGGGGTGGCCCCCTAAAATGATTTATGAATCCTATGAATGCATTGTCGTGAGGCCTCGTTGTGTTTTATTTGGTTTTTCCCGAGGTTAATCGTGTGTGTGTTGCTATTTGTGCACCCCTACAGGGTAAATCTTTCTGAAAGCCGTGTCCGCGATTATGGACGACTTGGAGCACGGTTTCTTGATCATAGACAAGCATAACTAAAGTACCGCCTTTAATTTGACTAAGACATGACTAGTAATTAGTACAACACTCATGGAATGGTTAATAAAATTGCCAACAGATGGGTTGTTCTTCCGCCTTCTCGTCAGTAAGCGAGAAGGAGGACGAGCGAGGTTAATTATATTACTCATATAACTGTTGCTATTAATTAACGAGCGTCCGTCCATCTCTGGTTGGGCGGATGTGTAGCGTGTCTCTATAGAACTTTGTAGCTATTATCTTTCGCTGTAATTGTGTCATCCCAAGTTGTTCCCTTTAGATGCATTCAGACTTGCTGAGTACCCCTAGGGTCTCACACAATAAATATTTGGTTTAGGGGGACATGTATGCTCTCAGGAAGGCTACTAGATTGAGGAGACGGATGATAGTGGCAACGACTGTCGGGTGTAGAGATTTCGGGGATGGAGATCCTTGAGATCTGTGGGCAGGGTGTGCTTATTTTCAGGGCATCTTATGCCGATTTACTTCTTATCCGTACTCGGATCATGTTTCCCGCTTCCGCTTGATACTCTGTTGCGTGATGTTTGAGGATGTATCCTAAAATATTATATCTATGTAGGATATTTGGATTCCTATTTCTATTTCTTTTAGATGGTGTGACTCTGATGTCTATTGTAAGTCGCAGGCATACATACTCATTTGTGTATGTCGTGGTCACGTTACCTGTCGCTTACGCCGCTCGCTCTTGTCCCGATGTTCTTGAAAGTGGATAAGGTGGTAGGTCGATACCGTGCCTTACTCCGCTTCGACGGGCCTACACGTGGGTGGCCTTGGGCCTCCGCGGTAGAGTCACTTATCCACTTTTGGTTCATCCAGGATTAAACTTAGAGCATAATGTCCGAGGTATTACAATTGGTATCAGAGCCATTCCGCCCTTCAGGGTCTCAGCCAGATGGTCGTTGTCAGTCTAGAAAATATTTTGGTAGCTATGTATACTAGGGAAAAACTAAACGTGAGAGTAGGACTGCTTCCATTTTTCTTCTTACCCACCCACCCACCCTATTCTGGTAAGGAAGTGTAACGTTTGTCTATCCTCTTCTAAAAATTCAAACTAGGATTCACGTGTTTGGGGTTTCGGTAGAACCATAGGATGTGTGTAAAATTCTTTGTCTATCTGTTGCATCCAACCTTGTTGTTGCAATCTGCCTTTGGTTATCAACTATTGGTACATTCCATACCGACAGGCATTATGTAAACCGACGTGAGCTATCCGTTTCGTTGTAAACCGATGCGATATGTCATACTCTTGGTAACCGATGCATGCTAGTTAGGGGTGTTCATTCTGTATCTGTTAATCTCTTCGGTTGTTCGTAAGAAGGATAAGAGTTGGGTTGCGTGTTTATCCTATTCTTGTGTGAAGTAATGCTTTGAGTGTGGGATGGAGCCATGACAATACCACTACTTTTATCATTCGCTCTTGTACATTGAATGGGTGAAGCTGCTAAGCTCTAAGTGTTATGTGGTTTTGCACATCTAGTTGGTATTTTAATGCCGAAATTTGTGGAATTTTTTTCTTTGGTAGATTTGTGTTCCACACTCCTTTTCAATCGTGTGCGATATGCTAACTACCTTCTAGGTGCTATGAACTTTGTTTGATATTTTAATATCTTCTTAGTAAAGTGTATCCTTTAATCCCGGTTAATTCTATTTTAGTGCTATTTTGGATTATTAATAATTCTCCATTATGGTACTAACGCAAGTTTTTCCATCAATAACAGGATGCCTCGCCGCAATGATGATGTCCCAGCTTTGCCAGAGCTGGGTGCTGCGCTTGTCAGTTTGGCGAATACTCTGGGAGCTATGCAGCAAAACCAGCAGATATTCGAGGAGAGCGTCAGGAGGAATGAGTTTGTACCACCTCCACCACCTCCCCAGCGTGGCAGCTTGAAGGACTTTCTGAAGTTCGCCCCACGGCACTTTGAGGTGACCGCCAAGTCGTTGGATGCCGACAATTGGCTCCGGGAGATCACGAGGCTACTGGATACCGCAGATGTTGCTGAGCATGACAAGGTCAAGTGCGCTACTCACCTTCTACGTGGGGAAGCCGCTCTTTGGTGGGAGAGCTATCTGAGAGCAAGTCCTCCTGGATTTCAGCCAACATGGGGGCAATTCTCTGATGCTTTCAAGGAGCAGTACCTGCCTGAAATTGTCATGGAACGCATGAAGGAGGTGTTCTTGAATCTTAAGCAGGGCAATGACAATGTCAACACCTACATCAAAAACTTTGCAAACTTATCTTGCTATGGGGGTGATGAGGTCTCTGATGATAAGAAAATACAGAAGAGGTTCCGTCAAGGGCTAAATGCTTCAATACCCATCCACCATAAGCTTTGTGTGTGTTTTTTTTAGTGGTTAGTTGGTTTTGGTGTTCCATGTGAACTTCACTTTGCTTGGTTTTGATTGCTCTCAAGTGTTGCCACTTGCACGATACTATCTTCCAAGGTAAAGTAAGGTTTGATGTTGCATCCCTAACCCCCTACCACTTCCATATACACCATTTGGTCTTGTGAATCATGTCTAGGGACTCCGGAACCGAGGATGATATCTATGAAGAATATAGGATGAGCCACCATGCATATGCCTCCACAAGCATGGATGACATGATGGAGCACTACACCGACAATGGCTCCACATGCTTGGGTGATATGGAGTTCTAGAACAACAATAACTCCCCAAGCATGGAAGACTTCAAGAACGACAACGACAAGCTCATCAAGTCGCATCGACCAAGAGGGAGCCTCCACCTCGAGAGCACCAAGGTCCACCATCACATGGACAAGTTCGAAAGCTCCCTCAACAACTTCAAGAGAGACATGGATAACAACTTCGCCAAAACCATGAGCATGATGGCCAAGACTAATGATGTTTTGCGCTCATTACAACACCTCACCAAGAAGAGTGCCAAGAAAAAGGAGAATCATCACGAGCATCATGTGGATGACCAAGTGCGCCATCTACATCAACCTTTGGCAAGGCACGCCAATGACCTCCATCGACACCATCATAAGGCGCCTTCAACTACTCGTGCCACCACCAAAAGGGCACCAAGAGCAAGCTCTCCTCCTCGCCATCAAGCTTCACGCCAAGAGTCTACACTTCAAGATGGAGGAATCCAAGGCCACATATGTGATGAAGTCGATCCGAGCATCGCTTTCAACAACAACATGAGCCTACTTCCACCATTACCACAAGATGGCTATGACAAGGTCGAGAATGGTGAGCATGGGATTTTCCCTTCACTAAAGGAGGCGCATGGAGTTGAGAGAACCAAGCCTACCCCATATGCTTGAGTGATGATGTGGTACCAATCCCATGTGATTATGAGAACCACTTAGCCCACTTGAGTGAAAACAAGAGTGAGATGAGTGACTCCACCATATGTGAGATTGAGTGCTTCCACTTGGAGGGAATGAGTGATACACCTAGTGAGTTGAGAGTGGTAGTTGATAGGTCATGTGAGACCACTTTGATTTCTAACGACTTAACCTCTACCTCTAGTGTGTTTTCTCATGATGTGTCGGGTTCCATGGATCAAGAAGCGCCAAGCTTGGAGAGGATGATGACTCCGACCGAGAAGATGAACATGGTGGATGAAGCTAAGGCCAACCCCATACAAGAAGAATAAGTCGCCCACATGGAGGCCAATGCTACCACAACACCCACTTCATATGAGAGGTGTGAACATGGTAAAATAAGGGTGTTGATGATGCCATGATCCCACTAGTGGACATGATGATTTGTGATGATTGGCATGCTATGGATGATGTTTGTGATATCACATATGACTCATTGGTATTTCCATGTGATACTTTGCCTTTGCATAATGTTGAGATTGTGAAATTATTTGATTGTGATGATGTTGCTATAGACATGACATGCTTTAAATGTTACATTGATGATATCATTGCTTGCACTTTGTTGAACAATTGCTCTTTCCAATGTTTTGCGTGTAATGATGTTACCAGTGGTACCCCTCGGATAATGCTTTGTCATGAGTGTTTCACAATTTCTCTCGTTGCTTGCAATAAGTTGAATAATTGCTCTTTCACTTGTTTTTCTTGCAACAGTAATTCTCATATGGTTTATATTGAGATGGCCCCCATAGCTTTCTCAAATTTTGGAGATTTTGATGATTGCCATGATAAGCATGTTCCCCACTTGCATACTCACCATGTATATTTTTCATACTTGATTGACACTAATGGTGATGTGCACAAGAAGAGATACATCATGATGGATGATGTGTTTCTCTACCATGCACACATGTTCTTCCTTTTGTGTTTCATGTGTGTAGATACCCGCACAAGAATGTCAACCTCGGTTGAGCACGAGTTGACAAAAATAGCTCTAGAGAGCATCCCCCAAGTGAGTTCAAGATCGAAGCCAGCTCTGATACCTTTTGTATGCTTTGCATCTTTCATGTTGACAGATTGTTCTTTCCTATGGTTTGCTTGCAAGCATGTTAATGGTATTCTTTCACCTTGTGACAATCATGTTTTGTTGTTATTGGATATTGATGCTTTGTGTGTTGCCACAAAAATGTTGAACAATTTCTCTTTCTGATGTTTTGTGTGCAACCATAATGCCATTTTGAGCATGTATTGTCATGAGAGATTCCAAGTCTCTCGTATTGTTGTTGCAACAAACATAAGGACCACTTGCTCTTTCATATGGTTTGTTTACAAACATGTTGTTTTTTCTTCCGCTTGCGATACTCATACCCCCATGATTTTGGCTTTTGATGATATGTGTATGGAATCCAACATATTGAACAATTGTTCTTTCCAATGGTTGGTTTGCACACATAATGATGTTGTTTTGGATATGCTTCCTCATGTGTTTTTGCCAAATTCTCCTACTCTTGCATCAAAGATGTTGATCCATATCTTAGTCAATTGCTTTGAGTGCCACAATAATACGCTTTATGGTGTTTCTGAGTTCCCACATTTGGATGATATTCAAACAATTCCCATGCACTTTGACCTTGCATATGCGTTCCGTTTGCTATACTTGAGTTGTGCTAATAGTGTTGTGAACAGGAATGGACATGCCACAAATGAAATGCTCCTCTATCACACACAAACATATTTTGCTTGGTCTTTGTTGTGTGAAGGTACAATTGCTTACGCGTCAACCTCTATGGACCATAAGTTGACAAGACGAATCCTAGAGAGTTACCTATGGCTACCCCTCAATGAGCTATCTTTACATCATAAGGTGACTTCACTCTACTTGAGGACCCATGCTATAATCTTCATGAATTGGCTACACGTTGAGTGGTGCTTCACTTTTGTGGTGAGCTTTGTAGGCTTCATGGAAGGTGAAGGAACATTGAGGTGCTGTCAATTCAATCTTCCCGAGGACGACTATATGGTGAACCCCAGGATCAAGAAGGTCTCTCGACATCTTCTAGTTTGTGATGAGTGTGTAGAGTCGAGGACGACTCTTTTTGAAGGGAGGGGAGATGATGTAGCCCGACCTACGATCGTTACCACATCAAGGTCTCCAACTTATGCCAAGTCGTCATGCACTCCAAAGGTGAATCCGTTCCTCTATGCGAGCCCACTTCCTACCCTCTTGAATGGTATACTACTTCATACTCCGTCCCATTATCATGATAGGTTCACACTAATAAGCACGGAGGTAAGGGAGGAATACCGAAGCATCAAGCCCGACAAGACGGTGGCATGGAAGAAGACACGGAAGAAGCAACCGACGCCAGGACCTGAGTGTCCGGCTGAGACCACCCGGAGTGTCCGACCGACACCCGCCGGAGTGTTCGGCCTACCCCAGCCCGAGCCTGGCGCAACCCTTTTGTGTGCCAAATCGGACACTACCCAGACACTACCCGGAGTGTCTGGCTCGACCGAAATGTCCAGCCCGAACACCCCGGAGTGTCCGGCCTAAGTGATGGGCATGCGAGCCAACATCTGGGCCCTTGGCCCATGTACCCCTCTATTCCGCACCAAACCCTAGTTTTGTGCCCAAATTACCCCTGAACTTGTGGCTGGCCTATAAATAGAGCCCCCACCCCTCATTGTATCCCTTAGGCATACATGATAGACTAAAGACAACCCCCTTTGTGGAATCTCTAGTTTTGCCTCATCCCCTTCTACCAAAGGGGATCGACTATCGTCACCACCTTGTTGGAGTTTGCATCGCGCCTCCCTCATTGTACAAGGCCTACGTTTGCGAGTGCGTGAGCGTAGTTGTCAAGACCCTCTCCAAGGTGTTCTTCCCTCTTCACGTGGGATCGAGGGAGCATGTTGATAGATCTTTCCTTGCGAGGATTCTATCGGATCGGTGGCCACCGGCGGGAGCAATCAGCCTTGTATCATGTGAGTTTTGCATGTGTTCATCGTGTTCTTTGAGAGGTGTGCGTCCGCTTCCGCTACCTTCTCCCTTTCCCCTCGCTTTCCCATCGATTTGACCATGAGATCCGTGAAGATCGGGCCACCCACGGGGTTACCCCATATCACACACGGTATTTGGTGTCCCTCGACATGGGACATTTTTCTATATTTTATTCAACTCACGATAAAAACCAATCTGCGATACATGGCCAGAGCTTGCCTATTATATAGGCGACACACATGTACGACTCAATACCAAACCGACATGCAATCAAAAATAATTGACACAGACTCTCTCTCCTATCTCTAATCAAACTTACTTAATTAATTATCCGGCAAGGCTTGAACACAAAAGTCCAAAACCTACCAAGACACAACTCTTTCGTGCATAAATACCTAGCTTGAAGCAAGGAAACTAATAAAATACTACTAGCTTAGGAGCGATGGAAAAGACCGAACTAGGACTTCAATCGATCCAACCATGATGGACGTACACGGTGTTCTGAACGTCGGTTTTACCTTTTCTGCTGGAACTAGCTAGATAAAAATATTGCCACCAAAATTAAGCTGCTTCTTGTTGCCGTGATGCATTGCTCCCATCTGATTTGAACCATATTTAACAACAACGACAAGTCTGGTGTTGTTGCGCCTAGTCGGAATCAAATATGAAGTAGCAATGGCCACATCATGAGATCTATCGGAGAACAGCGTGAGGCCTATTATGGCGTGGTGGTCTTAGTACCGCCCAACGCAGATGTACTTCCCTTAAAAAGGAAGGAACTATGGTAAAACAAATCCTATGTCTCCGCGTGCTCCACTACGGTTACCTTGTTCCACTCTCTCCGCCTTTACTTGCTTAGTAGTTAGGTTTACATATAGGGAAATTTCTTGTAGTTTCATATATAGAGAATTTACCTTTGTGTTAAGCCTAAATTTAAAAAAGAACTAAAAATTTGGTGTAGCACCTATCACCACCCCCCCTCTAGGTGTCCATACAATCCATTTCACTTGGTAACTCCCAACGAGTGAGAGACCATGTTGATGTACATTGCCACCACCAACCATATGGTCAGTACCATGCTCGTCATTGAGCGCGCGAAAGAAGGAAAGATCCAGGGGTCGCAGCTACCATTGTACTGCCTCAGCAAGGTCCTTACTCTAATCAAACAGCAGTACCCGCACTATCAGAAGCTGGCATACGGTGTCTTCATGACAGCATCCACCACTACTTCATGGATCACCCGATAATAGTGGTCAACGACGCACCACTGTCCCACATCCTCAACAACCCAGAAGCGACAGGATGAGTCGCCCTCTGGGAAATAGAACTGTCCCCACAAGACATCACCTACGAGAGACGCACAACGATAAAATCGCAGGTCCTCCTAGATTTCATAGTCCAATGGATGGAGCTGCAAACTGTAGAAGCTCCAGATGTCACGTGTCTAGATGATGCACTTCGACGGATCCAAGCGAGCCAAAGGCGCTGGTGCAGGTGTCATATTTACAACCGTGCAAGGAGATAAGAAACTCTACGTGTTGTGCATGAAATTTAGTGCCTCCAACAATGAAGAGGAGTACGAGGCCCTAATACATGGCATGCGTATGGCCAAGGCTTGCGGCGCCACATAACTTATGATATACGGTGAGTCTAATCTTACCGTGCTGCAAACAATGAACAGATGTGACGCGGTCAACAACAACATGATCTCTTATCGAAAGCTCTAAAACTCCCTGGAGGGCAACTTCAACAGATACAAGCTCAAGAACATTGGTCGTGAAAGCAACAAGGAGGCCGACAAACTAGCCAACATTGGGTCCACCTGCGCACCCATACCAGCTGGTGTCTTCCTAGAGCACATCAACAAATGGTCAATCAATACCAAAGCACCTGTCGACCCTCTGGAGTCAGCAACACCCTCAGGGGCTACACCACTCGACAATTCCAGAGCACCCGCAACAGCAGAGGCAGAGCCTGCACCTGAAGGACCAATGGAGGTCATGCTAATATAACCAACATGGACACACTCGTACATCACGTACTTGGTGCGCAAGGATCTCCCAGAGGATCAGATCGACGCGCAACACATTGCTCGCCGCTCGTTGGCCTTTACTATAATCAACGTTGAGCTCTACAAGCGAAGCATCACCGTCGTCCTTTAGAGGTGTGTCGCATGTAAAGATGGTAGGAGCATCCTACTCAACATACATGAAGGCACCTGCAGACACCACGTCGGCAGCCATGCACTAGTTGTAAAGGCCCTTAGAGAAGGTTTTTACTAGCCAACCGCGATGCAAGATGCTAAGGACCTCATCACCAATGTGTGATGACAATTGTATCTCAAAATCATCTGGCATGGGAGGAAGGTCTCTCGCAATAGCATCCAAATCGAGGTGTGGGTGATGAAGCCGAACAAATGTCAACGCCACATGAGATCCCGCAAGAAGCTAAGCAAGAACAAAACCTACAACTTTATCATGAGAACAAAATTTCTTCATCTAATCCAAGAAACTGGAGTGCCTAGGATCCAAAGGGTACGTCATACACTGTGGCTAGTGTTGAGCGGGCATCCTTAAAGTGCCTGAGAACTTGTTGGATGTACTCATGAACGGTAGCCAACACATGGCATCGGTCCCTATCTATCTAGATGAACCTGCCAACATCCAAATCAGTCTGTCTCAACCAATTTGTCTAAAGCTTGATGCAGCTCTCCTTATCCTGAGGATTATGATTGACAATGCAACATCAAGACAAGAGTCAAGCAAAAGACAAAGTTATAACCCCAGGAATGGACGGATTCAGCGAGTGCTTACACTGAAGCTTCTCGTTAACCTTCTTCACTTCATCAAGGAGATACCCCTCGTGCTAAGCGGCTTTTTCATCTTTTGACTTACAAACATATGCAAAGCCCTTGATGGAAAAATATTTCTTCTCTAACTCCTTCACTCGGTCACGAAGCCGCGCATTCATCGACAATTCTGGAATGTTCCCTGCTGGTTGCACCTGAATTGAAGGAACCTCAGGAACTGAAGCACTCGGTGGACCGTTGGTTGCCTCCTACACAACATAAGAAGATACTACTTCAATTCAAGTAAAAGACTGTTCGGACACATGACACCTTCTTTGAATAGTCTCATATTCCTAGGAACAATATGAACAAAAGTAGAATAAAAACATATGGAAGCACTTAACATGTCGGCTGAATCATGGTTCTTGAAGCAACAGCAAAAGGGCAAATGTTCATCACAAAATAAAGGGGAAAAGAGTTCCTACACACACATCCATGAGGACACATGAAGGGACGATACACGAACCATCACTGTGGTAACTCCACTATGCATGCAAATCGAGGAACCACTGTTAGACCCCTTTTTCGCGCACCGTGCAGAAAAATCAAGTCAGGTTTAATACTGGGGCCTACATTGTTGCATCCCATCAGCTTCTCAGGCTGATGCTTGAGTTCACCAAGCATCATCCCTGACGTCATCAACCATTTAAACTCAATCACTTCCTTTAGGAGGACCCTTATGAAATATTCGGCTGAATAACACAAGTATGCCATATGAGTCGAGCATCTCCTTGGGTGCCACAAATAGATGAGACTTTGATAGGTCAGCAGATTTGAGTCTTTGACCGAGTCTATGACTCAGCCAAACACTCGAGAGATACTCCTACCAGGAGCATTGGTCGCACACTTGATGAACTTCCAGGTCCAAAGTATCTGCCAATGAGATTATCGATTGAGATTGCACAGTACAAGACCTGAATCTATGCTTGAGTCTACGACGTGGTCAAAAACTTTGGGCTACTACAATCTGGAGTGCTAGATGCGCGCCCGATGTACCTACGGGTTCAACCCAACAAGATATTACCTTCGGTTGAGAGATTACAAGGCTCTAAGACTTTACCTGAATCTTATGATTCGAGTAAAGACTCGAGGACTACTACCATAGGGAGCGCTAATCACGCATCCGAAAATAAAGAGAAGCACATGCGTTGGTTGCATATGTGGAGTAATCTGAAGCACTTCCAGATCACTAGTGATGGAAACTATCGACTGACGGTAATCCGAAGCACTCACAAGTCACTAGTGAAGAAATTGTCGACTAACAGTCATCCGAAGCACTCCCGAGTCACTAGTGAAGAAAACTATCAACTGACGGTCATTAGAAGCACTCCTAATTCAATATTAAATAAACTATCGACTGATAGCTATGCACTGCATCAATAAAGAATGTTGACTAAGCCTATGAGGTCCATTGTGTCAACCGTGTCCATGGTGTCGACCAACGGTTGTGCAACCTATGACTATAAGTCTTTGCCACAACCTATGACTATAGGTCTTTGCTCGAGTCTACGACTCGAACATACACTCAGGGGATACTCCCATAGGGAAAATTGGTCGCGCACCCTATAGAAAAAACCAGAACTTGCTTACAAACAGTCGAAAACTAAGCGACTTCGCCCGCTATGCGCATCAAGTTTAGAGATAACATCTCCTTGACCAATCCACTGCGATAAACATTCGGATGTTGTGGCTATGATGCAAAGATAACACCTGCAGATCCCATCTGATGGCTTGGCAATCACATTCGTTGCACTCTACCAGATAAATACCATGCCTACGATGATATGAAAATCCCGATGGACACATTGGGTGTGTACTTATCAACTGGAATTTGACTCAGTAAGGCCTCCGCGGCATGAGTCGAATTACCCCAGGTTATACCGGATTTGAGTCCGTGGACTCTGGTTTTTGCCCAAGAGCAATTAACCGGTCCCGATCCATCGAGAGCACTAGGCACGTTTACTAACATCCCTATGAATTGCTTAAAAGACACATAACTCTCTAATCTTATGAACTTCTAGGTCAGTACCATTCACCCTATGAGGTCTGTGGCTTCTAAGTCTCCACCCGAATTTACGATTCGACTAGACACTTGGGGGCTACTGACATAGGTATCCGGTCTAGCTCAACGGGAGGCCCACATGACGATCTTCTAAGATCACTAAATTCCATGACGACTTGGGTGAAGACAAGCCCATGAAAGCATTGACTCCTTGGTGAACAAGACAATATTAGACATGAAACTTTTAGGGTTATTCCCTCAATTTGTAACCGACTCGGATGGTACCCGAGAACTAGCCTCCTCATATAAAGGCTAGGAGGGACTGCTGGGAAGGACATCATAATATCTCACCACACACACGCCAGATCCAATCTATCCAACCCTAGCCATCTCGGTGCCATTGTAACCTTCAGTTTTTTCATCAATCAAGAACACACAAGTAGGAGTAGGGTTTCCCTCTAGGGGCAGAACCTAGGTAAACTCGTGTCCCATTGTTTGTCTACTAATCGATGAAGTCTCCAACATACATCTATTTCCTAAAACCCAAGTCCATAAACCATGGGCATTGACGTGATCACCTCACGTCACCACCTAGCAGCCATTTCAACAATATCCCCTTGATTTTCTAGAAATTCCTAAAAGATATATTTACAGAGAATGCCACTAGTTTAAAAATGCTATAACTTTCAAAATAAAGGTGATTATTTTTGCATTAGGTTACAAATAAACATATCTTTCAAATGGCGATGTTTTGCTATTTATTGATTTTATTTTCTATTTGGTTTATTCAATGGATTGAGAGTGGTTTTTTACACATGCAAATAATATTATTAGATGAAAACTTCATCTTAAAACTTGGAATTTAGTTTGGGTAGATCCCAAACACCTAAGGCAAGCCATCAAACCTTCGATGAAATTTTTGCAACATCCAAAGTGGATTATTTTTGCTATGTAAACTCTAAGTACTTTTTTGCAAATATTGATTTTTGCCATGATAAATAAAAAGGAAAAACAATGCCATGCTAGGTAAAAAAATTGTGTATATTCACGTGTCATCTCTACATGGTGCTCAGCACCTTGTTTGTACTAACTATGTCATGCCTCTAACATATGGTTCCTATGAGTGTTCAGTTCTCCCCTTATGGATGACACAAGGTTTTCATTTGTCCATTCTCTATTCCCGCAACACTTTGGCCTGGGGAACCACCTTGGAATGGAGGATCTGCACAAATGGTCTCTTTATGTCACTCAGAGGTATTTGCCTTTGTTTGCTTCTTCTTCTTCATCGAGGATAGGTGCGGACGAATGTTAGCCGATGACCCTTGAGCTTGGGGCATTTGCCAAAAGAGTTATTTGTTTCTTGTTCCTCCCTCCTTATGGAGCCCATGAACCATTTGGCTTTACCGTGTGCTTTTCTAGCAAATACTTTTACCGATGAGGCTTGCCCTCTCTATGGTGGTATTTGCTGGCATATTCTGGAAACTATGATGCCCTTACTCCCCACATTCTTGTCAAAGGGCAGATGTGAATTGCCACCGCAGACATGCGCATGAGGGAACGGGACTTGTGTCAACGAATCCACTAACAACTATGTTAACTTGGTTACTCTCGACTAAAGACTCATAATTATTCTTGAAGTTAGAATGATAGTTTTCTTAATGATAGAACCATTAGTCCTGCCTTACTATTTATTCTATATTTGTGCTGGTCATATTGCATTTAATAAAGGAGTTGCATTAATCTTGACTGATAAGATAATCATCTTAGTCGACTTGGTTGAGTTACATAGTGCCACATCCCAAACACCTCGCTTTGCCATCATCGTTCACGTGGGAGAACATTAGCCTATGTAACCTATACGAGCCTCTCTTGATGTCATCCAAACGTGACAAGATTAGTTGAATACTACTTTGTATGGTATGGGCTATATCTTGTAAAGGTTCTGGAGCTAGGCATGCTTTTCTCGAAAAAGCATGTGCCGAATTCACTTCGGCATAGGACTATTTGTAGGATCAGGTCGGTAGCTAGAGAGAGTCGGTAGCTAGAGAGAGTGTCTCAGTAGCATGAACGGTCATGTAAGTGTATCTTGCTTTTGTACACTCGAGGTTTCGGACCAAGTGAGACGACTAAGTATAAGGCACTTTGATAGTTGGATCGAGTCACACTTTGAGTTTAATCGTGTCAAGTATGGAGAAACATCAATAATATTCAAGCATGATAAAGTTATTACCCAGCCTGAGTGGCTAGAGGCTAGTGAGCATGGTTGTGTTGTGTGAGATTGTGCGGGAACGAGAATATTCGTGTTGACCGTGTGATCTTGTATGCGGGGCTAGTTTCGACCACGTAATCTTCTTTTCTCTACAAAGGTAAGGAGGTAACTTAAGTCCAACCGTTAAGCTTAGACTCTCACTTAATTTTTCAAACCTATGACTTCTGAACTTATGCCAATGTCATATACTTTCTCTGTCCATAAATAGACTTGAATTGTCTAGAAAATTAGTTTAGTCTTAACCACTTTGGGAGCCAATTTTCCGAACCTGACTTCTAAACTTATTGACTTCTAAACTTATTGACTTCTAAACTTATGCCAATGTCATATACTCCCTCCGTCCATAAATAGACTTGAATTGTCTAAAAAATTAGTTTAGTCTTAACCACTTTGGAAATTAGTTTAGTCTTAACCACTTTGGGAGCCTCGCAGCTAGGGTAGAACAGCTTCTCGAAGAAGGCACCAAAAGAAATGGGCCTTATATTGGTCTTGTTATTTATATTGGTCTCGTATTTGTTTGTTGACCACACGGCCTTATATTGGTCTCGTATTTGTTTGTTGTCCACATTTGCCGTGTCATGTTTTGGAATTTGCCGTGCATGCGGGAATGTGTGGCGCTCGGTCACTTGGATTGGATCGGGGTACCACAACTATTCAGCTTCAGAACTTTGGGTCAATGCTGACTCAAGAAGCAGCAGCTGCTCCAAATTTTACTTCTCACACCAGGCGTACATTGATATAAGTATTTCTTATACTCCCTCCGATCCAAATTGATCCAAATTAATGTTCTCAAATTTGTCTAAATTCGAATGTATCTAGCACTAAAACTTGACTAGATACATCCGAATCTAGGCAAATCTGAGAATACTAATATGGATCGGAGGGAGTATATATGTTCATACTGCAGTTGCAAGAATATTCTGTGATTCAGAATTGCACAAAATCAGCGACATTTAACAAAATGAAGTTAATTAATGAGGAAGGACAATATCGTTACACTGTATAAGAACACGTACAACCGACCATTATAACATAAAAAAATGATAGCCGTCATCGGCTATGTTGACCTCACCGTGAATGTGAGAAACCCCACAGCTGCAGGAAAAAATATGTCAACTGCCAGATGCAAAGGGAATCTTTCAGTATATAGATTGATCGCATGATATATTTCGTGATAGAGAAATACTCGAGTATTTAAGTATGAATTGTCAAAGTAGCACATCAAAATACAGGAGGCTACAAAAATAATTGAGTTGCAACAAGAGTCCAGAGAGATCACAATTTTATCAGGATAATACACGATTTACAAAGAAGATACTTCAGTGTGCTGTGTGTTTCTTAAATGCCATAAAATTGAGCACATGACAAGCATATACATATCACTAAACGTGACTGTAAATAAAATAAATTGTACCTCAACATTCTTTAGTTCAAACTCTGGACCATGAGCCAAACATGAGTTCCCAAATGTCTCACATGATCCACTGGTTCCGTGTATCCTATTAAGCAAAATCAGAATACCATGCTAACATCATTGTTCTCTGTCAAATAAAGAAAAGCATGTTCCAACATCAGGACTTACAGATCTTCATCAAGGCGCAATGCAAAGTTCCCACCACCTCCAAATGCCAAAGTATCTTTCAAGCACAAATAGTAATACCTGTTTGCACCTGGATATGAATCCAAGTAAGCTCTTTGTATTAACAAAGGACGGCCAATATAACTTCAAATTAATTGTATAATAAGTTAGCTAACGTACATTCTTGATCTATCCTCCTAGGAGGACTGTACAAACACCTATCTTTTCAAAGAAATGAAACACAAAGGTCCTATGTGTTTGTTAAGACAATAGCAACTTAGTATTTCCAGGAGGACAAATGCCATCATATATACATGTACAGGTGGGAGGCCAAAGGCCATAATAAATATAACTCTAACACGATCTACAACACTGAGTTTGGAGAGGTAAAATCTATGTTGCGCTCGGCCAAAGGCCATAATAAATATACTCTAACCCCCCCCCCCACCCCACCCCCCCTTAAACTAAACTCATTGTGGATCTACAACACTGAGTTTGGAGAGGTAAAATCTATGTTGCGCTCTAGTCTGTTGTTCACCCTGAATGGCAGCTGAAAGACCAGAGTGGTCAGGGGAATAGCGGTCAGGTGGGGGACAAGGCCGAGGACGGAGACAATATGTCGGCTGAGACGGCACACAGAAGTAGATGGCACGTCAGTAGAGTCATCCACAACACGTGGACGATGAGTATAGAAAAAAGGAAAAGTGGGACGAGAAGGAACCACCAGAGGTGACGGAGATGGGGAAGACATTGGTGATGAAGGTGAAGAGCCATGCGACAAAGGAGGAGAAGAAACTGGAGAAGATGGCGTTGGATCGACAACATTGAGACAAGGGGGAGTAGGAATATGAGGCATAGTGGGAGGTGTATCAGGAAATGTGAGAAAAGATATATCCTCCACTGAAAAGGTCGAGGAAGATGGACGTGGGTAGAATGGACGAGACTCATCAAAAGTCACATCCCGAGAAATACGCATCCGACGATCGATAGGATCCCAACATCGATAAGCCTTATGCTCATGACTATATCCAAGAAAAACACACTCAACAGACTGAGCGGTTTGTTACGTTCACGAGGGGCGAGGAGAACATAACACACACAACCAAATAAACGAAGTGCTGAATAATTAGGAGAGCAACCAGTGAGACGCTCTAGATGAATACCACCCTGTAGAGCAGCAAAGGGTTGAATGTTGATGAGATAGGTGGAAGTGGAAACAGCCTCAACCTAGAAGTGAGGCGGGAGAGAGGCGGCAATCATCATCGGCAATCATCATCGCACAAGCCGTCTCAAGAAGGTGACGATGCTTCCGCTCAGTTGAACCATTCTGAGCATGAGCGCCAGGACAAGAGAACTGAGCAAGAGTACCCTGCTCAGCAAGAAAAGCTCGCAGTGAATGGGAGATATACTCGCCAGCAGAGTCTGCACGGAAAACACGAATAGTAGTGGAGAACTGGGTACGAACCATGGCAGCAAATTGCTTATATATAGATAAGACCTCACTCTGAGAAGACATAAAATATATCCATGTGTGGCGAGAAAAATCATCTATAAAGATAATATAGTAGCGATGACCCCCTTTTGAAGCAAAGGGAGCTGGACCCCAAACATCTGAATGAACGAGATCAAAAGGACGCTCGAACACAGAGTCACTATGAGGATAGGGGAGCTGAACCTGTTTACCAAGCCGACAACCTAGACAATCCAATGAAGCATTTCCAGAGACAGACCCCAAAACACCGCGATGAACTAGAGACGAGAGACGAGAACCACATAAATGTCCAAGACGATGATGTCACTGCTGAAAAGAGCTAGTACAGGCGGCAACAGAAGTCGAGAGACTGGCAGTGGTGGCTGCAGATGGAAGACGAAGCCAATCAAGCTCCCATAGGCCATCATGGCGTCGAGGGCCAGCACCAAGCAGAGCGCCCGTGCGATGATCCTGAACGGAACAAGAATCAAAGTCTAGAATGACCCTTCAACAAGAGTCAACAATCTGACTACCAGAACAAAGCTGCATGGTAAGTTGAGGAATATGAGCAATAGAGGGAACATGAAACGCTGAAGTGCTAAGAGTGCCTCGACTAGCGACTGGGAGGGGAGTACCATCAGCAGTAAGAACACGGACAAGAGACTCGATAGGTCGAATGGAGGTCAAAGTGGAAGAATCATAAGTCATATGAAAAGATGCTCCATTATCAAGAATCCATGGGGATGTGCCTGGATGAGTAGAAGGTGGTCTCCCGTGCAGAAAAATTAGTCACAGAAACTGCAGAACCAGTTGGTGTAGAATTCCAATCATCAAGCAGACATCGAAGTTGCACAATCTCATGCTCAGTCAAGGACACAGCAGAAGAGGTCAAGGTAGAACCACATGTTGTCGAAGAACAGTCACCACCACTCGTGGAAGCCGCATGTAGAGTCGACGTAGAGCTATCACAACCACGTGTGAAAGCCGCAACAGGAGTCGATGTAGACCGGCAAGTCGACATAGAGCGGCATGTAGAAGCCACTGGGGGAGTCGATGTAGTCGATGTACAACAGTGAGTCAGTGTTCCTGTTGACCAAGAGCGATCGCCATCACTCGTAGAAGTCACGAGTATAGTTGACGAAGAGCGGCCACAACCGCGTGTAGAAACCACAAGAGGTGTCGACATGGTGCGGGCACCGCCGTGCATGAAAGGCGATGAAGCAGTCGGATGAGTGCCAACCACCGAGAAAAGACAATTGTGTGAAACAGGATCAATATATGGAACTCCGTCAGTAAAAATCTAACAGGACGAGGGAGAGACCACACCCGATTGAAACATAATATCTCTCTTTTTTTTGCTCACGTACCAATTGTAAATCTGTAGTCAGAGGAGGCCCAAAGGGGAAACATCGGAGAAGCTCACACTGAAACCACTAGACCAGGCCCAAGTAAGAAAACCACCAGTCCACCACCGAGCCTCACGCTGAATCACAACAGCAGGTCGAAATATCCTTTCACGGTTCCACCCAATGAAAGCGATCTGAGCTAGTGGCAACGGCAAAATCCGGCCAGGGATGGAAGCCGGCAGTGGCAAAACCCGGCGGGGATGGAGGCCGGCGGTAGGCGTCGGGGAGGTCAGCCGGTGCGTTCCGCCGGGTTGACGTAGGCGACGGGACCGGGTGGTGGCCGTCCTGGAGAAGAAGTGCGGTCACGCGTGACAGAAGGCCAAAGGGCAGCAGGCGGCCTCGGCCGCGACCTGGAGCACCGGAATCAGACTGAAGACCGGTGGAATCGGGAGGATAGCCGATCAGAAAGTCGAGCGGAATTGGAGATTGAATAGAATGGATTTTCCCAAAAAAAAACTGTTGGCGATGAGTGGTGGCAGCGATCAACCCAAAATATCCTAGATGAGGAAGAATCAGAAGTGGAATTGGAGATTGAAGAGAACGGATCGAGACCCACAGACGGATCGAAAAACTGCAAGAGCTGGGTGTGCGGAAAAAAAGACTAGGCTCTAATACCATGTTAAGACAATAGCAACTTAGTATTTCCAGGAGGACAAATGCCATCATATATACATGTACAGGTGGGAGGCCAAAGGCCAATATGTAGGAGGCCAAAGGCCATGATAAATATAACTCTAACAGTGTTTACTCGAAAAAACTATACATACATACAGTTCTGTAGCAAACTATTATGAAAAAAAAATCAAGTTGTTTCCGATTTCATCTCATGCCTGTTAATAAAAAAATCATGTTTCCTTGGCCATGTTCTATAGTAGTTGTCTTCATTTAGATTTTCAACATAAATTATAACCACAAAAGGAGCATGTCATATAGCTAGCCTCATTCACAAAATGACCATGTTAGAATGAATTCTAATTTTTCAACCACACTGATGGATCACCCAAAGTGGTGTCATGCAGAATGTCTAGTACAATTATATAATATAACGTATGACGTCAATGGCTGAGACATGCCATCTTATATACAATAAAAATAATCTGAGGAAGGCGGTATCAAATAACTATCCCCCCCCCCCCCCCCCCCCAGTAAAACGGTGTACAACATGAAGCAAAATAGTGTAAAAATATAGTAATTTTGAGACAATATATTTTACTATTGAAGTCTGCTTTACTACACTTTCGCTAAATTACTTCTTTTCATGTAAAATTGTACTCCCTCCGTCCAGAAATAAGTGACTCAGATTTGTCTAGATTAGCATCTATCTACACACTAAAGCACACTAAAACACGTCTAGACACATGTGAATCTAGACAAATCAAAGTAACTTATTTCCGGACGGAGGGAGTACTACATTTATAGAACGATTTACTATGGGCATAGAATAAGTTATTCTGCTACATGTAGCAACTGGATATACAGAAAACAAATTGTAACATGTTCTCACTTTTTTTTTGCAAACTGATGCTTACCGGTTGGTCTAAAAAGTCTGGGTTCCCCATATATAGTTGTGAATACAAATGTCTGGTTTGTTCCCTGCTCCATCAGGAATAAAATTACTGTTACTATAAAAACCTTAGAAAAACAAAGGGGGCATGTGGTCATATACATTTATGTTTCGCCCATGCAAGTGCCACATGTGAAACTCAACTATTGCTGACCTGGTATTTACTTTTCTCCGTTGGCCTCAAAGGACCATTCAGTAAGCCACCAAACACAGCCCCTTGCATATCCCCTACAATCTACTCAAATAGGACAGATGAGAGATATTTACAGAAGAAACCCCAACTTGAGAAGCAAAGCATTCTGGCATAACTGCGGTCCAAGTAGCAATAACACCATAAAAAGGTAAAATAGTTGGACATACCAATAGGCATGGACCCTGAAGATGCTCGCTTCTACGAAGGAGTGTTCTTAGAGATATTCCATGCTTCCAAGTGCTGCACTTCATTTGCCAAAAACAAGAAGAAACCAGGAAATTAAAGGCAACACTATGAGACAAGAAGTTCAAAAGCATGACATGCTGATTGAGCAGTTTACCTATAGAGCAATACCCAGTGGCATCCCTTTAAAGTACCAGGGAGTGAAGACAGAAAGAACCCAAACAGTTTTGGGGATATAAATCTAGACTTTTCAGTTAAATAATAAAGAGAGCCTAAGCAGTCTGACGTTGATGTTTCCGCATTTCCATTATCGTTATCCACAGACTTATGTGACTCGAGGATCTGGTTGTTATTAGAAGTTCCATTCCTTTCATCTCTCTCATTTTCAGAACCAGACTCTTCGCTCAAGTCTAGCGGACGATCTTTCAATGAAAAACTATTCCCTCTCCACCACTTAGGAAGTGATTCAGGAGCTAAAGGTCTCATACTTCTAGAACAAGGGGAGGTATTTTCATGTCCCGAGTTTGAGGTTGGTAAAAGGGACATCACATAAGATGACAATGTTCCTTTGTTGGGGGGAGTAAAATGCTCCACCGGAAAGGGTATTGCCTGGAAACAGAATTCATTAGAACAGCTGAACAGAACAAAGTAAAATATGTGATATAACACTTCACTTGCTGGTGTAATGCATAGTTCAGTTGTCCTCTCCAACTACATACTCAGTTAATTACAAAAAAGTCTCAGTTAATGCCAAAGCGTGCATATAAGCAAGCACAAGCGAAAATGTAAAAGCTGAAATGCAGTTACAAAGCTCTACTTTGGATCGGATGGTTAAGAGATTGCAAGTCCCACAAGTGCAAATATCTGAGATAAAAATGCTTAAATTCCACAAATTAAATCGAGAGCTTAAGCTTGTACAGGGGCCACATTTTACAACAAAGCTGCCTTTTTTATTAAGTCAGCTTCAGATTGGATACATAAATCTGTCCCCAACATTTTCGGTTTCATCCCTGATGTAACCTAGGAGCTCTGTGCTGAAGACCCTGACCATATTTTCAAAAATCATATGGTTGAAAAAGCTACTTCTCGTCTTCAGAGAAAAATTGTAGCATGCGCAGTTTTTTCTGAACATTAGTTTTGCCACTCAATTGTCCACATAGCAGAAAATCTGCATCAATGCAATTTGCAACACAGCAGCAGAAAAGTTCCATCACTTGATCAGTTTCAGTGAAACAGCCAAATTTGCTGGCCCCATTTGGAACGAAAACAAAGTTTGAAAATGATTTATTGGCAATGAAAATTATCGCGATGTGAAATAAAGTAATTACTAGTCCTTAGAATTTCCGAAAAGGGGCATGGCCAGCAACCATTGAAGCCCTATAATCGGTACATATCCGTCTATTTTGACGAACTTGATCTGCACCGGATCCCAAAGCACCAACCGCAACCAATGCTTCTCAAAGGTAATTGCAACCCTATTCAGCACATCATGGCAAAGACCAACGTTTCTCAAAAGATTCGACTTCAAAGAGGCGCCTTTCGCCCAGGCACCAATCCAAGATCCGGTAACCTCCAAGGTCCCGCCTTCCCGAGTTCCAGAAACCTACGGAAAGCAAGCCATTCTGCTCTACCACGAGATCCCAACCGCCCTAAACAGGAAAAGCAATAATAACATGCCGCATGCGGGTAGAGGGATCCCGGATCGCTCACCTGCGGCTCGACGGCGGTGGAGGAAGGGGCGGGAGGGGAGTCGGCGAGGAGGCGGGCGAGCCTGTCGGCCACCTTCTCCTTCCACGGTAGCATTGCCTGTGTGTGGTGGGGTGTGGGCGGTGGACGGCGAAAGGAGGCAAGGGAAAGCTCGGTGATGGGTCTACAGGGGCGCTCCCCAGACGGCGCCTAAGAGCATCTCCACCGTCCCGAATTATTACCTACTAGAAAATATGGCGCGGCGTCACTATTTTTGGTGGATGTTCGACTCAAAGTTAGGTCCTAGTTTTGTTGGTTAGAGTGAGGAGATAGTATCATGTTTGTTTGCAAAGGTGAATCAGAACATATTTGACAATATTGTGTTAGATAGTGTCTATCCGTATTTAATAGAGTGAGGAGATGGTATCATGTTTGTTTGCAAAGGTGATTCAGAACATATTTGACAATATTGTGTTAGATAGTGTCTATCCGTATTTACACTGGACTGAGCCAAACGGTGAAGGTGCAGGTATTTAGAGAACAAAGCAAGTAATAGTGCTTGTTTTACAGAGTTCATTCAGATAACTCTAGGTTCAGTACATGTTCGAGTAGGTACAATACAGAATATGCGTACACTACTGTGAACAAAAACAGAACTGATTAGTATATAGTAACTTGTAGAAGTACTACCAAATTACATGTAGTAGCCATCCCGAAGCAGTTTTATTTAACAGTACCCCTATGCTAATTAGCTTTCGAGCAATTAGCATAACAAAGTCGTAACATGAACATGTACGACAACTGGAAGCAGAAAAATTGAATTTTTTTTTCTCATTTATTTTTGTCACGAAGATTCAAAATTTGAGGCTTGTCCCAGTAAAAGAACGAAATAAATGTCACCCTTTTCTATAAAAAATCTCATGGTCATGGGCTGATTAAACGGAAAATCACTATCTGATATCCGGAACCAAAGAAGAGTATAACCGGCGAAGTTGGTTCGTCCCAACATAAAATTTGAAGAAAATGGTGTGCTAGGAATGTAATGTACGCACTTACGGTGAAGAAATTATCATTTTTAGTAATTTCCCTTTCACTGTAAAGGCAGAAACTCCATGTTGATAAGGTGGCTGGCATAGTCGTAGTCACACCTTCTGACAGTCAGCCTATCAGTCGTGGACGTCTTCATGTCCGAGAGGATCGAGGTCAACAATTTGCACTTAGGCTCTGCATTCCTCTTCCAAAGCTTGTAGCATGAAAATGAGTCGCGGATCAGGCCATAAATTTCAAAGGTGGACGCATCCTTCTACTTTAGAAGAAGCAAACAAATGAATATTTGCTCTTTGATGTTCAACCGTTGCAAAATAAATCATGATCTACAAATATAACCAAAACCCAACTATTTAATCTGATCGACATATCAATATCAATTTGTTTAGCTTGATCACTTCATCACCATAAAAAGCAATCTTTCTTATTTTCCGATTTCAACTAAAACCGAATAGATCTAAACTCTGCAAGAGGGCAATTCTTTATTTCAACTACACTGAAACACATGTGTAAAAAATGTCGTACCTTTGCGGTAAGGAGACCTGGAACAGCAAATTAATTTGCCAACACCGTACCAGAGATGAATATTGGAGACCGACTTATACCTAGGAAAAAGAGCATATCCATCATCTAGTCAGAGGTATTTTATAAACCAAAGCTAGTTGGCTCTAAATGGAGTAAATTAAATAGCACTTGAAAAAGGATTAAGAAGTCATATATAATTTGCTGACTAAAGAAAGAAAAAAGAAACCCTAGAAGAGGCATATAACTTCTTTGAAGAATAGACCATCTGAGTATGGGTAGCAACCATGGATAATGGACTCAAGAAACCTGCAAGGATAATTACTATAGAGTTAGTTTGCTTTCCTCCAAACAAAATAGTTGTACATTTATAGTTTGTTGGAAAACGTGATTGCAATCTGAATTTCTAACATAATTTTATCCTGGATGGAATCAGTTAAGAGTTTTACCATCTAAGGTGGAAATCCCTTACCCTCCTTGCTGCAGCTTGATCCGCAGTGTTGTTGCTGAAAGGTTGGTACCATACAAAATCCAATTCTAATCCTCCCATTTTGGTGATGTTGTTGAATGGAATGAACACATGTTACATTCACTATTGGCACTGCCATCGAATATATAATTCTTCAAGTGTAAAATGAGTTGACGCTTCAGCATTTACCTGATACTTATACTTCTCGCGGTAATGATGCACCACCATAGCATGAGAATGCATGAGATGGCGCACAATTATTTATGGCTCTGTCCTGGAGTCGCCTCCTTCAATGCACTTAGAACATCTCGTGCACAAATGCCATTGCCGCACTACGGAGCGAAAACACATGTCGGCTCGTTAAAGGTAGACCAGTTCTTTACCCTGTCTCATAATATCTTGAAGCAGAAATCTGTATAGTCCGCAAAAGGCCCCTTCAGAGAAAAATTGCATCACATACATGCTTAAATTCAATTTTGAAATGCGAGGAAATTAATGTCTAAAATGCTTACACGATCTTCAGTTTTTTGCCAGCCTAGATACTTCTTATGAAGTGTCAGTGGAAGGTGATGGTGATACAGGTTTGTGTCCAGAGTGATGCCTAATTCACCATGAGAAGATTCATTAAATCAGAAGTCTTGACCCTGATGCCAAGAGCCTCAAGCATGTAGTAGTCCACTCAGTCGTTCACCTTCTCGGTCAGGCCGTATACCTAGGAAAATCCAGGACCAGGAGAAAGCTAGTAATTCATCCAACCTACATTAAAAGAAACCAACAATCTTAACATCGAGGAATGGCTCACCCAGGCAATGTAACTGTAATTACAACACACAAAAATTCAAAATCTGAGATCAGGGCAAACTTAGATCGGGACAATTCCTAGAACATCAAATCATTCAATCAACAAACATCACAGCGTTGATATTTCTACGATCAGTATACTCTTTTTGTAATGAACAAAAATGCTGCCTTTTATCTCAGTATTCCTATTTAAAAACTAATGTCTATGGACTGAAATCAAGAATCAGAACAAATAAAATTGTGTGAGAGTACCAGTTAACCAAAACCTATGAATCCTAGCGTCACTGCGTCATAGGGCACTTGGACTAGTGCGACATGCAGTTACACTGCAAACTACGCACATATCCGTGTCGTTTAATAAGGCAAGGTTAATAAGAAGCTTCTTTCAACAGCGCGAGCAGGACTTGTGAATTTCTCCAAGGATCAAGGATTGGTTGCCTCTTTGCTGGTTTTGACTTTGCGATCAAGATAAAAAAGAGAAAGAGCAGTTGCAGCTTGGGATGCAGAACTGAGGATCATCACCCGTCGAAGAGATGCCTGTGGAGGTCAAGCTCCTCACGTGCGTCTGGCTCTACGCCGTCGCGGTCGGGGTTGGCAGCAAATTCGGCGGCCGCCGCTCGCCATGGAACAAAAGACGCGCCGACATAGGTCAAGCTCCAGGGTGAGCCCGCCTTCGATTGTCGCGGCCGCTTGCTGAGAGGAAGAAACAGAGAGTATGGGAGAGAGTCAAAGAGGATGTGGCATAGAGAGAGGGTTATGTCACGTACCTTCAGAGCAGTCGGTGTCGCGCGGCCGTGGTCGTCGTGGTCCTCCACAGCCCAGACTCCGGTCGTCGTTCCCCTTGCCAGCATCCCTCTGGGATAAACCGCCACCGCCTAGCGCATCGACGCGTCGATGCTACTGCCTCCTGCGGCGACTGCGTAGCCAAGCATGCAAGTATAAAGAGAGATCAAGAGCGCGTCGGAAAGAGCTAGAACGGCCGGTTCATTGGAAGGAGAGGAAATCGGATGAGATTGACTGGGAAGGAGGACGGGAGCTCTTCGAGATAAGGCAGTGCCTATCCAATCCCGGCTTAAGCGGTGGCGGTACCAAGTAACAGCCTGCGTCGGAAGCGCCGTAATTTAGGAAGGAAAAAAGGAAGAGGAGAGGACACCTACGGGGCAGAAAAAAAGAAACGTGACAGCACGCATGTAAAGGAAGGAAGGGGAAAAAAAACCGACGCGCAGAGGGCACTGTAGATGGCCTAATTTTGCGCCTTCTACAGTAGAAGGGGCTGACGTGGAGGCAGGTTTTGAGCACTGAAACGTTCAGCTTTCATATATGTAGTTATAACTGGCCCTGGCCAACCCGCCTCCTCAGGGCTCTGAGAGCGCACGCGAACTACGTCCGTCCGATTTACCCGCTACAGTACGTTTTCACTCCTGCTTCTACCTGCAGCCGTTGGATGTGGTAGTATCTTTTCTCACCTCCTGCTCCTCCGAATTAGCCATGACATCCGGGCCCAACAGCGTGCGGGGCCGATATTAGGAGGCAGCGATGGCTGCTCGTCCGCGTCGCATTTCTTTGTTTTCCCATCGGCCATACCTATAACTGGCCCTGGCCAACCCGCCTCCTCAGGACTCTGAGCGCGCGTGCGAACTACGTCCGTCCGATTTACCCGCTACAGTACGTTTTCACTCCTGCTTCTACCTGCAGCCGTTGGATGTGGTAGTATCTTTTCTCACCTCCTGCTCCTCCGAATTAGCCATGACATCCGGGCCCAACAGCGTGCGGGGCCGATACTAGGAGGCAGCGATGGCTGCTCGTCCGCGTCGCATTTCTTTGTTTTCCCATCGGCCAAAATATCCCAGACCACATCCCATGTCCGTTGCCTACTCTCCTCTCCTCCTCCCTCATAGAACGTCTCCTCTCCTCCTCCTAGATCCATCGCCGCTTCCTCTCCTTCCCGATCTGCCGCCATCCTCTCTCCTCCTCCCTAGCTCCTGCGGTGTCGTGCCTCGCATCGGGAGGACCGGAGGTGAGGACCGTGCCCCCGCTGCTTCGGCGACATATGAGGGGAAGCGGGTGGAGGCCACGGAGGCGCAAGTCATGGCCACCCCCCGCTCCGGCGCCGCAGGAGGCAGTCAAGAGGAGTCGGGTCGTCGATGGCAACGGTGGCCAAGGTGCCTCACCTCCCCTCAATCCCGCCTACTCCCCTCCTCCTCCCAATCAGCCACCTAGAGGCAGCACGATGCCGGGATTGAAGCCGTGAAGAGTAGGCGGGTGGAGGCCATGAGGATGAAAGAGCGGCGCAGCAGGAGGAGGACCAGCATCGGAGCACAACTGGCTGAGCTGGAGGAGGAGCACACGGTGGCAAGGGCGGCGAGGGATACGACGTGTGTCGTGGAGCCGCCATCATCGATAGACCTTGGGCTGCAGTTCTAGAGGTGGAGCAGGGGAGGGTGCTTGATGAGCCTCGCTGGTACAGAGGTCAACGAGCAGCAAGGGATGGCACTGCGTGGAAGACTGGGGTGGCGCTGGCCTATAGAGGATCTGCAGCCATGGGAGGCTGGGTCTTTGCTCTCTTTCCTCTTTCTTCTCACCCCACTCCCCATTATTATTGTGCTTGCGTGGTGTTTGACAAAATGCCAAAAGCAACGAGGATGGTGAACAAAGGTTGTTCTTGTACATGTGGTGTTCCACAAATTGATGATGGGAACCCACGATTCACTTTGCCTCTGGTGGTATGGAGACACAGATATGTAGCATGCCTGATCTTGTGGTAATTCAGTTATTTTCTCTTTTTGGTCCTACAGGTCGGAGCTCCCATTGAAGGTCAGGTGTGTGTGCAGAGGAGAAGGCATAAGCCAATGTGTTGCCGGATCTGGGGAGGTGGAGGAGTTTGTTGGACCTTAATGTCCTTAGCTCCAGACGTTGCCCTTCTAGGATTCCTCTAATTTATTCACCCTTTTAAATATGCAATCTAACGATTGGATGATTAGTGATGTTTTTGATTTGTCCTACTTATTATGTAGAAGCATATGCTGACATATTTACCATTAAGCCTTCCTCGATGGAGGTGGCAGATGTGTGCAGGTTTGACTAACAGACGGTTTTTTAGAGCTTTAATCAAAGTGTGATATCTTTTCTTCCTGCCTGTAATTTGTATTGATGCTAATCAAAGTGGCATTAAAATGTGTGCTTCAGCTTCACGATTAACTGATCATTTTCTTTGATTTTTTGGATGGGTCAACTCGCAGCTCATGCTTCAATGTTTCCGGAGTTCATTATACTATTTAGAACTTATGGCTACAAGCTTCGATTATGGGTGTCTGCTGTTTGGACAAGGTTATCTCTGACAAATTATGAGCATTGAATGTTCAGATCCATGGGCATGGTTATTTCCCATGTGATTTTGGTTGAGGTCAATACATGATGCCGCCATTATAAAGTTTATTTTGCGTCTGGAATTGCAAAAATAGATGTTGCTCTTTGACTCTGATGTAGCCTTGCTAGAGTTTTTTGCTGTTGTTTACATGTGCTAAGCAAGAATGATTAGCGTGTGTGATATGCTCGCTCCTTATTGTCCTATTGTGCAGTTTTCCATTTGGAAATGTCGCGGTGATGCTAATCAGCTAACATGAGCAGGTGATGCATCTACTAGACTGGTATAATGTGTTATCCTGTATCAATAGAATTTGGGGGTGAGCATCATTTAACGGTAGATTTCGTGTACTTATCGATGTGGTAACTATTAATAATTCTTATCATATAAGCACGCCAGTCAGTTGCTTCTAGGAGTAGATATTTCCATCACGCTATATTTTCTTTGAGGTTTTCTGGGCAACGATGAGCTACATACCCACAAATCTTGCAGGTTAGTGCTCCAGATCTTTGAAATTTACTTCTGGACCAGTTCACCAGCTAGCCTTCAGCTATACAGTCTCCCGTCTTTCTTCCAGTCGAGTTCCGTACAGATATAGAATGTAGATGAGTGTTCAAATTTCCTTTTTAGTCGTACCTCTGTCTCACGCAAGGATACGCTTATTTTTGTAACTTTTGGGTCCATACATGTTTTCCTATAATTTCTTCCCTCTCTTTATTACAGAGCTCCTTAGATTGTAGGACGGCTGGACATCAGTTCTATTTTGATACTAAATAGTCCTATGGTTTACCATTTTGTAATTTTTCCGTTTCTTTCTTTTTTATTAAAAAACCCTTTGTGTTCCGTACGATCTTGCGCCTATGGCTTGGTTTGGGCTTTGGCTTGACGTTTGCTGTGTTCTTCAACTTTTTTTGCAGGTCACCATATCATTGGAGATTGCTACACAAAGGTGATAAGCAGGTCACTTCTATGTATCCATAATGCTACTTGAAATTATGTTTTCGTATAGCATGCTATTTTCTGTGCGTGGATAAGCATGCTAGACTCTAATTTTTAAAGGATGAAGAATCATCAGTAGTTTTCTTTAAAAAAATTGAGATTAAAAAATTAAGTTACCAAGTGTTCAATAGCATGTAACCTTTTTAAGTCAAAAACTGGAAATCTAAGTTATCTGCACAAACTAATATTTTATCCACTGCTCTATACTTGTCAGACTGGTATATTCTTTTTGGAGAGCTTGAGAGGAAGGGCTAGCGGCAGTAGTGGACACCTCTTCTACCCATGCCCCGAGCAACGTTTGCGGAGGCGGCCTTTTCTTTGGTGCCCTTCTGATCCATGGGTCCAGAGACCATGAGCATCAGCTTGAGGTATGCCGGTTTCCTCGACCTATCGGACGTGGGGATGACGAGCTCATGGACCGATCTTATCAGCTGCATCCCTTTCCTCTCCTCTTTTATTTAGTTTCCCTTGTGCAGGTTTAGTTCCGTGTTTGTCGCCTATTTCTCGGATCTATTTATCACGGAAGGAGAGGATCAATCTGGCATGGCTTCTCTGCAGTGTGGTGCTGGTTGAGCTTACCACGTGGTTATTTTGGTGCTACTACTCCGTTTACGCTTTTGCAGGTATAGCCTTCATTCTTGCTTCAAACTTGTGATTTGAATGTTAATGACAATATTCTTGGTATCTGGGTTTTAACTTTTTGGAGTTTCCTTCCATTGGATTCATAGCACAGCCCTTAAGATAACCTCCCTTTGTCCTATGAGAGTGTATTGAGTTGTCGTTGTGCAATATTGACAATGAGGGACCATAGAGTTTCTATTTGGTACCTTCCTCCTTCTGTGTTTTGTTTAGTGTCTCCGTCTTGGTATCTGTTGGTCTATGCTCGGTCTTAATTAGCTGAATTTTTACAATGACTTTACTTAGTTATCGGGTCCTCGAGCAATTTTTACAATGACTTTACTCTGTTTAGGCTGCTAGATCTTTGTGAGCTTCAGAGCTTCGAATGATCTCACGTGAGTTTCAGTGTTTTATGTCCTATTCTTACTCAGTTATCGGGTCAGCCATCTACTCATGAATAATAACCTATCAGGTGAGAATTTTGTTTCAAGTTTCTTGTTTCAATAATACTCATGCATACAAACTGATACTGAAATATAGACCATTTTTGTGCTTGTGTATGCTGAAAACTATAGAGTATTAGACTGCACTTGTTCTTTCTGCTACTATGTTATTACAGAAGATGAGAGGAGATGCTTTATTTGCTTTTAGATAGTTCAAGATATAAACATGATTGTAAAGTATGTGCAATAGTTGCATAACTTTGTATTCTCGGAACCTGTGAAGGATACTTCTTAAATTCTCTAGATGCAGCAGATCTATTTTGATTCTATAGTGGCCTCAGAATTAAATCTGTACTCAGGCAAGGTATTTTACCTCTGTATCTGGATGTGGATGCCTTCATAGAGACTATTGATGCTTTCAATTGCTCGAAGATATTGGCATGGGACCCAATACCGTCTCCTTAGATTGGTATGCTCTCTTCTTAATCTTAATCTTTCTTCCTATGTTCCCATATATTTTTAGTGTGTTGATCCGTGGCTTAACTGGTTTTCTGCCTGCTACTAGTGGCAGTTGCTGCTTGCCCAATACCCCCTCCAACTAAATCAGAGGATGTTTCCTTCACAAGCACTTGATAGGTGAAACCATTTTTTGTCCACTCTAGATGATTTGCTTGGAAGTGGACAGCCTGAAAATGCCTCTTAGCTTTGCCTTAAGTTACTTTTTAGATGACTGCATTTAATTCGTGTTAGTATTTTTGTGTCTGTTGAGAGTTTGCTCTACTTTTTTATCACAGAAACACTAAGAACTAAGCATATGAAGTATTTGTATTGGTTGGCGTGAAATATCATTCGTAGAAATCATTATAATTTTGTGAGTATGTTGCTAGAGCTAAACTTCTCCTGACCTAGACCATTTATATGGTGTTCATTAACTTCCACGTCATATTATGAAATCTTCCATGGGCTGATTTCACGTGTTTCCATTTCTAAAGGTTATTTTGTCAATACTTGCTTGAGCTTACGCCTGATCATGTTACTGGAACCAAATTCAGAAGTTCTTGTTTAACTCAAGACCTGATATGGTAAGGAATATGCCAATATTTGGAGTTGTGGCTCAAATCATCATTCTGACACACCCATCCATTGCAAGGTACTAAATAATGTTTACTTCCTTCCATGTTTTTCTTTAAGCAAGAACGATATCATCGTCGAATTTGGCTGCTTGTGAGCGAACTTCCTACAACCAAGAAGGATCACGACAAGAACTGGAAATTAACAATTATGATCTCAATGATAAAAATTAAGCTCATCACAGAGTACTAAATTTTCCTTATGTGACCTCAGCTACATAGTTATACTCCCAGATTCGAAAGCCTCTTTAAATTGATTTGAGTTCCTGTTCATTTGTGGCTACATAGTGTTGCTTCCAGATTCTGAAGCCTCTGTAAATTCATAGGTTCTACTTTTGTTTATGCAATTCTTTATTTAGTCAATATCTTACTGTAAAGTTCTATTGTAATTTTCTTTTCACATTCCAGTTTTGGCACATCTACATAGTTATACTCCAGAACTGAAACTTGAGTTTCATTCATGGACAGCTTCTGAAGCCTCTTTTGCAAGAACGAGCCAAAAACAAGATCAAAGTCTCGGATCTAGGTCAGTGATATACTGATAAAGAACATGCTTATGTTTTTTATGGTAAGAATTCTTGGATGCATGATTGATAGACTGATAGTGATAAACTGATAATGAACAGGCTTAGATGCTCTATTCCGTTTTCATTTCCTTTTTTGCAATTTAGGAGGTGGATCAACACCTCTCCTAGAAATGTGGCAACGCCTGCCAGGTAATAATAGACAATATTACGATACACTAATTCAATCCTCGCGCTGAGATAAATTAGTCTTGCTCTATCCTATAATCATTCCATGCTCGCTTGCCTCCCGAAACAGTTTGCGCAATGTGAAAGAAAATACACAAGCTCGACGTGCCACCCGCAGGCTGCTGTTCCGACAAGACTGATTCTACCTCTTTAGCATATAAGGTGTTGCCACAATTTCAAGTACCCAGTAGACCAGTCATACTCAGGGTGCCAACATTACCTTGCTTTTGTTAATTACTTACTTTGGATTTCAGAATCCTCTACACGGATTCAACATTATTTCACGAAGGTGGCCAACGTTTACTGTCCGCGCTGTTAGAGCCGCCTATCTGCCTGAATGGTGGTAATAGTAGCTCCTTAGTTCCGACCGCGTATCATAAATATATGCAAAACCCAATTGCTATGTAGCTGCCTAAGACCTTCGAAATAAGTACTCTTAGTACCATAAAATGTACTTTTGGATGTGGCACTATGGATGTTATCGATCTGCTAGCAATATGAATGTTATCGATCTACTACATATGAATTTCTGTTTTTACTTCCTACTTTCTGGTATATAGATAGCTGCTATATAATACTAATTATGTGATTTCGGCAAGTTGATGTCGTATATATTAAGGACCGAGAATCAGGCCTTTGTACTTTTTGCATCTATTTCTTCTGCTGTAAGTCCATATGTTATTGTATCTGACCATTTCCAGATTAAAACCCCAGTATGCTGTGTATCAACTCAAAGCCTCTGAAACGAAAAGCCCCCGTTGGCATCATAGAGTGTATTAACTAGCTAGCAGATAGTGGTCGTAAGAGCTTCCACATTTGACCAAGGAAGGCAGTCCTTAGAAAACGAAAATACAGGCTCACCGGGTCAACTTATGTAGTTTGCTTAGGGGAAAAAACTTAAGCATAGATACTTGAGTACTTAGATGTAATTGTACTTGCGTACTTAGATGTAATTGGTCTTTCACCTGAACAAGCTTCACGAACAACTTCGCGGCCGCTATCACAATAACATGTGCCGCCTGCGATATGTGATCTTATTTTACTTGCGGTGTTCTAATATATAGCACATGGTACGACATACTAATAATGTGATTTAGTCATCTTTGTGCCATATAAACTAATCTATACTCCACATCTAACCATATGGTTAAAATATATGTATCCTTAATGGCCTCGGCGCCGGTGGCGCACCTGGTCATCTAGTCGAACCAAAACTTCCGTTTATGTCCCTTTGATCCGACCACCGGTGATTTGGGTTCGTAGTTTGGCACGTTCGGTCAACCGCGTCTAGTGGTACGATCTATTTATCCGTGTTTGGCAAATAGACTCTCACTGACGCCGACGCTGGTGTATTTACAACGTGTTTTTGCCGCGGCGCCGCCTCCCGCCGCTTCCCGCATGTCTTAGGCGTTTTCCGCCGCATCCATGCGCAACCATAAAAAAGGGAGGCTAGCCAAGATAGGCACAACCAATCATGCACGGTCGTCTGCGTCGCCGCACTGGCCTCTGTGGAAACCCCGACATCTGCCCAGAAGAGCCCGAGCACCCATTGCCATCATGGTGGCCGGACTCGGGTGGGGGAAGGGGGAGGCCAAGGGAAGGTGGGGTTTGGTGACGGGGTGGGACGAGGAGGGGATGGCGAAAGGAGGCAAGGGAAAGCTCGGTGATGGGTGATGTCCGGCATCGTGCCAGCCTCCAGATTTGACAGCATCTACAGGGGCGCTCCCCAAACGGCGCCCTAAGAGCATCTCCACCGGGCCGACCCGAACAGGCGACCCAAAACGTTTGTTTTTGTCTGTTTGGATCGGACCGCGGGGGAATTTGGGTCGTGGTCCGGCTTGTCCGGCCAACCGCGCCTAGCGACACGATCCATATGCCTGCACTTGGCTAATAGGCCATCATCGACGCCAGCGCTGGTGTATTTACAACGTGTTCCCGCCGCGCCGCCGCCTTTCTTTCCCACTGCTTCCCACCCGTTCTAGGTGTTTCCCACCGTGTCCTTGAGCAGCCATAAAAAGGGGAGGCCAGCCAAGATAGGCACACCCCACCATGTTTGGTCGTCTGCGTCGTCGCATTGGCCTCAGTGGCAACCCCGGCATCTGCCCAGAAGAGCCCAAGCACTCGTTGTCATCATGGTGGTCGGACCCGGGGCGGGGGGAAGGGGGAGGCCAAGGGAAGGTGGGGTGCAGGGACAGGGTGGGACGGGGAGGGGACACCGAAAGGAGGCAAGGGAAATCTCAGTGATGGGTCGTTGTCCGGTGTCGTGCTAGCCTCTAGATCCGACAGCATCTACAGGGGCGCTCCCCAAACGACGCCTTAAGAGCATCTCCACCGGGTCGACCCAAATAAGTGACCCAAAATGTCTATTTCTGTCCATTTGGATCGGACCGCGGGGGGGTTTGGGTCATGGTCCGGCCTGTCTGGACAACCGCGCCCAGCGGCATGACCTATTTGTCCGTGCTTGGCAGATAGGCCCTCACCGACACCGGAACCGGTGTATTTCCAGCGTATTCCCACCACCCACTGTCTCCCGCCTTTCCTTCCCGCTGCTTCCCGCCTGTTCTAGGTGTTTCCCGCCGCATCCATGCACAACCATAAAAAGGGAGGCCAGCCAATATAGGAACAACCCACCATGCCTGGTCGTCTGCGTCGCTGCACTGCCCTCTGTGGCAACCCCGACATCCTGGCAGAAGAGCCCGAGCACCCGTTGTCGTCATGGTGGCTAGACCACGGCGGGAGGAAGGGGGAGGCCAAGGGAAGGTGGCGTGCGGGGACGGGGTGGGACGAGGAGGGGACGGCGAAAGGAGGCAAGGGAAAGCTCGGTGATGGGTCGATGCCCAGCGCCGTGCCAGCCTCCAGATCCGACAACATCTACAGGGGCGCTCCCCAAACGGCACCCTAAGAGCATCTCAACCGGGTCGACCCAAATAGGCGACCCAAAATGTTTGTTTCTGTCCGTTTGGATCGGACCGCGGGGGATTTGGGTCATTGTCCGGCCAACCGCGTCCAACGGCATGACCCATATGTTCGCGCTTGGCAAATATGATGCAGCCCGTCCTACGGACGCTCCAACATCTACACCACCAAGTCCCCCAAGTGGATAGGTGACCCGTGCCCGAGCCAAGCTCCTTCAAGCTAAGGTGAATTCGCTCCTTGTCTCATGTGCCTTCGATACATCCTTGGATGGCTTGCTACTTCATTCCAATACTCTATGCATCCTCGGGTATGAGCCACATGAAGAAACACCAAGATAAGGAGCCAAGCCACCCCAAGACGAAGTCCCAGGTCAAACCGGCGCCAAGATCGGCGGACCAGAAATCTTGCTGGAAATCCCGGCGCACCAATCGACGGACCGGACCACCGACCGGAACTTCTGGTGCATGCCGAAACATACCGGCGCCGACCGAAACGTGCCTCTGCCTGCAGTTTCGGTCGCCGACCGGAATTACCGTCACGGACCGGATTTTCCGGCACACAGTCCGGCGCGGCCGTACTTATTGCCGGAACGCCCAGTCTCAAATTCAACATGGGTTTGATGCCCGAGAATATTCCTATATCGTCCAGTTTTTACCCTTTTTATGCCTAAAGTACCCTTGAACTAGTGGCTAGCCTATATATAGTCCCCCACCTCTATTGTAAACCCTAGGCATGATATTTGGAATTAGTGGAAACCCCTTGTGGATCTATCTAGTTCTTGCCTCATGCTCCTTTGACAAAGGAGCACCAAATATCCCAAATCTCGTTGGAGTTTGCATCATGCCTCCGCGTTGTATAAGGCCTAGGCATCGGAGTTCATGTGCCTAGACGTCAAGATCTCACCGACTCTCCCATCTCGCCGTGCCAGTTCGAAAGAGAGAGATCCCCGCCCGACGCCGATCCTAGGGATTGCCTCGGACCGGTAGCTGTCGACGGGAGCAATTGGCTTGTATCGTGTCTTCGTGATGTGTGTGAGTTCGCCGATTCGCTCTCTCCCTCATCCCCACACCTCATCCGCCTCGATTTCAAGGGATTCGTGAAGGATCGGGCCATCCCCGAAGTTGCCCCGCAACATATTGGTATCAAGAGCTTCATTGCTCATGAATTCCCCCCACAAAATTTTCTTTTATCCACCAAAAATTTGAAAATCCCCAAAAAAGAGCCCCAAATTTGCCTTCGGATCGATCTCTGGATTTGGTGCGTTTTTCGTGGTTTTGTTCCACAGATCTGTTGCTTTGGGTACCGATCTACCTTCCTAGAACCTTTTCCCAGCCCAATTTGGACAAATTTCCAAATTTTTTGACTGATTTGACTTTTGGAGTTCGTCACGAACTCAAACCGGCACTAGGCTCGGCGGACCGGCCCAGCCGGCAGAAATTTTGGCGACAGTTCCGGTGAACCGAAATCGCGACCGGAATTTCTGGTGCCAGGCTCGGCGCCGCCGGTTTGGCCGCCGAAATCTCTGTTTCGCCCATTTTTGTCCGTTTTTCCTCTATCGTTGTTCATGTTTCGTGTGCATGTTGCCAAACTAACTTCAAGCTTCCGCAACAATATTCACATCCCGCGCTCATCGACACCGCGACACCGAACATCATCCCCAACACCAGTAGCAAGTCATCAATACCAAAGGTATAACTTGCTCCACCTTGTTAACCCTTCTTCCTTGTGTGTATCTATCCTATGAGAGAAACTCATTTTGTGTTTGCCTAAGCATTGTGCACTTGTCCTTGGAAAGTGACAGTGCGAGAGCAAATACAAGAGTTAACATGGTAGTATAGAAAGGGAGAAAAAGAATAACAAAAAAACAGAGAAAAAGAAAAATAGAAAGATACATAGTCTCCCAATACAAAGAGAGTCTCAGGCTTGTAAGCAAAGAGAGAAAAAGAGCGCGACCGAGGCAAGTGCACAAATCATTTGCTTATTTCTCTTTTGGTGAACGAGTTGTGGTCTCTCCTTGAGTTGGCATGACGTCGAGCATAGTCTTCGTTAGTACCTTTTGTGCTCATTTTCATAGTCGTGCTAACCACATCCGTCTCCACGTGTGTGTATCCTAGTGTTTTGTAGATCGACCCCTATTTTTTTTGATCTTTTGGTTCTCTACCACGTTTGACAATAACCTTTTCTTTGGATCGTTTCGTTTGGTTTTCCACAACCCTAACCTTCCACCCACAACTTTTGAGAGTTTTAGCTTCCCTTCTTTAGTGTGAGTTTTTCTTTGCGTTTTCACTTTGCAAGCTAATCACTCTCACTTGTGGTTTCTAGTTCGGTGCAATCCCCAAGGTGAGGAATAAGGCTAACACCACCATATTCCACTTCCATATACAATCCTTGTGTGTTTTGCATATGGATATGCACGGTGAGTCGAGCCAACCACCGCCCCAAGAAGAAGAACAAGGACCATACATGACGCGTGCAAGTCACTTCATCGTCCGACAAGAGTTCCGTGAACATTGTCAAGCCCTTGAGATGCGACAAGATGAACAATTTGGCCAGACGCAAGCCGAGTTCAAGAACATCGACAATCGCTTCGATGGCCTCGAAAGACAAATGCATTCAATGCATCACACCTTTGGCCATCAAAATGAAGCGCTCCAACGCTCCATCGCCGAAACAAATGACAATCTTCGATGCCTCATCGATGGAATGGCAAGGCCACGCTCACGTGCATCAAGCTCTTCAAGATAGTCGTGTCATCATGTTCCTCTCCAACAAGATCTCCATCCAAGCGCTCCAAGACGCAATGATGCCCCGGTGGTTGAAGATGGAAGTTCTTCCAACTACGTACCTTCTCCATGGCACGCCGCAACGTCAAGCTATGACGGTGATTTCTCTTCAAGGCCACAAGCAAGGCAAGAAGCACACCGTCATCACGCAAGGGCACTATTAATCCAACATGAGCAACCACAAGAAGAACCGCAAGTGCAACCGCAAGTCTACCACCATCGACCCCGACACATACTTGCCACAACAAGTGAGGACTCCAATTTGGAGAATCAAGCTCATCATCGACGTGAAGCTCTCCAAGATTCTCCTCCTCATCATCATCGTCACGAATGTCAACAACGACACCATGGTCATCACGAGGCGCCTCCTCCACCACACCAAAACATGGAGCGTCAAGTGGTACAAGTTGAGCGACGCTCACCACGTCATGAGGCTCAACACCATGATCTTCGCCGTGAGGCCCATGTGCCTAATCATCATCACCAACAGAGGAACGAGCCTCCTCTTCATCATCAATCATGTCATGAGGCTCCACATCCTCAACACCCTCATGTGTCCCAAGCGCCTCAACATTGTCAACAACCGCGCCAAGAGAAAGAGCAAGCTCCACAACAACAACATCAAGAGCAAGCTCCTCACCAAGGTCGTGAGAACCACGTTCCACCGCATCAACCACAAGATCATAAACAAGGTCAACAAACTCGTCGCAATGACTGTAACAATGAAGAAACTTTTGGCAAGCTCAAGTTCACAATGCCCAAGTTTACCGGATCCAATGACCCTCAAGAATACCTCTCATGGGCACTCAAAGTCGACAAGATCTTCCGCATGCACAATTATAGCAACGAGAAGATGGTCGCCATGGCTTCGCTTGAGTTTGATGATTACGCCAACCTTTGGTGGGAACAAGTTCAAGTTGCTCGTGATGCAAGACAAGAACCGCCAACCACAACTTGGCATGACATGAAGGCTCACATGAGATCCCGGTTCATCCCCGCGCACTACACGCGTGACCTCTTCAACAACCTTCAATCGCTTTGTCAAGGGACAAAGACCGTGGAAGAGTACTTCAAGGAAATGGAACTCAACTTGATTCGTGCCAACATTGACGAGCACATGGAGTTCAGTATGGAACGCTTCCTTATTGGGTTGAACCACCGAATCAAGCGCATTGTCAAGTTCCAAACATACAACGACATGGTTGACCTTGTGCACATCGCAACAAAGGCCGAACGTCAAGTGCAAGAGGATATCAAGTACAACAAGCCCAAGACGTACCTCGCCTACAAGGAAGCTTCAACCGCTACACCAACAACTTTCAATGGAAGTTCCTCAAGTACCTCCAAGCCTTCCTTCAAGCCCACACTTCCTCAAGGAAAACTGCCCCCAAGTGGGGCTTGTTCGTCTGCGGTACCAAAGTTGGCAGGCTAGCGCATGGCGGTACCTAAGTTGCCTGAAATTACCGCGTTTAGAAAAGTTGGGCCGCCAACTACTGAGAGGGGCCATTTCGAGGCAAACTCATCTCACCCCTACCAAATACAAACATTCCGTTAAACCGCCCCGTGAAGTAGACGGTCGGTTATCTGTCCGTGACACGGGCGCCAACGCGGCAACCTCTTAGGCAAATCGAGCAGCAAGTGGATTGGATGCGTTGACCAATTTCACCAAATCCATTCCCAGCTTTCCCCTAGCACCGGCGACGTCGGAATCCACCCTCCAGGCAGGACGATCCCTTCGGACATTTGACTTCCGGGGCCAAGTTGCTGCACCCAGTTGCTGTGCCCGGTCGCTGATACCGAGCTCCAATGGCGCATGCCGTAGCCGCCGTTGCGAGGCTCTAGCCCGCCTCTGTCGCCGACAAGCCGAGCAGTTCGGAGGATGGCAGATCCTACTATCAAGGAAGAAGTTCTGCCTACAAGCGGGTGAGCTACCCTTCTCTTTGCTATTCGCACTAATTACAACTGCTAGCTGGCTACTGAACCTCAAATTGTTCGTTAGCCCAACGCTGACAAACATATTTTGTCCACAGTTTTCTGTCAAGTGGGATCTGCACGGACCCCCCTTACCTGGTTACGGTAGTCCTCTACAGGTACGACTCCAAGGGCAAGTGGTATGGAAGCCATTGTTTCACGATGGAAGAAGCGCTTGTGCATATCTGCACTATATCTGGTATGGTTGCTGCTCTGCGTAATCATGTTGAAGTATGACCGAAGCAGACTACAAAGTTCAGCTTCATGGATGAACGTGGCATCCATGTTCCTATATCGTGTGATAGTCAGCTAATTGGGTTGATGAAAAGGTATGCTTCGGATTGCATGTTTGAGCTGAATTGTGATGTATTGGATGTGGAAGCTACTGCAACTGGGAGTCGCCCTTCTATTCTTGGACAGGGTGGTTGCTCGAACGCAATTAGCTCCTGGTAAGCAAAGGTCGCTTGGGGTTCGCATGTTTGTGCTAAATTGTAATTTTTGATTTATTTACTCTGTAGATATTGGGCAGTTATGCAACAGTCTTGTTTCTTTGACAGGAAGCGCTGCAAGGTTAGAAACATGACTGCCAGGTCAGTCATTTTGCTGCCCGAAGAAATTAAAGACGAGCGGAAAGATGATGATGGACATGATTCGGTGCCCATTGTCCCGGCGATGCAGAGTACGTGAAGCTAAGAAAATTGGCACCAAGGAAGAGGAAGAAGGCAGGAAATGAAGAAGCCATTGGACGTGAAGGCTTGGCATCCAGGCTGTGGAAGAAGGCTACTAGCAATGAAGATGCATAGTAGTGTGTTGAACTTGAACCTATATATGTAATTCTGTTAAATTCTGGAGCTCTGTGTGTGGCATGTTGCTGGGCGAAACAATCTACCCACGTTCTCTGAGTAAAATGTAGCACGACTTAGGGTTTGGAAACGCCCGAGTCAGTAGTTGAATCCGAAATTGTGATTGTGCCACTTCTATCTAAAAACAAGGATCCATCGGTTCCACGATTGCTGAGGGGCAGGAGGTCTCCAAATACGACGAAATGTAAGTGGCACATAAATAAATTATTTAAGCTGCCACACTCCACGAAGTAGCAACTTATTTCAGATGCTGCACAATGACGTGGCAACATAAACAGCAATGTTCTCACCGATAATGCCTAGATGAGGAGGAAATGGGTACCACTTTCTGGCCTAATCTTGAGCCCGTCTATCTCACCGCCTCTCTGCTCCTACATCCCCTACATCTGGCGAAGCTCCCGGATCTCCAGTAACCGGGTGTACGTGCTTCCACTTTATAAATTGTGGTTGTGCCATTTGCATGCGGCCAAATTCACGTAGATTACGTTTAAACAAACCACCAATGTCAGAATATACTAGTATAAAAGGGGTCTTTGGTCCACGGTCACGTTCCCAATCCGGGACAGAGATATAAATCGAGGCAGAAATTGATCTAAATCACAAATTCTTCCACAAATTAATCGAGGAGATCTAAATCGAGGCATTTTATTAATTCAACCACAAATTCTTCTAAACAAAGGTGTGATTTCACATCCTATATTAATTCAACCAACTAGTCAACAATTTCACTTTCGCTGCCGCTATCCTCCGAGCCGCCGGCTTCCTCGTCTTCGTCGGACGGAACCTCCACGATTTCCGCATTGTACGCGAGACGGAGCACCTCTTCGCGGTGAGCGGCGGCGGCGATGATGGTGAACTTGGTCCGTCCAGGTACGGACTAGAACCTCTCCCGCCCTTCTCGGTTGTGGAAATCCCGGTGCACCACACGCCCGTAAACGATGCGGTTGCCAATCTTGGCCTTCCGCTCCTTCTTGAACAGCGCCGGCCAGTACGGGCTGGCCACCGCGTACCGGAGCAGCGCCCTCTTCCATGCGGGCATCTGGCGGCGGGGCGCCGTGATTTCGCTCTCCATCACGGCTCTGCTAGGGAAGAGGAGTGGAGCCACCGGCACCCCCGCATGGCTGATGCGCCATCTGTGGGGCACCGTCGCGGCCGGCGGCGCAAGGATGTCGAAGTGCGAGAACATCACCGCCTCGTAGAAGTTCAGCAAGGGCATCTCCATGGCGGCGCGGTGGAGATTGGAGAGGGAGCGAGGGGGTGGACGCCATGGTGGAGATTGGAGAGGGCGAGGGGATGGGCGACGAAGCGACGAGCTGTGGCGCCTCCTATTTGTACACGAGGACGACAAAGCGGCGGGTGGAATATCCAAGGGGCATTGGTCAGACAAAAGGAAGTAATGCAGCGTTAAGACAGATTAACGGGCGACCAATTTTTTTACTCCCAAGACTCCGGGGCCAATAGTTTAGACCGCTAGGTCAATAAGTACAACTATTACAACTTAAAAAAGGCACGGGGCTTAAGCTAAATAGAACTAGTTAACACACATCTCCTTGATCTTCCTAATCTCAGCACTATGCGTATCTTCCTGCGAGAGCAAGGATCGAATCGTCTACTCCTTCCTTTTAGCATCTTCCTTGCACAGCTTCAATTGTTTCTCTGCATCTTTCCTCATGCACTTGTCAATACTCGTAGTTGTGAACTGCAGGACTTTGGCCTGGTGAAGATCATTCCTTGCTTGAGTCAGTTCTTGCTCTGCTTTAGCCTTCAGGGCCAACGCCACGTCCCTCTCCTTCTCGACTTTGCTAACCTTGTCTTCCACCCCCATGAGATCTCGCTTATGCTTGGTCGTGTCAACTGGTTCCCATAGCTTCATCTCAACACTGTCAATAAGTGAGCTGAATGCGGATTCTTTCAACTCAACAGTCATTTCCCATAGTTTGTCCAGCATTTTCTGCATCGATTTGGGCCACTCTGGATCTACCCATTTGACAACACCGCAACTTCTGCCTCGCATCATTGCATGATGTCCCTTGACACCGTAGAAAACCTCCTGCCTGCGTTTCGTCCTTCGAACGCTACAAATTTAGCGGGCACATATCCATGTTTTCATAGCAGAGGACTGTCTTCATCCGCTAAACTGTGATAGTCGCCATCATACATCGTCTGGTTGGCCTAACACATCATACGCGCATGAGTAAATGGAGCAGATCTGGCTCAAAAATAGATAACTAGCCATGGATGATAGAGATAGAGATGAGACGACTCACATCGAAATCACCGTCCCTGTCGTCATGACGCGTTTCCTCGCCGTCTCCCTTGAACCCATGGCGAGAGGGGAGGGGGGTGGCTGCCGGAGAGGGGATTGGGATGGCGGCGTCGTCCGCTTGCGACTACGGTAGGATGGGAGTGAAGTGGGGAATGTGGCTTCGAGGGGAAGGAAGAGAAGTAGGGGGAGGAAGACAAGTAATGGGGACGTGACACTGGGATATGGCCCGCTCAACTCGTGAGTTGTGACACTCGCAATAGGGGAGCCCCCGGTGTTGCCAGTTTGTCCAGAGCAAGCGTGGCCAATCATGCCGCAGAACAGACTACTCGCGGATCGATCTCACGAAAACCATCCCAATCGTCCAAGCGCCCCGAACAGACGGTATGTAACAATCGACAAGCAAAACAACTATGTTAGGGCGTGCCTTCTAGAAGACTAGGTCTAACGCTAAGGTTATGGCTCTCCTAAGGTTAATTAGTATCCATATGTGGTTTATGAAAAGAACATGCATCCAATGACACGGGTGAATCTAGCTGTGGTTAATGAGAAGAGCAGACATGCAATGACACCGGGGATATGTGGTTTGTGGGAAGAACACACATGCAATGACTCTGGTGATATGTGGTTTGTGAGAAGAACACACATGCAATGACTCTAGCTGTGGTTCATGAAAAGATCAGACATGCAATGACACCGGTGGATCCATGTGAGGTTCATGGGAAGAACACACATGCAATGACACTGGGTGTGGTTCATGATATGGTCTGTGAGAAGAACACACATGCAACGACTCTAGCTGTGGTTCATCAAAAGAGCAGACATGCGATGACTCTAACTGTGGTTCATGAAAAGAGCAAACCTGCGATGCCACTGTGGATCCATGTGTGGTCTATGAGAGGAACACACATGCAATTACACCGGTGGATCCTTACGTGGTTTGTGAGAATAACACACATGCATTGACACTGGTGGATCCATGTGTGGTTCATGGGAAGAACACACATGCAATGACACCGGTGATATGTGGTCTGTGAGAAGAAACACACATGCAAGGACTCTGGTGATATGTGGTTGTGAAAAGAACAAACAAGCAACGACTCTAGTTGTGGTTAATGAAAAGAGCAGACATGCAATGACCACCGGTGGAATCCATGTGGGGTTAATGAGAAGAACACACATGCAATGACACTGGGTGTGGTTCATGGGAAGAACACACATGCAATGACTCTAGTGATATGTGGTTTGTGAAAAGAACATACATGCAATGACTCTAACTATGGTTTAATGAGAAGAGTAGACATGCAATGACACCGGTGGATCCATGTGTGGTTTGTTGGAAGAACACACGTGCAATGACACTGGTGGATCCATGTGTGGTTCAGTGAAGAACACACATGCATAGAACCTGTGATATGTGGTTTGTGAGAAGAAC